>CM017797.1:13885059-14485059 GCA_008086715.1 Sitobion miscanthi
ATATTGAAATATACAATAACGCACAAAATATAGGTGGGAACCCATGTGTCTGTGATGTTCTATATTACATTATTATATACTTATTACCCAATGGCTAATTATATTATTGTTATATTATTTTACGTAGAAAAGAGATTACCATTTAAGTTCTCAGTTTCGATGGAAAAACGGATATGCTATTCCCAAAGACAAACCAACGGGAATTGGAAAAGCCCCCTTAGACGTGGATTTCATGCTGTACAGTAAAACATTAGGTACCACAGGGTCAGTTTAAAGTGTTTATATACCTATACCTATTTCTAATATTGTAATAATTTAATATTATAATTAAATATTAATATTACTACTATTAATTATTATGTACCTACTTATACTATAGGTAGCAATATAGCGTACTCTGCATACTCAGACAGTAGGTACTAGACAGTAGACAGTATAGCAGAATAGCGTAGAAGAAAGTAGGTAATCGCTCTGTAATCTGTTGTACAGTAGGTACCTATTACCCTAGGTGTCAATTTTAGCTCGTCAGAGGAGTACCTAAGATACTAGCTGTTTTTAATGGAAGCCAACATTTCAAAATTAATACCATATGGTAGAAGAACTAAAAAAAAAATTTCTTATGATGTTATAATAACTAAATACTTATTTTTATTAAATATTAGTGAACAAAACACATCAGAAGTTCGTACTAGTGCAAACAAATTAAGAAAAATATACAAGGACGATTTGGATGAAAAATGTGAAAACGAGTGTGTTAATTTTCAGAGCTTGCTATAAAAACAATCAAAACCCCACCAAAAAAAATTATTATTACGAGTTAATTTATTAAAGAAAAAAACTTTCGATATGAGTGAGGGGGGGGGGCAAATTTTATATTTCCTCTAGAGGAAATTTTTGTAAATACGGGCCTGTACTTATCTAACTATACCTACATTCAAGGCTGGGCATTAACGAGTTAAAAAGTTAAAGTTAAGATAAAAAGTTAATTTTATTTTAACTTTTTAACTTAACTAGTTACTTTTGACTTTTCGTTAACTTCCTAAATTTCTTTCTTAATTAACGTGAAATTAACGAGTTAATTTTTCATTTTAAGAAGTAAGTTAAGTTTCGTTTTCATGTCAAAAAATATGCATCGTAAATTGTTTAAAGTTAAAAATGTATATCATTCGAATATAACTTATCCGGAAATACCGTATGAAGTATTAACACTATGTCCTATAATTTAGTTTTGGGTTGGAAAAAAATTAAGTACGCTAGCGTTGTATAAACAAATTAACTTTTTTTTAACTTAATAAAAAGTGTGTATTAACTTTTAACTTAACTGAGTTAACCTATAGTTAAATTAACTTTTAACTTTTAACTTTTTGTTATTGGTGCATATTAACTTAACTTAACTGAGTTAAAAAAAATCATTAAATTGCCCAGTCTTGCCTACATTATTAGTTAACAATTATAGTTATACTCTACAGTAGTATACAGTAGTACAGTCTACTTATATCGTTAACGTATTCGTTATAAATAATAATATCTTAAAATTAGGTGCCAATCGGATAAAGTTCTGCAATAGATACTGTAACAGCCATATTGTATACCTAGTACGAGTAGTACATACCACCTACCTATATATTAATGATTTTGATTGTATTTAAATAATTTAATAATATACAGATATAATCCAACACTGACCTATGGACAAGCAAAAGATCCGCCAAAACCAATTGTTCAACCACATTTCATTATGTTTGATGGAAAATGTCTCTCCTTCAATGGATTCACTCAACAGGCTATTACAGAATCAGCTGTGGACACGTTTAGAGTGCGCCGTGTTAAAATTACATATTTCTTGGTTGACGACACTATTAGCGTAGTGGAACCCGTTGAAGAGGTTTAACTTTTTCTCGATTTTATCTTACTTACTTTTTAGGTTGTACTCTTGGTTTTAATGATGCTGATATAAATGCTGATATATTCAATTTTTATTTATTTTACCATCAGAACGCAGGTTATGTCCAAGGATGTCTGCTGAAACGCGGCCAGATACCGAATCCACACCGCAAGAACAGGACTTGGCATTGGTCCGATTTCAACAACGGCGTGGAACTTAGTTTCTACGGAGTTGTGTATAAATTGTGCAGTTGCAACTCTTTCACTAGACAATTCTTGTCGAGCCAGGGTGTGGAAGTGGATGTCGACAAACCAGTGCCCGACGACCCTTACATGAGCGCAAGACGGCAACAGTTACTTCAGCAGAAGAAACAACAGTCAGCAACATTAGCGTTAAAGTTTGGACTTGGAAGTCGGTCGATGGAAGACGACAAGCTCAAACAGTTTTTAGAGAATGATGGCAAAGTTCTCAGGTTGATATATTATCTGTAAAACTCTTTACTTTTTTTTCCAATCCGTAGATGGTAGACTGGTTCATTAATGAAATGTTACTCCACTCCTCTTTATCCATATAAACTTCCTTCAATTCTTTATTATAACATAGGTTCTTAACCTTTTCTGGGTCATGGGCCCTTTTTAAGTATAAAGCATAAGTGTATAACCAGTCAGTCCCCCCCCCACGAAAAAAACCGGAAAAAAATTTTTGTTTTAATACTAAATAATAATTACTTAGATTTAGTTAACACTGTGTTGTGAATAATCAAGCTTAGAATTTGCGGTCACAACATCGGTTTGGCCCGTTATTGCCTTTTAAATGGCGAAACGTGGTTGTACGTTATCGGAAACTTCACATCGAAATATGAACGACCGCTCGAAATTGCACACCCTGCACCACTCCGGGGCCTCCATCACTTGCCTCCACAAATTACGTGCTTGAGGAAATATCTAGGGAAAAATTGATAAATACTTTTATAATATATTACTTACCAAATTATATATGTTATTATATTTACATAATTTATCTAATATATTAACCATATGTTTATCTACTTAAAAGATTTTACGCAGTGTGGTTCGATGAAGGATCTGAACCTGCAGAATGGAAGTTCTTTGTACTTCTGTATTTCATGGCTTATAACCGTGTAGAAATCTACGAATCAAAAAACACGGGAAAGACATGTGGGCAAAACCCTTTCCCTTTGTTTTTAGGTAAAATTAGACTACCAAAAGATTGGTCAAATTTACCGCGTAAGTACTGATTTTTTAAAATTATTTAAAAATTTGTTTATAATATTATAACATAATGATATTTGCAAATAAATAAAGCCATTTAAGTATGAATTATACATAAGACTGAAGTAGGTATATTATACTTTATAATAAAACAAATTATACTAATTTAGAAATGTTATCTAATAAAATAAAGTATACATGGTATATAGGTATAAGTTGGTATACCTAACCTACAATACTAATTTTACATTTATTTTGTCCATTTATATTTTCTTAATAAAATCATAGGTTATATTCGAAAATTATTTAAGTAGAATAATTATATGCAATAAACTAATAAGAAATTGCAGTAAGATTACTTAGACAATCCCAATACAAAGACTCTCAACTTTTATTTTTTTCCGTGTATAATATGTATAGATACCTATAATACCTTGTACCAAACTACTCAAAAATCGTTGTCATATAGGTACGTAAAACGATTTTGAGCGAAGACTGTCCGTCAGCCTATAATATTACTAAGTAGGTATGCTTTATGATATTATAGTGATTAAGCTAATTAATTTTAGTATTAGGCATTAGTGTCTACTAGTTACTATATAGTAGTTTAAATTCGTTCTTGCCAAAAAAATTACATTTAAAAATGTTATTGTATATATAAAATATGATTATACCTAAATACTCTAAAAGTTTCATATATCCACGAATATTTTTGAATTACAACAAAATTACTAAAATCGTTATTCTTGGATTTAATATGTAATTTCGTTTTTTGGATTTAAAATGTCTATAAAAAAATACCTGTTTGTATATTTTTTAGATTTATTGGTTAAAGTATGAACTATTTATGAGAATCTTTGTTTTAAATTTTCAATCCTCAGCTATAAAAATTGAACATTTTATAATTTTTTAATTACAATAATATAGTTGATAATTTTCGAGATTTTGATTAATTTTGTCAAAATTCAAACTTAAAGTGATTATAAAAATAATTGTACCGATGTAATTTTAATATTGTTCAACTACTATTGTAACAATAAATCAGGAGCCTTCAGCCTTGTATCCTTTAATATCTATCCTATGCCTTGTATCAGGTAACAAATACAATTATATTGACATTTATAGAAAAAATAAACAAAAAAAAATTGTAAATTGAAAATTGAAAATGTCTGTTAAACAGCTCAAAACGAGTCGAAGGTGGTATCTCTCTGCTGAACAGTAGGATTCAAGAGGGTCACTGTAATGCAGGGCGTCCGCAGGGGGGGGGGGGCAAGTAGGAGCAGTTGCTCCTCTTTTAGCTTTTTCTGGGTTGATTATCATATATTATTATTGATGACTTAAATGTTCTAAAAAAAAAAAATGCCCTAACAATTCTTAATAGTGCACTAAATTATTTCAATCTTTAATATTAAAGATATAAATATTAATATACATCTTAAACTTTTAAATGATTGTAGAAAGAACTTATAATAATAGACAGAACTTATCATTTAGACTACTTATTTAATCTGAAAATTAACTATTTTTTTTTCTGTACGTATACATGTCTTTAGATCATATATTTATTATAAAAATCATATAAAAACATGTGCCAATTTAATTTAGAAAAAACTATAAAATGCTCTAACATTTAAATACAAAAGAAGACTTTAAATTTAAAATCGTCAAAAAATTCAATGTAGGTATGTTATAAAACAAGTACCTATCGCGTAGATTTGGAAAACAATGCAAAGTGCATTATAATCACAACCTCAATCGATACAATTGTAGTATAAAATATCGCAAAATAAACTTTTTTTAAATTAAAAATAAAAACATTTTTTTTTTACAGTGATTTTTATTGGACTCGATTCAGTGTCAGAACTAAGAACGTTGCTTCTATAGATTATGAGATGTAGTGGTGGTACCAAGTGCAATACTGCAGCGTTAACCAAGTTTTTACTTTTTTGATAAAAAAATTAAATGTTTATAGATGGCATACCTATATAATAGCTTCAACTTTTCAAGTTTGTGGTACCAATGACTAAATAAGTTAGAAATATTTAATTTTATAAATTACCTAAAATCATAAAACCAACGGTAACATTTTATCTATTAAAAAATGATGTATTTGATGATTTAAAATTGCATAACAATTAATTAAAATTAATGTTAGAAGATTAAGTTTTAACCAACTATGGACGTATAATTCATAAATATTTTTTTCATTTCTTGTCTATAATATGAAAGAAAATATGTCACAAAAATACTTTATAACTAATAGGATAATGAGACAAAAAATGTAAAAAAGAAAATATTTTGCCCCTCCCTTGACAAATTCCTGCGGACGCCCTTGTTGTAATGGATGGTGTTTAATTTTAATTCAATGATATATAGGTAATATCATTTTATAAGAAAAACGATTCTGAGTGAAGACGGTCAGTTACCCTATGATATTACTAAGTAGGTACCTATACTCATTGCTCCGCTTAGAATCTGATCGCTCACAAAAACAAACATCATTGAAACCAATTTATTTGTAGCTCTGCTCAGAATCTAAAAGATGAATAAGTATGTAATAATAAACGCAGATGCACAATAAATTAAAAAATGTATTATTGAGTTAACTATAATAATAATACGTAATATTTTATTACAAGATTGTTTTAATTACAAAATAGGTATAATATTATGTAAGTACCTAACTATAATTTATTTTAAATTATTTTAATTTAATTTTTAGCAAATTTTCCATCAATTTATTTGGAACCTGGAAACAAAGAATATGAAGAATATTATCAACCAAAAGATTTTATCATAGGAAATACAATTTTTGTGATGGGTCGTAGGTATGCGAATAGACAGGGAGCTACTGGCAATTTGACCTCGCGGCTCACCTATTTTAACTTCCTTAATCCTTGAAATTTTTATAGCTAATAGAATCAACTATCAAGATTCAAGGCTGCTGAATACGATAGAAAAATCGGCTGATTCGTAGACCAGCTAGAGGGGTGGAGGGGGTGTTTCAAAAATCAGCTGACTTTAGCGCCTCAGCACCACACCAAATGATTTAAAATAATTAAACTATGAAAAAATTGGCTGATAAAAATTCAGATTCTAACATGTAAAAAACAATTACACATTTTATAAACTAAACAATTTATAAATAATTTTATAATTTTATTGTTTTTTACATGTTGAAATCAGAATTCGTTGGAAATCTGAGGCACTAAGTCAGTTGATTTTTGAGACACCCCCTCCCTCCCCACTACTACAACCGAGCTGGTTTACAAATCAGCCGATTTTTCTATCGTATTCAGCAGGCCCGATTCTATAAGCTAAGAAATTATACAAAGAGAGGTTATTAGTATAGGTTATAAGTTAAGTGTTTAACTTTAGTTCAAGTTCTCAAATATATAAACTTATTTTAGATTTTTACTTTACGACTGTGATCCATTTACTAGGGATTACTTTAAAGATATTTTGCAAATTGTTCAACCTGATTCTATTCAAGTCTTTAAACCAAAAGACAATTTTCCAACTGTATCTAAATTGGTAAGAATACAGTATAGGTACTCAGTATTTTTTTAAACATATTTTGATGTATATGAATTGATAGGTGATACCGCCTCACACAGGTATTGGTGATCCAGATGATACACGGCAGAACTGTTTATCACTAATACCTAAAGCCCCGAAAACATTGGATTTCGTTACATATGTACTAAACGCTAGTAAAAAACTAAGATATAAATTGAAGATGGTACCAGTATATGAAGTAGACAATCTTCGTGATTTCATTATGGAATATTGCATTGGAAATGATCAAATGAGCATAGTTGAATTGGCTAGTAAGAATAGTGGATTCATTAAAGGACGGTTCATGTCATATACAAAGTTACGGAAGCCAGGCACTAATGTAGATGAAGATCAATTTTATGGAACCAAAGATTTTGCTATTGGTAGATATTCTATTAATCTATTTATGAAATGAGTGGCATATTTAGATTTGCTCATTTAATATTGAATAACATGGGTATAATTTGTTTAAACATGAATATAGCTTACATGTACTATATAAAATTAAAACTAACATGATCATAAATTACAATCATTACTGTTTTAGGTGCAAAATTACATGTAAGAGGATCAGTTTTTATAATTGTTGAGCTAGATCTATGGACGTATAACTATATGAATGAAAATAAGGACAAGTTTACACAGGATGCTATTGACAAAGCTAAATGTTATCTTGAAAGTAAAGGTTTGATAATCACACTGCCAAAACCAGATGTAATTAATCAGAATTCAACAACTCGAGAAATCAGTCCATCTAAACATAATGAATCACTGGAAGACACTGTTTTGATTAATAAAATTAACCAATCTAATATTAATATTTAATAATAATAATGATTAACAATTATAATATAGTAGTAATTACTTTAAAATATAATGTAAGCATTTATTTATATTCTAATATAATGAAAAATATTATCAGTTAAAAGTGGATAACAAATATAAAAAAATAAGAAAATAAAGTAGTACATCACAGAAGTTAATTTAGTTAGTATAAATAATAAAAAAAAATATGTTAAGAACTATCAGTGCAAATTATTAGTTTTTACAACAACTTTTGGAATGGGTACATTTAGAAGACCACAAATTTTGTTTCGCTCAGCTCTTACTTTTTCTACACTAGATTCTTGCCAATCAAATTCTTCAAGTAATTCAACAACTTTGTTTATATTTTCATCTGATACACCGAACCTATCTGAATAAACAATTAAAACTTCTACTAGCCGAGCTGCTACCACTTTTCGTAACCATGCAAATCTATGTGCTAAAAATATTGATAATTGGGTCATTGAACGTATTCCAACTTGTCCAGGAACCTGATAAAAAATTTAAATATTTAAGTACTCAACTAATTGTCAATGGAAAATATGATATATTTCTTACCTGTATTATATGACAAAGTAATTCAACACACGACGTTAATTTGGTTGAACCTCCTTTAGAAGAAACAGCTTCTTTTTTTACAAGTGTTAGTATATTAGCAGCAAATTCTGACTCATTACGTTCAAATTGATCCTTAAAAGCACCAGCTGTAGCTAGTCGTTCAATAGACATCAATATACACTGATGAATTCGTTCATCAGCATCAACTTCAGCTACTTTACCACCCCATACAGCAATAATGTCAGTGCACAAATTTTCAAATTCGTCATCAGGAACAGATTTCATGTGCTTAGTGAAATTGTGACAAGCTTCTTTTACCTATATAAATAAACATACATTGTATCAATTAGATAAAAATATGATATATGATATGATAAATATAAAACATTTACTAGGCTTTCTGAAACACCGCCAATACAAACTAATAGACCAACCAACACAGGGTACTTGTACTCAGGCATACTTAGAAATTTCACCATTACAGAAAATGAGTCAGATTCTGTGAACCAATTAAATGAATCTTTTTTTCTAAACAATCTTTCAAGTTCGTTTCGATGAGCAATATTAGGAACAATATTTTTTTTCCTATAAAAACATTTGAAGTTGCATAAATTCATAATAATTATAAATATTTTCTTCCTTACCTGTGCAGAAAATTTGTTATGACCATACATGAAAGTCCTCGAATTTTATCTATTCGATCAACACCTTGTCTTACTAGAGCACACATAATTTGTTTGATTGTATTTTCATCCAGTTTGTTTGGCTGAATATCAGTTAAATCCAATACAACTACCTTAAGTAAATATTTGAACGTTTATAAGAAACAAAATTGTGTTAGGTGCTTAATAAAATAAAAATAGTAAATATTAATACCTCTAAACTATTGATGGCGGCTTCTCTAACCCAAACACCAACATCACCTCGATGATCCATAGTATACTCTAAAGCACAGTCTAATAAACAATGTAAAACTGCATTTGAATGTTCAATACAATTATCCACGTAGCCTGTAAGTATACAAAAATATTTGTTAATTACAATAAAAATTAAAAATTAAATTGGAACATACAAGGTGTGGAAATCAGTTTGGTCCAAATTTTTGTTATAGCAATTACAGCATCTTTACGAGATTCAGCCCACTTGATTGTTAGTCGAGTTATTTTGGTACAGTCTATGAGACCTTTCAGTATCAATACGATATAAGCATTCAAAAATGAAGAAGGTAATGATCCCAATGCTAGGCTAAAACCAATACGTTCCATCATGTGATTTGAAGACAATTTCTGTACATATGTATTTATTATAATGCCAGTATCAGATGAATCGGGGATATAATATTTTTCAAATAAAGGGCAAATGGCTTGTGCAGCTTTGTTTCGCAAATCTAACATTTCATTTGACAAGCAATCCTCCAACAATAATCTCCATTCATCTAAACAAGACATAAGAAATTAGTAATATTAATTATTTAACAATTAAGATGCGTAGATTTTAACTGCCAATTATTTAAATGAACCATACCTATAATTTGTTTGTCTTTAACAATTATGTTACTTGTTGATATGAGTTTTATAAGGTGACAACATGCCATTTTTACTAACTCACTACTGATGCCTTTCAATTTTCCATGATTTTTCAAATTGAGAACAAGATTAATTATTTTCTCTAACAGTTCTTCTCCTAACTCAACATTAGGATCAAGAGTCTTAGATATTCCATGTAATACTTCTCCAATAGCCATAACACCTCCATGTCGTTTGTTAATGTTTGATGTTTCCGTTAATAATAGTAACTCTGGGAATATTGATTCTTTAGCTTTTGATGGTTTTAATTCTACAAGTCTTCCCAAAGCCTAAGAAAAATATATTATGTACCATTTCATAGTGAAAAAAATACACATCATACATACCATTGCAGCCAATTCACGTATTGATGTGTCCCAATGCACTACTTTCTTTTCTAACAGATGTTTGATCAGAAGTTGATCATACTCTTTATATTGTGCTATAAAAATGCTCACTTCTAAATATGCATTATTACGCATACCAACTGAAAAATAATCAGCTGCTGTCACAATGTCAATTCCATGTGGAAATTTACCTTGACGACCAACATTCTCTTGAAATGCTGCTGAAGCTGCTCTACGGCATGTCAACTGAATTATAACCAGTTATAAATAGTTATTAACAGATCATGCAATAATAAGTCATAAAAGTATTCTAAATATTTTTATTTACCTCTCTGTCATAACAAGCAACTGCTAATAATGCACCAGCGATTTCTTCGACATATGGCTGAATGTCATCAGTACTAAATGCTCTTGCAAAAGACCAACAAACATAACAAGCAGCATCTCTAATATGTGAACCAACCGATGTATATCCCTTAGGTTCATCATACACCAAAGCTTTTATAACAGCAGGTACAACAAGAGGTAAATTTTCACTGAGAAGTAAACCACGACGACCTTAAAAGTAATTAAACAATAATTATTATTATATTTGTTTTTATTAAAAAAAATATTATGTTTAAATATACCCAATTCAGCAAGTGCTAAACATCCTCCGTGCCATGCATTATCATTTTCTTCAGGACTCAACATACTTAACACAGCATTCACTACTTCATTACCATATGTCTTTGATAAACGGCCAGTTATTCGACCTACTCCTTTAGCAGCCGAATATCTACAATAAAATATTTTTAATATAAATACTAAAATAAACTACAATTAAGCTTACCTGACAATAATATCAGTATCTTTTAATCCTTCTATTAATTCTTGTATAATGTCTTCTAAGAGTGAAGAAATTTCATCATCATCTTCCTCAGCAATTTGAACGCATTTTGTTTCAATTTGATGAGGTTCAGTACTTAATAAATTCTGTTCTAATGACCTAGTTCCACGATCGTAACGCCATGCTGCGATTCGTACTTTTAGTAATGTTAAACCTTAAATAATCAGTAAATAACTTTAAACATTTTAGTATTTTATTCACTAAGTATAAATATAATAAAAAAACCAACCAGCTCTTTGTACAATTTTCATATAATATTTCCGTGTCAATCTCAAAGTATCACTTTTACATTTTGACAGTTTTAGACATTCAAAAATATCTTCTACAAAGTTTTGAGCATCTTCTCGTCTGGCAGCTTTAAAAATGGCAGCAATGCTGCTCATTGCACCTAGCCTCTCCCATCGAGTTGCTTTTTCATCTGATATTTTCTATACATGTTTACATTTTAATAGGTATAATAGTAATATATTTGAATTAAATAGTTTTCAAATAATTACCAGTTTAACCCAATCCAGGAAAATTGGAAGGTGGGATTCCTTAACATCTGATCGGGTAAACAAACGGGTTGCTAAAACTGTAGCCATATCTCTACAAGCATCACCAGAACTTAAATATGTCATGACCACATCAACTAATCTACATTTTGAAAATACATGTGGGTTAAATTATATATTTATTTTGAATCTGAGAAGAAATCTTGGCAACCTAACCAAATAGTAAACCATTGAGATAGCATACAAAGTAGCAGGCCACCAAAGTTCCTTTTATAAAACAGAGTATAGCAATTCTAAAAATGTATTTTTAAAAACCTTTGTAAGGTAGTTTTACACTCTATATGGATATTTCCATCTAGTTTCCGCATATCAAATGGTATAATAACAATAATAGATAACCATAACAAAAGACAATAACGAGTTTCCCAAGAGTCATGATCAGATTCATTTTGTTCTTCTAACATTTTTAAAACTTTTTCCAAATCGGAAACCTAAAAATATCAAAATTATACGTAATATATTATAAATATCTTTACACAACATAAACTAGGTATAAAGTAGTTTTTAAATTTTTGTAAACTTACCTCATGTGGTAAATTTTGCAAAACAACTTTATAACCTCTAACACTGACCACTAAGAACAAATAACGAAATGCCTTATGCTTCAGCAGTGATGGTTTTAAAGTATCACGGACAATAGATAAAATTTTTCCCAGTATTTCACATAAATATGGATCAATTAAATGAGGTTGTTCTGTGTATTGTGTAAGTATATACTTGAATTTTTCATATGAATTTTCACTTTGGCTCTCATTTGTATAGATTTCAGGTAGTTCATCAATAAAGTCAAGAACTTGTTTCCATTCTGTAAACAATACTAAACAGCAACCCAATCCAACACCTTCACTAGTATCATCTAATGAATCTGACATGGAATCGACAGGCAGAACCATTCTATGAAATATGATAAATTGTTTAAAGATTATTATTAGAATGATATTTACACATAGAAAAATAATATATATTAATATATTATATTATTATACAGGGCAATTCACCAAGCATTCCCCATTTTATCCTTAAATAATGCTTTAATTTAAATTCTGGAGAATTTATTGGTACACTTAAAAATCATATTTAAATTTCCGGTACTTATATATTTTATAACACTATTTCCCAACTTTATTGATATTGCATCACACTATTAGACCTATCGTCTGCAACACAGTCAATAAAATAAATTTTAGTTTCATTGTGTTATATTGTTATTGGTTCTGGCTTTCAAAATCTATCAAAGTGGGTTTCAACTTTCAAGCTATACGAGATCTACTTGAAAATTTGAATATTTATTACAAATTAATAATACAAATATATTTGGTATATTTTAATACATTTAAAGTATTTCTTATATTTTTATACTAAATAATAAAATAAAATATTTTTTACTGAATATATTGAGAAAATGAAAAATTTTCTTTAAAAACTATATGTATACATAATATATTATTAAATAAAATAAAAATATAATAAATGCACATACTAGGTACCAGTGGCGTACGCAGGATTTTTCAATGGGGGGGGGGCTTGAAAATTAGTTACAATTTTATTTTTGTTTTGTCCAGTCTAATAATTTCAGACGTTTATTCGAGGTTTTTTAAAATGTTTGTAACTTTTCAACTTTTCTGGTAGAAAAAATGCTCTGATCATAAGCTTCGATGCCCAATGTATGTTTTTGGAAGCAAATCAGATCTAGTTAGTACTTTTAGCCGGTCGAAATTGAAAATGCTCAGTGCTTTTTAAAATAATTGGAGAAAAAAATTTTTTTTTCGATTAATGTCAATGAAAAATTATTTATCTGGTCAAAAAGCTTAAAAATGTAATACAATGTTTTTTTCAAAAATGAATTCATTCTGGTCAGATGTATAAGAAATTTACGTCTTGCTTACTATAGTTGACAGTTGAAACTTGATAAATATTTTTTTTTTAAGTAATATTATATGGGCAATGGGGGGGGGGGGGGCTTCAGCCCTTTCCTCCCCCTCTGCGAATGCTACTGCTAGGTACTACCTAGTAAAAATTTCTAGTTAGCACATGTAACTTTATTATAAATAAATTCCAATTGTGGAGTTCATAATAAAAAACACATTTTCATTATTAGTTAAAACGACATTGGTATGGTCAACATAATTAATTTGGTCAATAAATTTAATTAAATAATTTTAATCATATATATTGTGTTCTCTTAAATAATTAATTTTGTCTCACTGTATTAGGTGTACCCCTTTACATTTGTGGATAATAGTAATCCTAAGTATAAAAATATATTGTAAAAGTATACAAATATAAGAAAGATGATTTCCAAGTGTGTACTGTGTGATTACATTAAAAATAGCCAATAACTATTTAATTAATAGTTTTACAATGAATAACCAATAGTTCTCAATAAAGAGGTAGTTACTGTCATTGATTATAAATACTAATAGTATACCGGAAAGTCACATTCATTTTTTATAAGCATCTGAAATTCAAATTGTTACGATGGATATTCAACTGTAAAATTTAGTTCTAATATCCTATAGTGGTAGGTGGTGGTATAAGTTATTTTTCATTCCCACACCTAAAAAAATTTTGTAATTCTTACGTTAAATTTTGTTCATGTCACAATTTTTGCATATAATTTAAATTACTATTAGGACTAAGAAAATATTAAGCTAATTGTAATATAAGTAAAAACAAAACTTTTTGTATTGTTTTATTTAGTCAAGGAGTGATGATGTTATTGAATTTATATATTATATCAATGCTCAAATTCGTTATGATTTTAGTTTTGGAATGAAATCTGATCTTCATTAATAATAATATAACTGAATTACGTATTAGATAGGTAACATATATATATAAAATTACCTTAAAAATGAAATGACACTATATTTTTTGTTCAAATAACAGTTTTGCTCGAAATAGTTACACAAAATGATATCCTCATGTGTAATGAGTAAAATATTATTACCTATTAAAACTTGAAATAAAAACGTAAAATTAACGAATAATTAAAACCATAGAGTGTGAGTGTAGTAAAAAAATCATACACTCACAAAAGAATTTTAAAAGATTATCTTTCAAGAAATAATTATTATTTATCACTGAGATAGTGACTATTAGTGAGGTAGATAACAAAATACTGGAGCGCGGACAACGCCGGAAAAACGAACCTTCGCGCCCCACTCACACGAGTCACACCGCCCAAGTTCAAAATAATATTATGTAAAATAGATTTGGTAAAATATAATAAATATAATCAAAATATGTACCTACTGTACTTATACTATTGTTCTGTGCTTATACAAATAATGTAGAATTATATTAGTAGTTGTATAATGTAGCCATGTAAATTTAGGTATATAAATATAAAATATTATACATTTAAAATTCCAAATCAAGACAAAAATATTAGCACCAAATTGAACGCAATTGAATAATTTATACCCGAAAAATCTACAGTTAAAACGTGAGATAATTTAATCAAGAGGATATTGTTAGCGCAACAAAATATGTTTTCTCCCTCTGACCCACGGCACGCCATAGCAAATTTACGTTCAGCAGAATTTACCAAGTGCAGAACCACGATGTAAATAGGTACCTAATACCATAGAACAATAAATACGGTAATCGGTATAGACACTCAGCGTCGAAAATTCGTATTTTAACGGCATTAACTTAGTTCATGGTTCAATACACCGTATTGTCTACATCGTGACTCGTGAGCAGAACAATTATTTACAAACCCTGTATGGATGTTTATGGTTACTTTTAACTTAAGAATATTACCTGTTGGCCTCTACGTTGGCTTATTTGCAATATTTTAAATTGTATGTAATTTATAAACATTTTTAAATTGTAATGATATATTACACGCTCAAAACTTACATAAAACGTAATGAAAAACCTATAGCTTTTCAATTGTTATTATACCTACTCAATAAATTGTCAAAAGTATGAAATTTACAAAAATATTGATACATCGAACATTTTAATGATGGTTTTCTTGTTGTTAATTGTTATAACTTTTAAAAAATACATTCGAATTTAAGATTCTGAGCGGAGCGGTGAATATATTAAATTTACAATGTTTTTTATTTTTTACTTTTGTGTCTGTCATCACCTTTTAGGACAGTAAAAATGCTTAGTACCTACGTCCTACATATAAATACATAATATTATTTGCAAAAACTTTTTATTAAAATCTGTTTAAAGTTCATCATTTGAATAACTAGATTCAATCTGCTACCAAACATTTCCTTCAATGGGTTCAATGTTTATGTTTGTAATGTTTTTTCTATAAGCAAAATGTCTTCAGATACAACTATAGAAAAACACAGTTGCAGTTATAAAACCAAAACAACATCTTCGCTCCATTCAAAATTCTAAAATTTAATATTAAATACTCAACGACGATCAACCTCAGTATCAATACCTCCCATACACTCAAAACCATGACCACATAATATAAAAACGACAATGGTACTTATTACTATTTAAATCGTTAAAAAAATTAACAAAAGTAATAAAAACGAAAAATAATCAAGACATAAACAATAAATTTGAAATGTAAAAAAATGCCAAAAATTGCAAGATAAAAATTTCTAAATTAAATTAATGTTTTTATTTAATCATGACAAATTATTTGGCGTTATTATAAATCTACTATACATGTTCAATCTAGTCTAGAATAAAATTGTTCATCCCTGTTGTATTTAATTTATTATATTATCTAATAATGGGAGAAGGAGAAGTAATACAATTGCGGTTCCCCCTCTGGCACTCGACACCACAAAAAAAAAAATAAGGTACTGTAGTATAGGTTATAGGCAGTGTTTGGAAGGAACGATTTCCAAAAGGAACGGATTCCTTTTTAAAGAACGGCATGATGAACGAATCCCTTTTTATAAAAAAGAACGAGAAAATGAACTAGTTCTTTTTTTCAAGGAAAAATAACAAAATTGTTCGTTCTTTCTAGTTCCAATAATTTACACAGACAATTATGTAAATAATTGAATTTAAGATATATTTTTTTTATGTGTATAATGTACAGGGTCCGGCAAAAAGACCTCCCATATTTTAAAAGGCAATTACAAATAAATAAACAATTTAACAGAACAAATTTATTAAATTTTTTAAATTAAATACTATGCCATTTTACATCAAATAAAATAATTACTTAGTTTTAAACATTATATCCGTTAAATATTGTCCTCTATTATTAACACATTTACGAAGCCTTTCCCGGAAACTTTCCATTGCTCGTCGAGTCATTTGCGGTGTAATGGCTGCCACTTCTTGAGTGATTGCCTCCTTAAGTGCTTCCAAAGATGTTGGGCGATGAGTGTAGACTTGGGCCTTTAAATGTCCCCAAAGAAAATAATCACAGGTGATAATCGGGTGACCTTGGTGGCCAGGTAACGTCTCCTCGTAAAGAGAGAAGATGTCCTGGAAACAGCTCTCTCAAAATGGTTAGTGAACGCCGTGCAGTGTGTGCTATGGCTCCATCTTGCTAGAACCATACTTCTTCGTGGTTCCTAGTGAACTGATTTAAGTTTGGCCGGAGGAAAGTCTCAATCATGTGACAGTAGCGATCCGCAGTAACTGTAACTTTTTGCCCATTTTCTTCGAAAAAATACGGGCCTAACACACCAAATTCAGCAACAGCAAACCAAACTGTCACATAAGGGCTGTGAAGAGGGTTTTCTGTTACCCAGTACCGGAAATTTTGTTTATTTACAGTACCCGATAAATGGAAATGGGCCTCGTCAGACGAAATTAAAACAGCACCAACGGGAATGTTTTGAAGAATGTCTTCACAAACAGCTCTGCGAGTTTCTAAATCTCTCGCACTTAATTCTTGTGTGATCATCATTTTGTAGGGATGCATATGAAGATGTGTGTAATTACTGAAAATGGCACGTAGACCTCTATCTATCTATACCCGGAATACCATTTTATCTATAAATAGCTTTAAATATAAACGTCTAAAAATACGGGAGGTTTTTTTGCCGGACCCTGTATATTGCTAATTAGTGATCGTTATCGGGTATCAACGTTAAGACTATCGACATACGTTGGCAAACAATTTTATTTTGAAGAAAATCTCAAAATAGAATTATAAAATATGTACCTACTTGTATATATTACAATTAAAAATTAAATAAGAAGCATTTGAAAAAAAAACATTATGATTAAATAAGAATTTTTATTTTATTTGGAACTAAAAAAGGAACTTGTTCATTGTGCCTCATGAAAAATTGTATTGATTGGAGATATTTTGTTGTTCCTCTCAGGTCATAAATTTCCAACAGTTGTCATCTTAATTTGTGGTCTGTGGTATAAATTCACCAATATCCGGTGATTATTAACAAAAATACCATATAACCGGTATCACAATTAGAAATATCGCCAGCCCTAAATTAAACCATGGAAATTTGATTTTGGTTCTTTTATTAGCACTTCAAAAAATCTTATACAGTTATATAAACAGTGCAAATTTTGATTGATACTTAACTTAGTACTATTTTTAATATGAAATATAGATTAAAAAAAAATAAAACTAAATTATTTTTATAAGTCTTGAATATAAAATTATTTTGAATGTACTAAATATTCAGTATACAATATAATAAGATTTAAATTGTATGTTAAGACTTAAGGATATTTGCTGCTTCAATTAATTGAATTTCTTCTAGAATGTAAATAAGGTTTTCAGGCTTGGGATTTTCTGCATCTTCAACCCATACTTCCAGTAAATATGTGGCTTGATCTAAAGGTGTAGTTTTTATTGTTTTCACAAACTCAATCTAAAAAATAATTATTAAGATTAAACAATATTGTAGTACTAGATAATTTATTTATTATTTTTGGTTTAACCAACTGTTATAGGGGAAAAAAACATTAATGGCTATGAATACAAAAGATATCACATTTAATTACCACAGATTGACACTACAATACTATAGTACTCTGATACCCAACACCCATAATACACATATATATTGCATACATGTTATAATTTACATTGAAAATGAAAATTAGTAAAATTGATAAGTAGTAAGCTAAGTCTCAATACTTTTAAGATACCGTGTATATATAATTAAACTATTTAAACATGTTTACAATGTTACCTCATCTGGCTGGTAACCAAGTTTTTCAGCAAGTATATTCCATTTTTCTCCTATTGCAGCTGCAACTTGATCAATAATTTGTTTAGGAATCTTATTTTTATCTTCCACTTCTATATTATTTTCGTTTTCATTCTCATCTTGAATTCCTTCAGAGATATCAACTTCTTCTGATTCAATTACAGATTCTTTTTTAAATTCTTTATTTGGTGATACATGCTTATCTGAACCTTGGTTGATGGACTAAAAATATATTGAGGTATTAAAGTTATTTAATATTTTAATCCCATTATATTATTCTGACTATTTCTTAGTTTACAAATTCACTGTGGATGACACCAAATGGTGTTATTTTGCATAGTTTACATATTATGTTGAATGGCACAAATTGTTGTCACATACCTTATTATTGAATGCTCTACAATTTGGTCAACATTACAATAAAACTTTTTGTTTTTTGTTAGTGTCTCTTATAAGTATTATTATTTCATAAACACATGTAAGTTGTACACTGATATATTAATTTTTTTAATTTTTATGATTCTGTTGTTAACACACATTTTTCAGCGACATGACAAGTATACTCAAATGATACACAGTGAACGTGTTAATAATTAAAATATTCATGAATTAAATAAATAAACATAACAAAAATATTATACTTACGATTTTTTCTTTGCTCATTGTTTTTTTAATCATATTTTCTAAATATTCAGATAATTTATGAATAGGATTATTGCTTTGAGCAAAAAAGTGTGGACTTTTACGAGCTAGTAGTCTTAGTGCACGCCATCCAAAGTTGCCATCATTTACTTTTCTAAAATAAAAGATAAATAGATTTAATATAAATTATACTTTAGATTATTCATCAAAAACAAAATAAACTTCAAATTTAAGAAAACAATTATTACTTAAATAGTTAAAATGTTTGATACAACAAAGTGTTAGTACAATATAAATAGTTTAATACATTATAATTAATAAATTGTTGAATTACTTGTATTGACTTTCAATACACAATTCTGGATCCAATTGCTCGAATGCTTCCTGGAAAAATGAATCAAATGAAGGTAAAAAATCTCGTTCAGGTCCTTTACAAGCTTCCAAATTATCTGGCTTTAAATTCCATAGCTTGGTTAAATCAGGGCTAAACATTAAATTAAATTACAGATACTTTAAGTATAACATCAATTAACTATAAACAATAACGACTTACTCTCCAAGAAAAACTTTGTTATTAGCAGTCATATTTTTTATAACATCCCCTAAATTTCTTCGAAGTCTTCGTTTGGGCGAAGGCATATCACTTAGATCACTTGTAGGTAGTCTTTTTGTTACTTCTGGACAACCATCATTTTTCCATTTATTCCATTGTTCTTCTCTCTAGTATAAAATATACATAAAAATATTGAATGTTTTCCATGAGATTATGCAAATTAGAATAACAAATATAAAATGATTAACATATTACCTGTAATATATTCTTTACTACTTCAGAGAATCTGACTCCATCAGGTGGTGTATTATTAATTAGTTCATATATAGTAGTAATAGAATTTTTAATCCATTCTTGTTGCTCTGGTTTAATCTTGAAATTATCACTAAAATCAAAAGTTAAGTTGTAAATTATTAAATACAAATAGTTAGATTTACATAACTTTTATACTAACAGTTTAAATTTGACAGGGGCGTCCAAATACTGGAAAAGCAATAAAAATTGTATAAGAATGTAACGCCTAAAATTTACATCACTTAATTGCAATTCTAACAATTTTTGATTTGTCAAATATTTTGGAAAGTAATGCATATTTTGTTCAGCACTTTCATTATCCATTCTGTTAACATGTTCCAACTTATGACTTTGAAAAGTTGAAAATATGAAATCTGTATGCTAAATCAAAAAGAGTAAAATAATTTATTATACTAAACAGACCTGGTCCTTTGCAATAGTTATGTTACTATGTCAGTGATTAGATTATTCAAAATTATGGTAACTTACAGAGATGAATAATTTCCAATGTTCTGTTTTGTAACATTGATTAGGATTTCTAAAGTAATCTTGCAATGACCAAAATTTTAAATAAAGATTTTTATCGACATTCACTCTGTAAAAATTATAATAAGTTAATATTGTTTTTTTTTACTAAACAGATGTACTTTAATTTAAATTGCGTAAAGTTTATAAATATATATAATGTAAATTACTTGCTTCCTGCATGTAAAACTTTCTAAGCACGAAATTTTATTTAACAAAGAAATTATAGTTATAAAATACCTAAAAATCATACTTTTCAATTATAATATCTGATTTAGCTTCATCTTCAGGAATTGAATCTGGCATACATTCAGTTTGATCAAAATGATTTTCATTCAAATATTCTGTTACATTCTCTAAATTAAATTCACTTACAATGTTAAGACCTATAATATTAAAAAAAAAAAAAAATTAATAATTATAATGAGTTTAAATATTAAAAAATATTTAACCTGAGCGTTCAGAGAAAGGGAAAAATTTGGCCAAAAATAATAAAATACGCCCACAAAAGACTGTATTTCGTGATCTAGATAAACGACGTAAAAGATCTAAAATAAAATAGCAATATTAATATTAGTATTTGTGAAATATTTTTACAATAGAATATAAAATATAAGGAAGCATCCAGGATTTATGCAAGGGGGCAAGAGGTCCAAAAAATGTATTTAATTATTGTTTTTCTGTATTATTTCAATTATTTACAATTATAATATTATGATATAAGATATCAATAAGTTGTTATGACTATGACAGGGAATATTTAAAAAATAAAAATAAATACCAATTAGGGAGGGGGGATCTAGCTGAATTTTATATAATTTATTTACTTCAAATTGTGTGAATAATATTAGTATACACTAGTCATACATTTAGCATTTTAAATATTTAAAAACTAAGAACACTAAATGGGGTATTAAATATTTTAATATTTGATTATTTATCTAAATTATTCAATATTTTTTATTAAAATGGTACTTTCATAAATCATAAATTTATTGATACATGTTACTTAATCTTTAAAAATGTCTAGTTTTCTGACCAAGAATATTTTAATATCACAGACTTTTCCCTGTAATTATTGCGTATATTAAAACGGTAAAGTTAATATTTATTTTTTTAATTTTATAACAAATAACTTTATTTCCCTAACTAAAATTGCCCCCTTAACAATTTATTTAAGTAAGCAGTTCTATTGAAAATAAGTTATATTTTCTAAATAGGCATTTCTGAATTTTTCATAGCATATAAAAATAATTAAAATTAAATATCACCATTGCACATTCGTAATAAATTGTTCTTGCATGCCATAAAAAATTGAGGCTCTTTAAGAACATTTACATTAGATTCCACATGATCAAACATTTTTTCACAAACATCCATAGTAGTCACATCAAACATATCCGATAATATAACTACTGGCATTATAGCAGTACACATTTCATTTCGTACAAGTTCAATTGTAAATGATGTCCACATCTTACAAACATTATATAAATTTGGTGGTTTTGATAATACTATGTCTAAAACATAACATCTTAATACTTGATCTAATATTGATCGTCTATCTGCATCACTAATTAAACAATGAAAACATTTTCGTAAATATCGTAAATTATTTAATGTTAAATTTGAAAAAATAATTTTTTTTCATGACAATGATTATAAATTATATTAAACATTATTTAATTTATTCTATATTATATTCTATAATTAATTTACCTAAGATTGAAATAATTGTTTTCATGTACAATTTTTTTAATAGAAGTAATTGTTGTAGTATTTGGTTCTATAAGGATATTCTGAAACATAAAAATACAGCACTAAGTATTTATGAAGTTAGTTTCTGATAAAAATGTAGTTACCTTCAGTTCTTCACGAAATTTACTAACAGACATCATAACTATATAGTTTGGCTTCCGGTTTGTAAGGTAAAGGTTTTATTAAGACAAAATTGATATGGTATAATTTATACACACCTTAAAACAAAATAATAAATAATCTGAATTATTATTTGGATTTAAAAATATAGGTACTTACTATGAAAATATATTAAAAAAACTAAACAATATAATTTATTGTTTAACTCCAAGATAATTAATATTCAAAACTTAAAAATAAATTATTTTATTTTACATAAAATGCCTGAGTACTAAGTATAACAAAAAGATATATTTACTTCAAGATATTAAGACATCTTAATATTACAATAATTAGTGGTATTCTTACAACAAATTTTAAAATATTAAATTAGTAAATACCACTATTAAATAAAGTATAAACAGTCATAATCGCAAATTGTAACTCATACTTAAGTGCTGTTAACATTCATAGAAAAATGATAATAATAATAATAATAATATCAGTGTTGACAACGGTAAATATTTTTTATATCTGTGAGAGATAACCCGAAGTGATACCACCACATCCACTTCTTCCATGAAATCAATTGGTATCAAACATAATATACATATTTAAAAAAACTGCCAGCAAGACGTCGCCACCGCATTCTGTGTATCTACCATAGTAAAAAGATGATATCTACTATCATTCTGACGACTAACGAGTGTCATCTAGCAATTGGCATTCTGGCCATATAATATATATTAACAAACAACAATTAACTGAATTAACTTGACAAAATAATATATTAATTAATAATTTGTAAATTTATTATTTTGTCATGGATATCAATTATTACTACTTAATAGTTATATTAGTTATTAGTTAAATAATATAGTATATTTCTTTATTTGTATTTGTTTTTATAATTGTAAAAACAAATGTCATTTAAAATCCTTATACAAGAAATTAAACAAATTGTTTTACTTATTTAGGTAATGTCTAATGTATTTTTTATTTAATTTCCTACCTATCTATTGATTAATAAATATTATTTAAATTATTATTAGCTTCTATACCTAACAATTTATTGTTCATAAAAAAATATTTAATATTACTAATGTTCTTGTCCTAGATATAAACGCCTGACATTACTGTAATTGAATGGAAGCCAAAATTTACATTAACGATACTGGTAATGCAGAGTTATCTAATAAAAAAGAAGAATCATCGAGAAAACTTCTATGGGTTGATATCAGTCATTATTCTGAATTATGGCAATTTTTAATTTGTTCATTTGTAGTGTTCATTTTTTTTATTCCGTATGGATACCTACAAGTAAATTGTATTTTATAATTTTATTTAGTATGTCCATATTAAATTTAAACATTTTATTTTTAGGAAGCCATATTTGCAATTAAAGGTTTTAAGCCATTTGGATGGTACTTGACTTTGGTGCAGTTTCTTAATTATTCAATATTTGGATTAATAGAGACTCAATTCAATCGTACACAACGAAGGTAATTAGATACAAAATGTATAAGATATGAATACCTAAACCTACATAAAAACTTATATTAACAAAACATGAAAAATTTAAGTTTTTTTTCCTATTTACGTAAACCTAAAATTTAGAGGATAATTTTTATTAATATCATTTTTTGTGATGCGGGCAGTATATTATCAGGTAGGCATTCTACCTACGGTTAGGTGGACCCCGTGCGGTATAATTTTACTCTAAAGTATCAGAAAATACAAAAAATTGGTCCACCAAGACAGACGTTTGAACTTGATACATTCTGTACTAAAATACACAGGCCTATCGCAATTGAGGCCATCTCCGGGTTGGACCTCTTGTTTACCTTTTCTCGAAATAAAATGTAGACTATCTCTGTACCAACTTTCATTACAATCAGATGAACAGTTTAGGAATGCACAAAGGACACTGCAGGTAGTCTGCTACAATCATTTTTTGTCTTTAATATATATAGATAGATTGTGGGAAATATGAATATATGAAAGTTGTTAACACTTAGATCCGATTCAATTTTAATTATATAATTACAAAAAATGTACATTTAGTATTTAGGTACATTAAAATTAATTTAATAAACTGTATATTATTTTATTTTTGAAAACCAAATTAGTTGCATGTCTTACCTATTTATATTCATAATATTTCTTAATATATAAATTATTATTTTTAATTTTATGATAATTATTTTCAGGATACCACTGGTCTTGTATCTTTTATTGGGACTGATATTATTAGGTTCAATGGGGTTTTCAAATGCCTCACTTGGTTACTTAAATTACCCGACACAAGTTATATTTAAGTGTTGCAAACTGATACCAGTTATGATTGGTGGAATATTAGTGCAGCAAAAAGTATATAAAGTTATTGATATAGTAGCAGCATCATGTATGTGTGCAGGATTGATATTATTTACTTTAGCTGACAATAAAGTTTCACCAGATTTCAATCTTATAGGTAAATTGTATTCTTATTTCATTGTAATATTTTATACTAGGTAATCTGTAAATATTAATATAACAAATTATATTATATTTTAGGTATAATTTTGATAAGTTCTGCATTATTTTGTGATGCACTTATAGGTAATTTTCAAGAAAAAATGATGAAAAAACATAATGCATCCAATGCAGAAATTGTTTTATATTCCTATTTAATAGGATTTTTATATTTGTTCTTTATATTGTTGGTGAGTGGACAACTAAGAGATGGGACAGAATTCTGCATTCAGGTTGAAATATAGAAATTCATTTAAAATTATATATATTGTTTTAATTTTTTTCTATTAGTAGAATCCAGTGACTTATATATACATATTTTTCTTTTCACTCTCTGGATTTTTTGGAGTTCAAGCCGTACTTGCTTTAATTAGAACTTGTGGGGCTTTAGTTGCTGTAACTGTGACTACGTGTCGGAAAGCTGTAACAATAGTGATATCATTTTTGTTGTTTTCAAAGCCATTCACTTTTCAGTAAGAAAATTTCATATTTCAAAATAATATAAACTAAAACTTACTAATACTAACTAATACTTTGGTACTTACTAATTAATGTTATTAATAATTATTTTATTTTATTTTTAGATATGTTTGGGCTGGATTACTTATTGTGTTAGGAATTTATTTAAATGTTTTAGGAAAAACAAATCATTTTGATTTAAAAATGTTTTTTATGAACTCGAGTAAAATATTTGGAAATATAAGAAAAAGAAGAAAATCGCCAATGATAGTTTGATTTCCAGATCAATTAATTATTTAAATCAATTAGAATAATGCCAAGTATTGTTGATATTACAATTTTTATATTATATAAATGTACAAGTATCGATTTGGTAGAATTTTAAGTATAAAAACATTTTTATTTAATTGATACACCGTCTACTTAATGAAATTGTTAATTATTCAAATATGAATCTATTTGTATAATATTAAAGTATAATATAAAAAATCAGGCTCTTTATGATTCTAGATAAAATTATCTTCTACAATTTTTATTATAGGTGGTTATACTGTAAAATATTTCAGTAACCCGGACTATTGGAAGTACAAAACCATGTTTATATGCCATATTTTTGTAGGGTGCTATGACGCCCTCTTCACTGTTTGAAAAAAAAAGTGTTATATGTATGATATACCATATACACATACAATGTACATTGTACAGTATATTTATCTGCTAAGGTACTAGGTCAGGGGTCGGGAACCTGCGGCTCCTTAACATGCAATCTATGGCTCTATGGAAAATGCATCAACATATCGAGACCCGTCAAATATAAATTATATTATTTGTTATTATAGTGATAAATGATAGTATTTCTGAATTTCTTATTAACAATGTTTATTTCAGGTAAAAATAAAACAATATTTTATTTAAACATGGGTCGGGAACCTTTTCGTTGTGACCCGAGGATTAGTTACTCTTTTTGGCCAAAACGTGAAACATGAACTACTATCTTTTCATTGTATTGTTCATCAAAAAGCTTTATATGCACAAACATTCCCAATTGAAATTAACCAAGTCATGGCACTAGTAGTGAAAATTATTATCTAATAAATCACTTAAATAAAAAGCTTCAAGGTAAGGTTATACAGCACATAGGTTATCGGTACGCTCTAAAAACCGTTCTTTCTTTCTAACAACAACTTCAGCTTTTTGCAGAAGATATTTGCGGAAATATTGATAATTTTGAATCTTTGAAAGAGTACACCGTAAATGGAAAGCTCAGGTTGTATTATTGATTTGGAGTATTTTAAATCGGCCATTCTATGCATGAAAAACTCGTTTGTTAAACGATTTTGAAGATTTTCGAAAATATGGAATATAAGTTATGTTCTTGACATCAGCGTAAACTAGACAAATTAATTTTCCATCGTTCCCATCTGTCGACAAAAGACTATTTTCATTGCAATTAATAAAACTAAAAACCAAAGATCTCTGGTCTTCAAAATTTGAGGTTTTGAAAATCTGGAAAGGGAACAAGGAGTTTTATATACGAACCATAAATGGACGGAATTCGCTAAATGTTAAAAAGAAGAGCAAGTTATATTTTACGTAAGGTACAGTCTTCCCAAAAGTTTCAGCCAGTTCAAAATGGTCGCTTTCGGAATTTTGACCATCTTTGGACCTACTTACATTTGTGAGCAAACATTTTCAAATATGAACTTCACTAAGAAAAAATTGAGAAGCCAACAGAATGATACCAGACATTAGCCTTGATATTTGGTAATAATAATAAATTAATGAAAAAAAGTTTTTCTATATTATCAAATTTTAAGACGCATTATTATGTTTTAACGTTTAATGCCTACCAATAATTTCACAATGAAATAATAATATTACAACTACGACTAAAAAAAAAATAAGGTTCTACTATCTGGACATCGGGTTTAGTTACTTATATAAAAAAAATAGCTTTTTAACACTTTTCTTAAGTTCGCTTTCACGTCCGTCTGTAATCAAATCTTGCGCGCTCGATTTGAGGCACTTTTTGAAGATGAAAAATTCTGAAAATTGGTATAGACCTTGGTCTTGGATGACAATACAATAATCCGTTGTCATTTTGGGACATGGACCTCCAGGTAGGCATCTCCAAGGAAGTAAAGGTACGAAGGGTTTCCCTGGGTCAAGGCGGGTTAACCTAACCATTACTCGCCGAAAAAAAAAATCAGCGTTGCAGAGGAACTCCCGGCATCCCCCTACACGGATTCTGCAGTGGTACAGCAGAATAGGAATGTACAGTTCAAGCTGCAGATCCCCGTATAGCAAAGGATTGTCCCCACGACGTCGCCGTAAAAACCCCGTTTCCACTGTGTGCTTCTGCAGTGATACAGCTTACGACTGTATTGTTGAAGCCAAAGATAATTGTAAATGACGGACAATAAATTATAAGTACTGTCAAATAACAAAATATATAATACACATAATGGTCTCATAATGAAATTGTTAATATAAAAAAATTTCAATTGGTTGTGGCAAACAAAATAAATGTCTTGTCATTTCACGACCACATAAACTTATTTATTTATAAATAAATCATAATCACTAGTAGTTTGATTCTTTTTGTTTCACCAACATATTTCTTAAACGTTTAATAAAAATATTTACTTTTAACTAAAAAGTAGAAAATAAAAAAAACACACTTTTCCATAAAAACATTTAAAAAAAAATATTTTAAAAATTGCACTAAAAAGACAAAAATAATTTTCTGTACTTAAAATAATGAAAAATTTAAAAGTGTGTGGTGCATCATACAAAACATTAAAAGCCGAGCTAAGTCTCACATACACTTCTTTGTTCAATCGTGTTTATAAGATAGTGACTGGCAGTATATGTCAAGTGTAAGAGCAAAATAATGAAAAATTTACTGATGAAAAATTTAAAAGCCAAGGAAAGTCTCACATACACTTCTTTGTTCAATCATGTTTATAAGATAGTGACTGGGAATATATGTCAAGTGTAAGAGCACCACACACTTTTACATTTTTCATTATTTTTAAGTACAGAAAATTATTTTTGTTTTTTTAGTGCAATTTTTAAAATATTTTTTTTTAAATGTTTTTATGGAAAAGTGTGTTTTTAAAATTTTTTTTTTTATTTTTAATATAATTATTAATTTATTTTACACTTCACACTAACATCATTCTCCTTTCAGTTTTAGAAAAAATATGTATCGATTTGATTGTTTAAGTCTTTTTCGATAATCAATATTAATAAAAAGCGGGGAAGATGATGTCGCTCTGTGGTACAGTAGGTTACAAGTGGGCCTGCAATGTATAATGGATTGTATTAAACTTGAATTCAATGATATAGTATCATTGTATAAGAAAAACGATTCTGAGCGGAAACTGTCAGTCTGGATATTTTATGTTGTTATTATTAAATTTGTAAGTTGAATTAATATTATAATATTATTATTATTAACCGTTTCTATAGTGATAAACAAATCGTTAGAAATTAAAATCCTGTTTTTAGCGGTTTTCCGTAATTTGTCGGTGGTTTTTCCTTTGGCATTAAATAACTATTGAGAAAATCGAAAAATGATCTCTCTAAAGTACCATTTTGATTCAATTTAATAAAATACAAGGCACTATATATGTTAAAATCCTATGAGTAGCCTATTATAGGTACCTATAATATGTAATTACCACCGTCGACCAGTAATCACTAAGTAATACATTTCCGTATTGGCGTATTCATATAACTAAATCATAGAATAAATACGTATAGAATATACCTAGATAAATATTAAATATCCGATGTATAACTTGCCACTTATAAGCCGGTCTTTGGACTATAAATAATATAGGAGGTAGGTACTGCTTCCTATTATTGTTTCATACAAATCTACAATTATAACAGACAAAACTAAAAGAGAAAAGCGATACCTACGTCCTACATCTCAACTTATAATTTTATATGTATTTAGATAAAATATTAAAATATAGTAGCCAGTATGTAGAGGTATATTATACAACTTTTATTACAGTAGAATGTTGTTAAGTATTTGTTTTTCAGAATTTAAAATAAAAATGGGTAGTTGCCAATTGGCCACTATAATAATTGTAAATTTCACGATGTATTAAAATAACTTGTGACTTATGTAACCTGCATTTACCTGCAGTCTTTTAAATTTTAATTACAATATTACAGGGAATTGATCCCTGAGTTACGCAAGTATAATTCCACATTTTATTGATTACCTATAATGAAATAAAACTATATATTTGTAATATTTGTGTACAATAATTGTAATTCATATAACAAAAATTATACCTGCCTACCATTTTTACTATTTTAGACAGCATATAGGTTATAAAATTGTTTTCTGTCGTCAAAATAATTTCAAATTTATATGTAGGAAAGGTCCCTAAACTAACCATGTAAAAAAAAAACACACGAAAAAAGAGTATATAGGTCCAGAAGTCCTGTACCTCTACTCATATCCTGTTGAGTACTTGAGTGAATACCTAGCTGGCTAGTTGACGGAAGAATATTTGTTGAAAATATGTCACCTATTTTTGTTAGTGTAGAACTATAGACTAAGGCATAAATATAGGGCCTAAAAATGCATAGCGATTGAACCCAGAATAGGTATTACTGCAAAGCTGGGCATATAGTTATAATAAAGTCAATTTTAAAATAATAAGGGCCTTGCACCCGAATTAACGGGATCCCCTTCAAACCCGTAAAAAATCAAACACCCGAAACTACCTAAGAATTAATAAAATAATTATTAATACTAAAAAATAAAACTTAGAAAAACAATAATAACAAAAAGTGACTTATTGAATAATAAAACATACCTACTAATTTAACGATTTACGATTTATAACATATACGTATTATTATTTATTATAAAAAGAAAACCAACTGATTTTATACTTATCAAAATAAATATTTACTTTTTTTAGTAAAAAATATATTAAATTAGTTTAACAAAAATATTACAATTAAATAATGGTACATTACTTATTAAAAAATTTTTTTTTTAAATTAATACAAATAATTAATTATAGGAGACAATAAAAAACCTTACTTTGAACCCGGAAAATTCACGGGAAATAATTCTGAAAACGTCAATTCTTTCTTAAAAAATTATCAAAGAGCTGCACTTATTAACGGATGGTCTGAATCTGAAAAAAGTCTATATATTCCCGTATTTGTAGAAGGCACTGCTCTCATATTTTATGATAATATTATGGATACCGTTGAAAACATTAATTGGTCCGAATTAGAAAAAAATTTAGACTAGAATTTGAACCCATTGCCCAAACTCATATGCTTCGAATAATGCTTGAAAAACGCAAACAGAAACCTGATGAACAATGTGTGTCTTACATTAATGAAGTAGATTCATTGTGTAGGCGAATTGACAAAGATATGTCACAAGGAGAAATGGTACGAAGTATAATGAAAGGCTTAAAACCCACAATATTGAGATGTATAGGAATATTAGGAAATGAAACACTTGATGAACTCAAAAAAAACGTTCGCAAATATGAACTTATAGAGTTTATGACTGCAGATAGTATTGATAAAAACCCATATGAAATTGAAACAGAGATAATTGAAAATAAAATCCAGCAAATAAATACAAACTACAAACTAAAAAACAACGAAAATAGTAAATTACGAGAGGAAATAGAAAATTTAAAAGAAACTATAGGCCAGTTAAAACTATCTCAGATTAACAATGATAATAACTATCAAAACAATTTTACTAAATACGACTCAGTTTTTAGATATAACAAAAATAACAGTAATTGTAACAATAACAATAATAATAATAATAATTCAGCACACACAATACAATGCTCGATATGCTCGAAGAATAACCACACTGAATATGAATGTTACTTTAAAAACAAACCTAATATAATATGTCAATTATGCAATAAATTTGGACATTCCGCGATCACTTGTCGTACAACTAACAACAAGTCAAAAAAATTAAATACAAGGTTAAACTCTTCTGATAATTGCTCATATTTAAATACAGATGTACGGAAACAAAATATAATTAAAATTAATTGTACACTCGATGCTATTTATATTGAAGCTCAATTTAATAATATCACCTTACCAATAACAATTGACACGGGGGCAAACATATGTTGTATTAGACAAGAATTACTACCCAGTGACTATACAATAACACCGAGTACACTACAGCTATCAGGACCAGATAATGAGCCATTATGCGTGGTAGGTATAACCAAAATTAAAATCAAAATCGACAATAACTATTTTAATATTGACGCTCATGTAGTAAAAAAATTAAGCAGCGCAATCTTACTTGGAAATGACTTTTTGATTAAAAATAATGCCCTGATTGATTTCAAAGACAGTAACATTATTTCAAATAATAATATAAATATCCAATTAAAAATCAACAATATAAACGTGCTCAATAGTATAAATAATACCAACAATATTACAGAATTAACAGGTAGCATATTTAATTGCCCAGATAACTTTGCTATAGCTCACTGTATATCTGCAGATCTCAAAATGAATAAGGGGATAACAAATTTAATATCCAAAGTATACGGTGGTACTAAACCACAACTTGCATTACAAAAAATAAATGTAGGGGACACAATACCTATAATCAATAACCATAGAACTATATTCCACTTAATAACGAAAAATGTACACTATCACAAGCCCAAATATAAGGATCTAAAATCTTCAATTCACAATCTAAAACTTGAAGCTATAAAACTAAACATTTCGAAAATTGCAATACCCACCTTAGCTTCAGGAATAAACAAATTAAATTGGTCTATAGTAAAAAAATTAATATACTCGGAATTTCAAAATACTAACATTGAAATACATATATACCATAAAGATGAACAAAACATAACACAAAATTGGAAATCAAAAGAACATGCTAACATAATAAATAAAATGTATACATTTTTTAATGATAATAACGATAATAATAATATTTATAAAATTGAAACAAAAATAAAAGACATGGTAAAACCTAAAAATCAAAATCAAGCCAATAATATATTTCCACGTATATTTCCTATATTCAAACCAGAAGAAAACGTCCGCGTCCTCAACGATGGGAATTGTGGTTTGTATACCGTTACAACAAAAATGTCCAATAAAATTCCCAACAATATATAGTTCACATACAAGAAATACCGCTCGCTTCATTGATACGCGATATAAAACTTAAAGAAACGGAAAAAGATGATAAAAACACAACGATTAAAATGAATGAAATACAAATCACCTCGATCGAAAATCATACAAACAGAAATAAAGAATTAACAAAATACCCTAACAAACCAATTGGTATGTAAACAAAAAAAAAATAAATTATAAAAAGGTCAAACAAACCAACATTCTTAAAAATCCCAAAAACATTAACCTATAGTTCACAAATCACACAACACTTGTAAAATAAACCTATTAACAATAAAAATACTTACTCTGACAAGTATCCAAACTATATATTATGAAAACAAAAAAAATATTAATACCAAATCTTATGGAGACTCAACCATACAATCAACCTCCGACAGGACTAAAAATAAAAACCCCAAATAAATGTTTTTTTTTTACTAACATAATTTAAAAAAAATAAAAATCACGAACTATTATATAACTATTGTTCAAAAGTTACAGAATAATAATAATAAATACAAATAACCTACTTTAAGTTACTTACCTGAGTTAAACCTAATTTAAGTCAACATAAGTACAAAAATAAATGTTAAAACAAATGAATGTAAAAAAAAAAATGTAAAATAATTAACTTAATTTAAGTCAATATAAGCACAAAAATAAATGTCAAAACAAATGAATGTAAAAAAAAAAATGTAAAATAATTAACTTAATTTAAGTTAGAATAAGATATATAAAAAAATGTAAAGCAAGTAAATACAAAGCAAGTAAATACAAAGGATGTGTACATTTTTTTTTATCTAACCTAATTTAAGTCAGCATGAAATCAAATGTAAGAAAAAATATAAATAAATAAAAAAGAAAAGAATGTAAAATATTTAACATAATTTAAGTTAGTATAAGGTTTAAAATTAATTTAAAGCAGTGAATAATAAAAAAAAAATGAACCTAATTTAAGCTAATATAAGTAGGAAAATAAATGTTAAGGCTAGGAAATACCAACAAAAAAAATGTAAAAAAAAAACATTGTAAGCGAATTAACTATGTAAAAGAAAATTAGTATCTAGAAAAAATATAAAACAAGAAACAAAATATGTAAAAAGAAATTCATATGTCAACATGACGATACATTGTACCTACACAAACATTACATTGAAAAAAAATTGTACAACTATCATTACAACACCAGATAAGGAACTTAAAATATAAGGTATATAAGATCATTAACAAAATTAAAAACACAACAATGGAATGCGGGTAGTACGAACTTTCAGTTTCAGTTCTATCTTCCTAATTTTTCCTATGTAATATGTAAACTTTAATCTTAACCACATTGCCCCTTTTAGACTGTACAATAAAATCTTTATATTTATATATATATAAAATATAAATGTCCAATCTAAATTGTATTCAAACTTTTCAACTTTCGACTTTCGAACTTTCATACTTTCAAACTTTCAAACTTTTTTTCTTCTCTTTAAATTTCTCTCTCATCTATTTCAATGTTTGTAGTGTTCTCACTCTCGCCCACGAGCGGTGTTGTGAGGGCACAACACAAAACAGTACAGGGTGGATGTAATGATATTCTCACACACCATTATAATAAATTAACTAAAATCTTACAGAGTAATAAATAACGGCCAGACTGTCGCTTGTAGAAATCGGACATCCCTAATAAAACCATTGTCACCGACAAAAAGGTCTTTGCCACCGAAGAGAAATCTAGTTCGGGGAAGTACAAAAAAACATTTGATAAAAACCGCCTACTGCTCTCTGGTCGGCATATCCGTGTCGTCCCTTAAACCAGTGCATGAGCACCAACCACCAGAGTAACAACCTCTCAAGTCTCAAAAACCGATTTCAACGAGCGACAACTGGACTGATTGTGCGTTCTTTAATTCAATTTTGTGAATTTGAAGTATTACTTTGTTTCATTTAAAAACCTAAAACTCCTATAATATCATACATAAACAACTGTGAATCAGGTAAGGCATTTAATATAATATTTTATATTGATTGTAGTTATAACATTATACATGCTTTTTACATAAAATTATATTGTACGGTGTATTTGATATAATTCTCGAATACACGATCTCGAGAGCCCTCCGAACACCTGGAGGAAGGTAATAGCGTATATTTAATATTCTAACATCAGATTTTAATTTAATTATCGACAGGAGTCGCTCTTATATTTATCTCTTTTTTAAGTTATTACAAATCGTTATTTTACCTGTGAATATCCAAATTCGTAAAAATTTGAACTTCATTTTTGATAACTTTTAACTCTCTTATACTAGTTGCTGCTTAGTTTTAGGATTTAGATTAAAATATAGGTATTCATTGCCCTTATATCCCTCATCCTGTGGCTTGTACTGCATGTAGGTATGATGTGCAACTAGGTACCTGTATAGTGTATAATATATTTATACATTTATAGTCTATATATATAATAATATAAATTAATACATTTTATTTTCAAAATTGTAAATTCAAAAAATTAAATATTAACTATAGGTGTATTAGTAAAATTAGTAGTTTAATTAGATACCCCATAGAGCCATAGAGGGCTTTAAATGGCTCAGGGAGGGTAGAGACTTAAGGTTGCCCTCTCAACAGTCTCAACCCATCCAGCCAAATATACCTATCCTATACCAAGTTGGCACACAGCATATAATTGTATTTGTGTCATTAATATACGGCATATCGTATACCTAAGAAAAAGTAGACCAGTAAAATTATTATAACTGCACCTGACCTATAGAAACCCTACACACGTCTACTTCTCCAAACTACGAAGTATGAAGTACGAACTACAACTTTTTGATTTTTATAGGTAGGTACTCATCTATACTTAGCTTATAGTTGGCAAAAGTTATAATCAATTTGCTTATTGTTTGACTTAAAGTTGAATACATTTCTCGGTTTAAAATGTAAAGCGGTTTCTATATAAATATATAGGTATCTTAAAAAGTAAAAACTTTTAAGCCAAAAATAACTCTCGTCACTTGTAAGTATATTGCAGTATGTTATATAAATATGTGTGATTTAAAAAATTATAATTTTAATCATTAATATAATATGGTATAATATATTATACTTAAATTCTCAATGATAATCAGTGGCGAAGCTAGTGGGGGTTTGGGTGTTTAAAGTTTACCCCCCCCCCTCCGTTTCATAATCCTGGCTACGCCACTGATGATAATAATTATGTACTATGTATTCATTTTTTATATGTACTTATAAACAGTAAACAGACCTACAATGTACAATATTTACATTAGACGAACGTTATTTTTTTTTAATCGTGACGCGTATAGCATACCTATTACCTATAATATTATGTTGTTAAAATCAAGATAATATCAAACTTAATCTTATAGTTCATGGTCCATTGCCATTCCAAATATAGGTACCAACTACCTAAGTACCTACCTGTACCTTATAGATAAATTATACAAATAATAAAAACAAATACAACACTTTACATTTTACATTTTATAAGTACCTACTTCGCCGTTCACTGTATAGATTGCTTATATAGGTGTATCAGTCGTAATTAAATGTAAGATTTTTATTGCTGCTTTTATAAAGATTACTTATTAAACAAATGCGGCTCAAGGGCGATAAATAATCCCATTTATCCCCTCGTATACATTTTCTATATATTTCCCCACACCACTTATTTATTTATTTTTCGAATGACAGCAACTATACAGTGATAACCATAATAAAACATATATTTCGTAAGCAGTACACAAAATAACACATTGATATAATGATATGGTATTTTAGATTTGGCGATTTTAGCGTTCACTTCTCGGCACTCTCACTGCGCGTGAGTACAACACGCTACACGCCAACTCTAGTAATTCGTTAATATTGGCCAAATCGAATAGTTACGAGTAGGCATTTACACGAACTAGTAAGAATTGACGATAGTTACTGCTGCAGATACCTAGTGCGAGATAATTCTTAAAATTGTGCGTCAAACAGAAAACATCATAAGTATAATAATATAGTAAGTATTAAATTATTAAAATTTAAACATTTTAATTTAATTAAAATAATAAATATTATAAAGTTTATTATGTTGTTTAATAATTTAAACAAAAACCTCGATTTTAAAGTTTAAGATAATTAACAATTGCTAATAATTGAGCAAATCAATAAGGCTCTCAGGCCTCGATTCTCAGATAATATCCCTATACCTACCACTAATCAACAACCAAGTAATTTTCATCATGGTCGTTGTCTATTGTATTATTTTCTCTATTTTTTTTAACTTTGTTCTAATTTAACTCGTAATCAGACCCACCTACTGAGCTAGTTAAATCACAGAATATAAATGAATTATATAATTATATTAGAAATAAATGTATATGATGGTTGGTTTATTCGTAATACATAATTCATAGGTAATTTTTAATATATTGTCATGAAAGAAAATTAAATATTTTTTCTGAAGTTATTTGATCGATTAATGGTTGATTTTAGGTATTCGAAAGTATTTTGATTGTAAAAACCGTGTTGTAAAACACTTAACTATATTATTTAAACGATGTAGGTAAGCATAGCAATTATGAGCATTTGAACAATAATGGAAGTGCAATATTGTTTTATTTATCAAATAAAATGTATTCAATATTGTATAATATAATATAAAGATTAAAGAAGCTAATTTAAACATTTCTAATAATTATAAATACATTTTTGCTAGATATATATTATAGTTAAATGAACAATTAATCATTTAATCCATAAATAATTAATATTTATAATCTACTAAAATTAATAGTGGTATCTTTTTAGCATTTAATTAAAAATAGGCGTGGCGTATGTAGCGTATATGTATAACCTGTATAGGTACATTGTATTGTAAATTGTAATATATATTTTTATGGGCAAATGGATCGTGGTGATTGCGTGAACATCTGACACTGACCATTGTCGATAGTCGATTGGACTACTATAAAGTAAACTGTAGTATATTAAAAACGCGTATAAAAAATATAGGTGATATAATATAAATTATAAATATAATATATATATATATAGGTAACTACCATCACTATAAATTATAATATACATAATAAATTTAGTAACTATAAAAGCTACCATTATTCTTCCGTTCTAGTTAAACAATTGGATAGGAATCCGTTAAAAATAATTTCAGAAAACAGAATATTTAATTGTTCAATTGCCGTTCGTCAAGTAAAGTACGGTGGGATGGGGCCAAGGGGTATTTGTGGCGTCATCGCTACGTCAGCGAGCTTAATGCTTAATCGGGATTTGGATATAGATATTAGATACATATATATTATATACATATTATTATGTTTGCGTTACAAGATAACACGTAATAACCGTAGACCTTATACTATGAAGTATACTACTTAGTATAAGATCTATGGAGAATGGTAACATATTATATATTGCCCATATTAGGTATAATATTATTATGTGGACCTCTGAACCTTTCATCTCTATAATAGGTACCTAGTATAATATAATACATTATTATTATGTAATATGTTTTGAGTTTTTATTATATTTTTGTTACTTCGTAAACCTATAATGTTACATGCGTAATACCAATGAGAAAATTGTAGACGGTAGGTAGGTAATTCTAGAATACTATTTAGCGTGTCAAACCTATATACTTAATCATACATATATCCTATAGGGTATAGGTATATGAATGTAGAAACTAGAAGGAATATATAGATTGTAAAATTATTTGTTGAACTATATAGCAGCAACTAACTATAGCAGTATAGCACATGTCACACGGACACAGCACACGGGAATGCGGGATAGGTATTGGATTTAGATGTATTACAACAGTTTTCTTTTCGGGAAAAATATTATAGGTACAGTAAAATAGCAAATGCAGTCCTGGCAGTTTATATATATATTGCTTCGATTTTTCTAACGTTTTATGGTATATTACCTAACTATCATTAATTGTTATATTATAATTTATTGGTATAGGTATAGCCCATAACCGTTTATGTAATTAAGGTAATTAGTATGCGTATTATACAATATACCTAATATAATTTATCCTTATAATAATATTACCTACGTTTGTTTATTAAACTACGATCAAGATTTGATTTTTATAAATATTAGGTATAACCTACATTTTATAATTTTTTTTTTTTTATTCGTGGTACAACATCAACTGCTAAGGTTATTAGCTTGCAACAAAAATTGGTAATTAGTACATAATAGAGTACAGTTATACAATTTTATAATTAAACTGCCTGAAATGGAATATTTCTCTGAGAAAAACATATATAACTACATATAAAACTATAAAAGTATAAAATATCTTATACCTATACCTATAAATTGAATACGAATATATTATTATCATTAACTATAGCCTAGCTATAATAGGTACCTACTACGGAATATTAGTACCTACATTAGTACATTACTCAGAGTTCAGAATTTCAGATTATCGAATTAGCCACCGCATGGCCATGACTCTAATAAACATTGCACTCGCTGTTTTATTACCTATCAAAGTTATCCTTTGTGACTTCACTTCTCTTATAAAAAATTGTAGGTATAAATAAAAAATAATTTTTCAGATTATTTCATGTTAATTATTTATAGTTCAAAATGTTGGCAAAGCTATTTAAAATTTTGCTACAAATTATGAAAATATTAAACATAAATTGACAAATCAAAATATGCTAGAGATTCCATTAACATAAAGGTGAAAAAATTAGGACATTTAAAATCTTGAAACTGTGTGTCTATATGTATCTTAATCTTAAATTTAAGAATAAAAAACAAATAAACAATGCTAATATTGGATATAATAAATTCTCGCTGATAAAAGAATCAATTAGGTAGTAATAAATAATAACTAATCAATATAAATAATATAGGTGGGTAATGAGTATAGTACAAAATATGCACCTACGTGAATACAGTACTACACTTTAGAGTACACCTAATATAGTAATATATATAGGGCGAATAGTCAAGTAGGTTCACCCTCATTTTATAGAATTTAAGGAGTATACCGTGTGACAAACTTCTTTTTTCAAATTAATACCAAATTTTTTTACTGTAAATTGTAAAGCTTATAACTTTTTTGAAAATGTTGATGTATCTAAATCAAAATTCAAACGATTAGATTCTGATTTATTAAATTGTATGTACTCGGGGGGGGGGGGGGTATACAAGGGGAGGATGTGGCGGTCGGATATCCCCCTCATAAGCCTTTTTTTTAAATTGTACAATATAGTTTTCTTTGTATTAGCGTGTTACAAAGAAACATAAAAATAATTAAATAAATTGTGTACTATATAGTTGTTTAATTCAGGGGCGTAATTTCAACTTTTTTAAAGGTATATGCTAACAACTATAAGTAGGTAGGCAGGCCAAAAAAATGTTTTTCTCCCTACGCTCAAAAATTAAAGTTTATATTTTCCGTGTAATAATCTAATATTTATGAATATAATAAATAGTATACCTATACTTAATAATACTATGTTTCTACTTCAATTATTTATCTTAAACTTAAATATTTTTAGACACGCTAATATACGCTATGTTACCTTATTATATATATATTACCTATATTTTGTTATTTATTCTTTTAATGTGCTGCAGGTATTTGGTTTAAATTTTTTTTCTGATCCCACCTCCAAACAAAATTTATGTATGGTGACACTCGAATTGCCTCCCAAATTTAGGTAGGTGACCTTTTTTTACTCGAATTACTTTCCATGACATTCCTGTAATATTAATTAATATATCGATAGTTGTACGTGTACTATCGATTATTATATTATCCCGTAATGGTGAAAAATAAAATGTTTAAGGCAGTACCTATTTCCCAGACAGATGAATTTTTCAAATGCAAAAATCTTATCGATCAGTGATTATCACTTATCAGTTAATGATTAGTCTATCATCACCAGTTCAACACAGTTTCTTTTGCCCAACCGTTACGATAAATTAACACGTTATTATAGTATACCTACCTACATACATATATTTTTTATAAAAATGAACGTGATCAGCGAAAAGGGTAAACCCATTATAATATGTGATGGTTTTAAGTTTAGTTGGTACTATCAAAATACTATCGAAAAAATAATCGATTTTAATTTTTGTACAAATTACAATTCCTATTTTGGACTACCTGCAGTGGTGCAAATTACAAACTCCCCTCAATAATTATCGTATATAATATTGTAACATACCTTGTATTTACTAGGCACCAAGGTCCTGAGGATAAACATTAAAAATAGTTTTGCAATATTAATTGGTACTTATAATTACTACCTATGATTTAAAATCTGCATAGCTCCCATAGCCCCATACTTTCCAAACCTATTAGGTATATCATCATGAACCTATTATCCTGAGTATACAAAATTAAATAACCTAAAAACTTCTTGTTTGAATTTTCAATTTTGACTAAAATATATTAACGTTTAAGAAAAGTTATCTACTTACAATTTATAGGAAAAAAGGAGAATTTAATTCGAAAAAAAGAAGTTGATATCCTTACAAAGTTACAAAGCACTCCTAAAATGTTATGAAAATTCAAAGTGATGGTACATATTAGAAATTAGTAATTTCGTCATTGCGGTCCTTAAGTAAAGGTAGGTACTTCAAAATTATGATTCAAAAATATTTATTATTAATTGGAAAAATTGGAGTGTTCATGCTTGCCTTGAATCGCATTGTATAGGAATATAATCATATAATTATAATAATATGAATTACAAATTTGCACGCACCAACTACAAAGTATACCTACCGGCTACCATTAATATAATTAATAATGCGCATATTATACAGGTACATATTATTATCTATTATTTAGAAGAAACCTATATACAATAATATTATATTAATGTATTATGTGTACCAATATCTAGATAATAGGATCAATTAAGTAGGACGTAGGTAGTTGATACTAAATACTATATAGCTAATAATATTATTGCGCTATTATATTACTATTACTTGTTATGCAAATACGTAATAAATTAACAATGTATTATTATTTTCATCAATTAAATAAAATATACATATATTATGATTTATAAACAAATTAAACATATATCTAATGGCTATAATATTCGATATCAAGTTCTATATTTAATAGGTACCACAGGGAATATACCCTGTATTGTAGCCTGTATTTATTGATTATTTCATGGACTTTTTGAAGTTTGCAATTTTAATTATTATTCATTATTTATTCATTCAAAAGAGTGTATAACAAATAACAATAATGATGATACGAATATAGTGAAATATATCGCATGTACAAATGTGTAACACCGACAATAACGCAATGGAATGAAAAACATATTATATGTTTAATTTAATTATGTCATAGTATGTGTGGGCGTCAGACAATAAAAGTATATTAAATGTCTCAATCGACATTTTTTTGGTGCATTTTTTGCAATTTTTCGGATTTTATATTTTTGGGACATTTTTGATGTTTTTAATTTTTTGAGACATTTTAATCTATATTTTCTATTATGATAAAAAAAAATTGACTTCATTAAAATATAAATATAGTGACATCAGATAATCTGGTTTTAAATTATTTGACAAGGGTGACATTTATCTTTATAATGTCTCACCAACTAATCAGCCCGTAGTCGATTTAATCGCATGCATCTTTTATCGGGGTATTACAGTGTAATACTACAAATGTACATGTTAATTGCATATTTTGGTATTTTTAGGGCATTTTTTAGAGTTTTTAAATCCGAGCTCTAGTTATTAGTTATTACTTATTAGTTATTACATGTAATTATTGGAATTTACAATGTAATCGAATGACACGGCCAACCTGAAATGCTGAGAACTATCTTTATAGACCAAAACCGAACGTACAACGTAGAATATTGTGTTATTCGCGAACGAAGGAGTCGAATGTATTTCTGCACGTATCTGCGCAACTACACAACTATGCGCAATATATTATGGCATAATATAGGTCAACGGGCATAAAATATATGGATATAACGACTTGCCAGGCTCTAATGATTTCTTAACCACGCATTCCCCACTACCACGCGTAGCGTAGGGTTCCCGACGAATTATATGACAAAAAACTCAATTTATTCGAACGATATATATCTTATCAGACCGTCGCTCCTCACTCGGTCAAGTGTCAACTGTCAAAACTATCAAAAAAACTCTTGACTTTCGGGAAAGTGTACGCCCCATAGTGAGTTCGGTCGCGTGTTTATTATAATATAGCAGTTGTACTATAGGTACCGTACTTTAGTGCCACCATTTAGGTAATACTGGTTTACGGTAAACTACCTAATGACTTTTCTAGTATAATAATAATAATAATAATAATAATAACAACATTTAAATTTAAAAAGTGAAAGTAACACGGACGTCTTATCATCGGCTAAATTTATAAATTAAGCTTATAAATTATAAAACTTATACCATTATAATATACCTAAATATTGTATCGTATCATAATTCATAATATAGGTAAGAAAACAAATAAATATATATATAGTTTTTTTTTTTCGTATAAACATATATTGACATATTTACGGAAAATTTAAGAGCCAAGTATAATATACTGATACAATTTTATTAAGGTCGATCAAAGTTGTACTTTTGTTGTGCTGAGTCCAATTTCTTTTCGATAACACTTGGCCGTTGCTCAATAGATTACGTTCGAACTGTATAATTGTTTTTATCTGAAAACAAAACGAATACCTAATTATTCTAATCAGTCTCTTGCCTTTACTTATACGTTAAACGTTAATTGTTACGTTTCGTTACATGCACAACATTACAAACAGTCTTAGTGTATTGTTTTACTAATAAATTGTGCTCGTTATTTTAAATCAAAATTTAAATATGTCACTGCAAAGACTAAATAAATTTGTCAGATGTTCGGCAAACTACAATGTATGCCGTTATGTCAAGTCACAATTAGAATTTTCCCAATTTTTGAGGTTGTCTGTGAATTCAAAGAACTTTTCCACCGGCCAAAATATGTCGTCGAATCAGAAGGTATTAAATTTAGACAATATGAACCCAAACGTAAGGATAATGGAATACGCTGTCCGAGGACCGTTATTGATAAGAGCTACAGAAATTGAAAACGAATTGAAAAAGGTTTGTATATTTATATTTTTATTTTTTAATGTTAATATTTTTTAACATTCTTAATAATATTAAATTTTAGGGTGTTGAAAAACCTTTTAAAGAAGTGCTCAAAGCAAATATTGGTGATTGCCATGCAATGGGACAAAAGCCAATTACATTCATACGCCAGGTACAGTTATATTCTTTCCTTATTCAATGGCAGATTTAACAATAATTTGTAGCAAGTACCAATGGGACTCCCTATTCAGGTTTTGAAGAGAATATATTTAAGTAAGCTAGTGATCCATTTTGCACTTCAAAACAAAATTAACACAAATAAACTTATGAGGCTTTTATGAAATATTTATCTCATAAATCTGTTAGAGGTACTTTCTTTTTGTTATGTATAAATTATTATATATATTTTATGTATAAAATAAGAAGACAATATTATTTGAATATTTAAAACAAGTAAAATTAAAGAAGTATTGTTTTAAAAATTGAATTCTTTAAAATGTATACATTTTAATTTATTCTAACCCTACTAATCATATTTCTTTCTTGTGCATACTACCGTCCATATTACTGTTTTTTCAATATTGTATTTATGGTTGGAAATTCAACCACCCAATTTAAATCTTCATTAACTCATAAGTATCATTTTCTAAATCTTAAGAAATTTATCAAAAATAATAAATAAAAATACATTTGAAATCATCAAATATTTCTTTAATATTTAAACATGCCTTACATCAATTTGAGGAATGTTTAAGCCTCAAATATCACTAGTAGATCTTATAATCTTTTGCACGCATATAAAATATTATATCGATTAACAAAACAAAAATTTTTATATTTATTAATTATCTTATTTTGTTAAGGTTTTAGCTTTGGTATCTCAACCAGAACTGTTGGATGATGATCGATATCCTGAAGATATTAAAGAACGCGCAAGAACTATATTAGATGGATGTCGTGGTGGTAGTGTTGGTAATTTAATTCAAAATATTTTAATTATATTTTATCTATACTTAGAAATTAAATACTATAATTTTATTATTATCATATTTTATAAATTATTAATAACATAACGTTTATTATCTGAGTTCCTAGTTAATCATTTGAGTTTAAGAAACACGTGTTCTATTATCTGAGTACCTAGTTAATCATTTGAGTTTAAGAAACACGTGTTCTATTATAACAATATTTTGTACTGAGGATGTACCTCAATTTGTATTTGTACTAATTAAATTAATATATAAGTCCTTGAGCCTATCAAATTAAATTAGTGCACATCATCTTAGATTATGTTATAAAATTTCTATTGTTGAGTAATAAAACATTTATTCATAATATTATTATAAATTGCTTTACAAATGCATTGTACAGCTGTAATACTCTAAAATTCCAAGGTTATAAAACAATTATTGAACCTTACCATTTTTTTTACTGTACATTTTTAAAAGGTTATTAACTTTTACTCATATTTTTAATTTAATTTTCTGAAGATAAATTATGTATGCATATTGAATCAATAATTTATTATTTATTATCATTAAAAATTGTATAGTAAAATAACCCGGAATGCTGAGAATGCTCTACTAAAATGTAATACATTTTTTGTTCAAATATATACCAGCATTAAAATTTTGAATGGATTTTTTTTTTTGATAATAATAAAATATCAAAGAAGCTATTTATATTTATAAGATATACCTATTAATTTATTACTAATTTATAATTATTATGTTATTTTTTATTATAGGGTCCTATACTGATTCTCCAGGAATAGAAATAATAAGAAAACATGTTGCCCAATATATTGAACGTCGAGATGGTATTCCGTGTGATTATTTAAATGTCCTCTTGTGTGCTGGTGCATCAGATGGAATAAAAGTTTGTATTCATATTTAAATATTTACTATTTAGTATACATATACACAAAGTTTAAATAAAATGGTAATAAGGTTTATATTAATTTCAATTTTAAATTAAGTTATATTTTTGATTATTATTTATTTATTTCACAAAATTATACGCATACATTTAGATTTTAAATTAAAAAAAATTTACTATTCTTCTAATTAAATGAGTTATCTGTGTTGGAGGTGAAGTTCTTATGTTTAAGTGACTACATTATTAGTGATGTATAACATATATGCAATATTTAGTAAAAAGGTAATACATTATTAATAAACCATTGATTGTTTTAGGCTATTCTACGATTATTGGTTGCCGATGTTGATGGAAAAAAACCTGGTGTATTAATTCCTATTCCACAATACCCATTATACTCTGCTACATTAGCAGAGTTTAATGTAAAACAGGTTAGTGTAATAACTTAATTATTATGATATTTACTTAAAGGTTGCAGGTGTCTTCAACCATTCGATCTTTAATTGAATAAAGGTTAAGATAAATATTTATAGTCAATAGCAATAAAATATTATCATTTTATTATCTATCACGTTCATAATATAGATAAAATACAAACAGCTGAAAATTTGTAAGTGGCCAACCGTGTTGTGCCGTATCTCAGTGCCACTAAGATAATTTTCATTATTGTCAGTTAATCAATAACCCCCCGGCCTTTTTACTATAAATTATTGATCAGATAATTTTTCTGAAAATGTTGACTTATCAGAATCAGAATTGAACAAGTAGTTTTTGAGTTATTTAACTTTGTGTATTAAGGATAATGAGGTTTAGATAAATGGGGGCTATGGTGATTTGAAAGATGCAGTGTTTAATATCAACATTCAACATTAATAATTTCTAAAAATGGTCCAACTACCTATAAATAATAGATTCAATAGTATTACATCTATTTTATATTTTTGTAATACAATTTTTAAGGGTTATTATCCTTAGCAGAAACATTTTAGCAACTGAGAAACTACTCGTTCAAATTTTGAATTATATAAATCTAAATTTTTAAAATAATTTACAGTAAATTGAACAGTTCAAATTTTGAAAAACATTAGTTTGTATCGCCATAGTAAAATTCTTAATTAATTAAACAAAATTTAAGAATTTGGAAAAATGGATTTAAAAGTATATATAAAAATTCCTACAATCAGAATTTGAATTAATTCGTTATTTAAAGGATTAATGAAAATGAGCATGTTTAGTGAATCACCCTGTGTATAGTTCTATGTTATAATTCTATAATGAACATATTTGTACTTACACAAACTAATTATTTGTACTTAAATGGTTTACAAAAACATTACATTTTTCTGTTACGTGGCCTTTAAAAATCTTATAATTATTACTATAAAAATGTAATTGATTATTAGTATTTTTTAATCATTATTAATAATATTTGTGTTGTTTTTATTAGGTTGGATACTTTTTAGATGAAAATAAAAATTGGGGTTTGGATGTGAATGAATTAGAACGATCAATAACTGAAGCACGCAAACATTGTAACCCTAGAGCTATTGTGGTTATTAATCCCGGCAATCCAACTGGTTTGTTATTACATATTACTTATTATTTAATAATTATTTAATTTCAGTTGTGGTGATAAATTCTAATCTTATTCATAATAATTGATAATATTTTAATTCAAATAGTATTGCAAATTAATGAGGTGGGTACATTAATCTTAAATTACCATTGTGAATTTTAAACCCATTTGGTGGCACAATTGTAGTTATTGAGTTTTTGTCTTTTAGAATATTTAAATAGACAGGTAAGAAATGTGGGATGTTACTGATCGAAAATTCTAGACAACTAGACTGCACTAAAATTTGTATATAGTGTCATGGATTGTAATCAAGTTAACAAAATGATTATTGCATTTTATTTTTATTTTTTATACTATCACTGTCTAATTTCTGTAGATTTATTTTATACTTAAAAATACTGTAATTATCTATTTTATAGTTAGTATATTTGAATTGTTTAGGCCAAGTATTAACCAGAGAAAATGTGGTGGATGTTATTAAATTTGCATATAAAGAAAAATTGTTCTTACTTGCTGATGAGGTAATATAAATTATAATATATAATATTTATATTTATTTTTTTTAAATACAGGTATTTTTTTTTATATTATTTTTGTTGTATTAACTAATTTTTTTTAATACCTAGGTATATCAAGACAATGTGTATGCAAAAGGAAGTACATTTTATTCATTTAAAAAAGTATTAACTGAATTAGGATCTCCTTATAGTGAAATGGAATTGGCATCATTTATGTCTTGTTCTAAAGGTAATTCAATACTATATTAATAAAGTAATAATTAAAATAGTAATATTACTGTAAAACAAACAAATTATGTTAGGTTATATGGGAGAATGTGGTCTAAGAGGTGGTTACACAGAAGTGATTAATTTGGATCCAGAAGTTAAAGCAATGTTACTCAAATCTGTGTCAGCTATGTTATGCCCTACAGTTCTTGGTCAAGTAATAGAAATAGATTGATAAAATTTGTTTATGGTCATTATTATTTTATTTTATTTTTTATTGTTCAAATAGACTGTGATGGACTGTGTTGTAAATCCTCCACAACCAGGTGAACCATCGTATGAGAGTTTTCAAGAAGAAAAAAATAGTGTACTTACATCTTTAGCAGAAAGAGCTAAATTGGTGGCCGATACATTTAACAGTATTCCTGGGATGTCTTGCAATCCAGTGCAAGGTGCAATGTATGCTTTTCCACAAGTATGTTAACTTAATTTTTTAATGCTTATTGAACAAGTATAAATATAATTTGCATTTATAGTTCAAGTTACCTGAAAGAGCAATTAAAGAAGCAACAAATCAAGGAATTGAACCCAATGCATTCTATGCGTTTCAACTTTTAGAAAATACTGGTATTTGTATTGTACCTGGATCTGGATTTGGACAAGTTGAAGGAACTTATCATTTTAGGTAAATATAATAATAATACATTTATAAATTACCTCAGTTAAAATGTGATGTATTAAAAGCCTATTATATATCATTTAAATAAAACTAAAAAAAGTGGGTAAGTGGATGTCGCTCTGATGTACAGTAGATTACAAGTGGGCCACTGTAATGGATGGTGTTAAATTTGAATTCAATGATATATATCATTGTATAAAAAAAACAATTCTGAGCGAAAATGTTCAGTCAGCCTATGATATTACTAATATATTTGATGATATTATTGTGAATAAAGTAATTTATATATAACCTATTTACATGGAACCTTGTTTTAAATTTTCAATCCTTAGCTACAAAAGTTGAACATTTTATAAATTTTTAAGTACAAAATAATTATTAAATTTTAAATTTGATTCATTTTGTCGAAATTCGAATTTTAAATCCTTATAAAAAAAAATTGTGCCTATGTATTTTTAATATTTTTCAACTGCTACTATAAAAATATATCATGGCATTAAATTTTCACGCTTTTTTACCCAACAAATAAAATTTTATTGATATTTATAGAGAAAAAAAACAAAAATAATAGAAAACTGGCAATGTCCATAAGCAACTCAAATAAAGTCAAAAAAATTTTTAAAATTTTATGGTGTATAGCAAATGAAAATATAAACATTCAGTAAAATTTTCATGTATATTATTCGTTTTTGAATAACAATAAAATAACAAAACCGCTACATGAAAAATCCAGTTAATATACAATATTGTGAAAATATGAACTTCAAACGCTCGTAAAAATTTAATTTAACTTTCTTATAGATATTTTTTTTTTTTGATAAAGGTCTTATGAGGAGTCTTGTATTACATTTTAAAATCTTAGATTTAAAAAGAAAAATTTTTATGAATTCTTAACTCAAAATAATTTGGTAATTTTCGTGATTTTTCCATATTTTGTCAATTTTTGAACTTTAAATTCTTATAAAAAAAAGCTGTGACAATTAATATTTTTAATATTTTTACCCAACAAATAAAATTGTATTGACATCCTTAGAAAAAAAGACTAATAAAATTGGAAACTGAAAATGTTCCTCATTAGTTCAAAACAAATCAAAATATTTTGTAAATTTTATTGTGTAAAGAAAATGCTAATATAAATGACCAGTGAAAATGTCATGTGTATACGTTCATTTGTTTTAGAGTTACACCAAAAACCAAAATCAATTTTGTGGATAACTGAGTTTGCATAAAAATTTCCGTTTTTCCTTAATTTTTATGTTGTTTTTCCCGGCGCTATTGAAAAAAAAAACTTGGACATTTTGGGAATTTTAAATTTGACCTCCCCAATGCACCCATGATATTCATTTTCCCATTGAACAGGATACTAAACTTGAAAATCCAATCATTATTTTGACTACTTATCGTATAAACAGACACAAAAATAAAAAACACATCATTGTAAAATCAATACATTCTTCTCAGAATCTAAAATTGATTTTAACACATATTTTAACTATAGTGATTAGTTAGATAAAATCTAGATTTTTAAAGCATATCTATCTTTAATATAATAATTCTATATATTTTTTTTTCAGAACTACAATCCTTCCTCAGCCAGATAAATTGAAAAATATGTTGGACAGTTTCAAAGATTTTCATTTAAAATTTTTAGAACAATGGAAATAATATTTTAAAAAGAAAGAGAGTATTGCAATAAGTAAATTATTATTTAAGTAGAAATAAAATACCAATTACATTTAAATTTTACAACTCATACAAAATGTAAGTGGTTTATCTAAAATGTATGCTAAACTTACAGTATTTATGCAATTTAACTTAATTTTATTTTAGCCAGAGATTTAGTTTACTAATATTAATATTAACCAAGTATAATTTGATTATATATTGGAGTTTACTAGGTATATACTATTCATTCATTTACCATATAGAATCGTTCCTACATAATTTATACAAAACAATTAATTACTATTCATTTTTAATTGTTGTCATTAACGTTAAGGAAATGGATATTGTATTTTAAATTATTTTTATTTTTATGTTTATCCTTAACATAATCACCATTTATACCAAGACTGTTCAAGAATAAAAAAATAAAGATTCCCCGTTCTTTAAATACTATTTTTTTATTTTTAAAAATCACAACTTTATTTTGATGTGGAAGTTTTTACCTGTGTACTTATTCATGTTTTCATACTAGATTTAATTTTACATTAAACTTTTAACAACGTAACTAACAATCTCTACAAGATATCAATTAGTTATACTAGTCTAAATTTAATTTTAATTATATTTGTTGGTAATTCATTATTCATAACTTGATAAATCAATATTAGTTCATACAAATCTTATCTAACTTTATCAGAAATTTAAAAAATTAAGAACAATATTTTCTTATTAAAAAAATACCAAAAATCTGTTGTCAAATCCATCCTTGCGTTACTTAATTATTTTTTTTCTTAAAGTGTACCATTTTTATTTTTACATCAGAGTTATTTCTAAAACAATTGTCTTTAAAAAAATATTTTAATGCATGATATATATTCTTTAATTATAATTGATTAATTTGTATTATTGTATGTAATATTATGTATTGATATAGTTTCCTTCTTAAACAAATTAAGTATGTTTGTATTCAATTAAATATTGTTAAAAGCTTACTATTTAATATTTATAATAGTAATTTAAACTATCAGGATAATTGTATTAGACATTATATTATTTTTTGTTGTTGTATAACTACCACCATTGAGTTTATTATGTACTATCAACTATACTCAATTATACTACTTATTTATGTTTAAATAAATTTGTTATGTAAAAATAATATTTAGTAACCTTTTATTTTAATTTATGCTATAGTCAGGCAAATTTTTATCCAAATTACTATTTCAATAAACATGAATAATTCAGATAATTTTCAAACAGGTTAATAAAACAAAAAATAATTGAATACAATTTAAAAAAAAAAATTTAAATCATTACAAAACGTATATTTGAATAATGCCCTACTCTGACTATAGTATAATCTGTGTCTGCGTTTACAAACACTAATTGTTTTACAAAGGAGTGCCTGTAAAAAAAAATCAGTTCACTGAATAGGCAACTTGGGGGTTGGATACCGTGTATGCCTGGTCACATGATATTTTCTAATTGTGGACCTAAAATGTATTCCTACAGGCATCTACTCTAGAGCTTACATTTTATCGGTTATTAATACGTAAAATCCATATTGTTTTAAAATATGTGATTTTAGATTTAATTACAAAAAAAAATCAATAATTTAAGTAATGACTTATGAGTGTCTTGCCATTATACATTTTTATTATTATTAAATATTGTATACAAATTAATTAAATTAATACTTACACATCTATAATAATTTATTAGCATTACTTGTATTGTTAAGAGGGCTAACACTACTACAGGGTCCACACGTAATTTACATTAAGGTCAGCTGGGTTCGCTGGGTATAATTTATTAGATCAGGCTGTCATTAGTCATCACTACGGATCAAAGATACAACACAATTTTAGTTATTATGACTATCCTGGCGACTGATTACTAAGGTTCAGATTTGAAAGAAAATGCCTTTTTTTTGTTCATAACAATAGAAGAATAATTTTTAAATTAAAATGTGTTTCATTTAATTTCTAAGATATTGGGAGAATATTTTTTTTCATTTAATTTACCTATTTCTCTTTTTTAATTTGTATGTGTTTAAATATCAATTGATCTGATAGTTTTCTAGACATATTAACGGAAAAAATAAATTTATCCTAATGGAAACAACGCATTTTCGATGTTATGTTTAAAATTATTTTTAATGGGATTTATCATCAGCGATATTGATAATGTATTTGTTATGGAAAGTTAATTTTTTGATTTTGTGCATGGTAGTTAATTTTTTTATACCAACATTCAAATCAATTGAAATCTATTTGATTTTATTAAATTTTGTAATTACTTTTTGTATAAATTAAATGCTTTTTTTATTTATTACATTACAGTAAAAACCGAACCCTACTGGTTAGTGGTTACCAATGTTTAATATTTTTGTGTCTTATGTATACATACATTATGAATATTTTCAACTGGTATTACTAAGATTTAGTTTTTATATAAAATAATTACTCATAATTTATGTGACGGATAATAATATTATGATTTATAATTATAAAACTAGAAAATATTATAATCTTTTTAGAGAAATTAGTACACCAATATCAATAGCTTACATGACATTGTAAGTAGTCCGTTTTTTTATTTTTTATATTAACTCCTAGAAGCACAATAAAAAACTTGAGAAACATAATATCATGTTGCAAATAATCATAGGACTCATTTGACATGAGTTGGTTTGTTTTTAATTTAATGCTTTGTTAAATATTTAATAGACACCAGAATGACATAAACAGAAAAAATGTATGCAATAAATTCTATTGTTATAATGTTTATTCATTTTGTTCTTATTTATATTAGCCACATATAAATAGATATACATAGACAAAATAAATTAAATAAATATTGATGATATTGCTATGTATTTATCAAAATATTTTTAATAATAAAATTATAATAAATAATGTAAAAAAGTATAATTTAATAAAATAACAAATAATTAGTAACAGTATAAGTAATTATTGAAATCAAATAGAATTATGTACATATAATTGTAGTTCCATTGAGGTTAGATTTTTAGACCTTGGAGTAATTTATCTAAACTCTAAAATTAAAAAAAAAAAAAACATTAGTTATTATATTTCAATTTTGTAACAAAGATATATATAATATCTACAATAGTACATATAAATTTGTTTATATTTCTGAGACAAAAATAATATGTTACTTACGTTGAGTTCCCATAGTATTATTTTCCCATCCAAACCACTACTAGTGAATTTCAAAACAGCATCATTTGACTCTGTATGAACACGCAAACATGTTAATGTATTTTGATGTTTAGTATCAAGTTCATAGTCACTGTTGATTCGTGCTTGACGATCTAAGCTTTGAAATTTTTTCATTGCACTAGAAAACATTTTATGAATAAAATTATCTTTTAAATTGTTATACACCTAAATCATAATTTAATATATTTTCTTTAGATTTCTTGTGTATAGTTACCTTAAACCAGCAGCTTCTTTTTTCTGAGAACTGTCAATTTTAGAAACAAATTGCACTTTATTATTGGTGTCAATGCAGTACAACATTGGACAACATCCATGACCCTATTTATAATAAAATATTAATTTATACTATAGTTTTTAAAACTTTAATACTACTATTAGTACCTATTGTAAATGTACTATAATTAAAATGCTGATCATAATGATCTGCATTGAATAGATTTGATTAGCACTTTTTTATTTTTGTATTTTAATTTATAAAAATTATGAACTCACTGCAGCAACTAATGCTCGATCAGAAACCCAAATACAGCTTATGAAAGGTAACTCATTTGTTTTTAATTTATTAACAACTATGCTTCCTTTAGAAACATCAGCAATAGTAATAGATGAATCATGAGCAACCCAACATAATCGGTTACCAGTTTTATTAAATGCTAGTCCGTGAATCCATCCACCTAAAAATATAATTAATTCAGTAAAAATAAAAATCACATTAATTTATAGGTACACTATATACATTTTATTATTATTCATACAATATGAATTGTTAAGTTTACTGAAGTGTTTAAGTAGTTATAACTTATATGTATATATGTTTATTATTTATAGTATGGTTCAATAAACATTCAAAGAGCAATTTTTATGTTAATGGGTTTTAAGAATCAACAAATTATGTATAAATATAATGAACCCTTAGCTTGCTAGAAGTGACATAATGTAAATATATTAAGTACATAGGTTTACAGCAATATTTTGTAATATGAACATTTTTCAATATAACTATTTCGAATAGACTATACTAAAATATCTATACAATATCTTTGTAATGAATAATTTAGTGTAATTACTAATTAAATTTGAGTAAAGTATACAAATTTACCTCCTCTAGAAGAATTTGTAAATTCAGCAACTAAATTTGGCACAGAAGTATCATCAGTGTCCCATTCAGTTTTTACTTTTTGACACTGGTCAACTTCTTTCATATGTACATTAAACAGTCTAACTCGAAAATCAGCAGTACCAGTAGCTAATACCATGTTATTTGGATGCCAATCTAATGCTGTTACTGTAGATCGGATTGGTTTTTTTATATGTTTTGACACCCACCAATCATTTTCTACTTCAAAATAGCACACAGATATTAATTGAGCTCCTGAACCAACTGCAAATTTTTTCTCTAGAAATAATTTTAAATCATGGGTTAGTATAATATTAGTAATAAATAAGATAATATATTTTAAAATACTGGAAGCAACATAGAAAAACATAAACAGTACATTTTGTAATGTTTAGTTATTTTAATACCATTTTCATGTAGTTAAGAAATTAATATATTTTTTAATGTAAGTTGTAAGTTGACATATTTTCATTTCAAAAAGCTATTCTCAATGGTAAAGTACATTTTTGTATGTTATAAATATAAGAGAAACACTTTAGTAACTATCAAATTTCGATAAGAATTGAGAATAAATTATAAATACATTGTGAAATGTTGATATCCCACAAAAAAATTTATTAGCACAAAATTACCATTGGGCGACCATTTAACACAAGTCGCGGCTCTACTAATTCTTAATAATACAAGAGTTGGTTTCCATTTTCCCTTGTCATCAATTGTCCATACATATGCATTACGATCCTATTAAGTGATAAAAGTAATATAATTATAAATAAATAACAATATATATATATATATACATTTAATAGAACTTACAGCTGAGCAAGTAACAATTCGATTAGTGTTAGGTGCCCAATCAATTCCAGTTACTAGAAGTCCATGCTGATCTAGATTATCTAACAATGTCCAGTCACTCAAATTTGGTTCATATTTATATATTTGCACTTCATTACTATTTGGAATTACTGCTATTTCTATATTATAATATTAGAATTAAAGAATTAATAACATTTTTTTATAAACTTCAAACTATAAATTGGTGGATTAAATCAAACTTACGAGTTCTATTTGCATTCCATGAATGTGAAGTAACTGGATTATCTCCTAAGTTGTATTCCATTGTACTAATTGAATAAATTAAAACTTAACTTTTAGATACTATTTTAAATTATAATAAAATGTTTTTATTTAATTATTAGATGGCTTTTTTGATATCGTACAAAATTCGTAGTTAATACGATAAAAGTCCTTATCCAACTTAGCAACTCCCAAGTCCCAAACTTCCAACTTCAACAAATTACCAACAAGTATACAAGTGTGCACAAAAATACTATAAAATAATATACTATATACAAATGTACTGAAAATAAGTAAGAACTGGGAAGTGAGTAATCAAGTCCCAAACCCAAACTTCCAAAACTGGCTGGCGGGCGGCGGCTCACAGACAGCTCAGCAGTGTAGCACTCCGTATTAAGTGATAAACAGTATGACACTATGTACAATATTAATTGTACAATAATATGCGCAACATAACACATTTTTTTTTTATTGTAACCACTCTTTTTGAGTACGAATTTGAATTAATTAAATTTGTTTAAGCAACTTTGATTCAAAGTTATTTTCTATCTTAAAAATTGACTCGCTAAGAAGTGAGAGTGAGCCAAAGTTTTGATTTATGCAATCATGCATGTTGTATTCATCGTATTTTTTTACAATCTATCTATAATTCTACAATGTTCCGTGTGATTTCATGTTTTTTTCTGGTGTCGTAACTTATTTGCACATTTACATTATTTTCACCAAATTATCAATACTGTTAAAAAATATGGTAAACACAAAATCAATACATCATGTATCAATCAAAACTTTGGCTCACCCCTCAGTTAACTTGTAAAATAAAAAAAAAACTTTATAAGTCAAAGTTGCTTAAAAATATTAAGTAAAAAAAGCGGATAAGTGTTGATCTTCTGAGCATTAGGTTACACGTAGTGAGTCACTGTAATGGATGGTGTTAAATTTGAATTCAATGACATAATACGAAAAACGATTCTGAGCGGAGACGGTTTGTCAGTTAACAATATTTTTAATTTTATATTATGCTTATAATTTATATTATTATTAATACGGTAGCCGGTAAGTTTAATTAATATTATTTATATATATTAAATAATAATAAACTTTAAAAGTTCCAAGAACCCAGAAATAATATTTTTCAAATTATATAAAAACTAAAATCGTTCTTCTTTGTTTAAATATCTAATTTTGTCCAAACTTAAACTTCAAATTATCAAATAACTATAAAAAAAAACTATATGCATATGTATATTTAATTTTTTAATTTTTTTGGTTACAGAATAATCTACTTCCGCGGAATCATGTTTTATATTTTCAATCCTTAATTACATAAGTTGAACATTTTATTAATTTTTAACTACTAAATAATTTGTAGTTTGACAAAATTTGAATTTTAAATGCTTACAAAAAAAAATTGTGCTTATGGATTTTTAATATTTATCAACTGCCATTATAACAACTTATATTATATGGAATCTTGTATTAAATTGTCAAGCTTTCAAACCCAATGAATACAATTTTATTGACATTTATTGAAAAAAAATAAAAAATTTAAAATGTCTATAAATATCTCAAAACGAGTCGAAATATTTTGAAAATTGTATTATGTATAGAAAATTATAAAATAAAAATTTGATGAAAATGTCAACTACGGTTATTAGTTTTTGAATGACGACAAAATAAGAAAATTAATTTGACTTTCCAGTAAACTTTCTTTGTTTTTTTTTAATGTAGAAAATCTTAAAGGGAACCTTGTATACAATTTTCAAATCTTAGATATAAACATCGAATTACTTGCTAATTTTTGTGAATCGTGATTTTGATGTATTTTGTCAACATTTAAACTTCAGAAGTTCAGACGCTCATAAAAAATTATTCTGGATTTACGCTCAACTTTTTTTTTAATTTCCACTGACGGCATCTTATGAGAACCGTTCAACGGTTGCATTACATTTTAAATCGAAAAAAATAATAAAAAAAAAACTAATGAAACTAGAAATTTTCTTACGCATATAATATATAAATGGTTTTTGACCTACCGAAAAATGTCGTATTGACAAGTAAGTAAGCACTTAGTAAGCACTGATTATAATATTATCTGATAGAAGTAATATACAGAACCAGAATAGACAGTCATATTGTGGTTAATGGTACCAACTACCAATCACAACTATAATAATATTATAGTTGTGGTACCAATTTCTAAATCTTTATCAAACGTGCCATGTTGAGTCTTGTGTGAGTGTGTTATCAGTATTGTATACATTATTACTAACTTTTCACTGGTGGACTGTAATAATTTTTCTATGGACTAGTCCGAACTGAACTTTTTTTAGTCTAGTCCAACGTTAGCAGCACATTTTGTATGGCAACTTATAAACATAATTTTATCACAAAACCTTAAGTCTTATACAGAATTCTTTTGTCTGTAAAACGCAGTTATAATTAGGTTAGCGTGAGTCCGTGATAATTGAGTCGTTGTAATATTATAGGTTTTTCCGTGCTTACATTTTTATTAATCTTTAAATTTGAAAATTTAAAAATTTAAATAATGAATAACATTGCGACGCAGAGAATCAAAAGGGAATTTAAAGAAGTCATTAAGAGCGAAGAGGTACCTAATTAATTTACAATTATTTTTGACAGAAATATCTTATTAGTTTTCTTCAAACATGTTTTAATATCTTAGAAAACAGTTATAATATTTAAACACATTATTATTTGATTTGTTATGTATAAAAATGTTGTGAAATAATTATTGTTTCATAACAATAATGGACTTATTTTAAAATATAAATTACTTTATTAATCATCATCGATACACTTAATGTTTTGTTTATCAAACTTATTATTTAATTTCTCCATGACTCCATGAATTCATTTTTAACTGTTTTTGTCATTTATTTGCCTAATTAAATATTTCATATTATCTAATATAAATATATTTATTTATTCAATTTGATTTGTTGTAATATTTATTATAAATATTTTATATTTTTATTTAGCTTGCTAAATGTTCAATCAAAGTGGACTTAATTGGTGATAGCTATACTGAATTAAAAGGTGAAATTGCTGGCCCACCTGATACACCATATGAAGGGGGTACATTCTTTTTGGAAATTAAAGTGCCAGAGACGTATCCTTTCAATCCACCTAAAGTAAGTAGACTTTTGCATTCATTTTTATCAAATAAATATTTACTAAAAATTATAGGTACGATTCATGACTAAAATATGGCATCCAAATATTTCATCTGTCACTGGAGCTATCTGTTTAGACATTTTAAAAGATCAATGGTAAGTGTAAAATTGTTTGAATTTATTTAAGTAATTAAATGTGCATATACTTATGATAACTATAACAAATGTAAAACCATACCAGTTTGGCCATTCAACCTGATAAAGGTTTACCTGTTTTTAAAATTTGTTTTTTTCAGTATCTTCCCAACTTTGTCATATACAAATAATGCTTTCTCTTATGATTTAGTTCAATAAGTTATTAATTTTAATATACTTTAATAGGGCTGCAGCTATGACTTTACGCACAGTACTGTTGTCTCTACAGGCACTTATGGCAGCTGCTGAACCAGACGATCCACAAGATGCTGTTGTTGCCAAACAATACAAAGAGTATCCAGAAATATTCGCTAAAACAGCTAGCCACTGGACTAATGTTTATGCTGGAGGTATAAATAGTTTAAGTAATCCAATTACATTTATTAGAAATACTGGTATACCTAATTAAAAAAAATATATTTTAAAAGTATATTTAATTTTAACTATAGAATATATTTACAAATAGTATCTATCATGTATTTTTTTTTTTTTGGTTTAATCGTGTATATAATTTTAATTGTAATTGCTGTTTTAGGTCCAAATAAAAATTCAGACTTTGACACAAAAATTCAGCGTCTCATAGATATGGGAATAGAACGTGATCAAGCACGTGGAGCATTATCTACTTACAATTGGGATTTGGAACGAGCTACAGAACAACTGTTTAGTTAGGATGGACTAATTGTTTTGGGTTATGATTAAAACTATAAATTTATCATTAAATCAATGTAAAATATTGAACATTATAATGAGTTTTTCTAAACACTGTGTTATTTAAAATTTTGTTTTACACATTTCTGATTGCAAATAATATTAATAGTATATTTTTCAATTAATTATTTTTTTATTTATTTTATGGCTAAGATATTTTCCTCAGTTCATTGTTTCATTTTTATTGTATGTTTATTTATGTTTATATATTCTATACATATATATATATATTTATTTGATATAATATATGTATAGGTATTATCACATATTAGGAATAAAGACATTTTTAAAGTCATAAATAATACTAAAAATAAATATCATTAATTATTATTGATTTTTTTAAATATATGTTTGATATTATGTCTTATATTCTATTGAATTTAAAATAACCAATTTTGAATTTCATTGATATATTTGAATTTTGAATATGTAGAAATTTGAAAGATATTTAGAAGCATACTTACCCAAAAAGTTAAAAAGTTAAATATATAGTGAAAAAAAAATAATGATAAAATAGCTTTCTTGTTCCACATAAAAAATTAATTTTAACTCTAATTCATAGGTGTCAATAATTATGCTGAAAAAATCTCGCAATTGAAAAGTAATCTTTGTTAATCATTATACATTAATGTTTATAGGATTTTTTTAAAATGCTGTGTTAAGATTAACAATACTGTGTTTGATATTGTTTATACCCATTAGGTCGTCACTTCTTCTACCCAAACTGTGGGTTTACCTCATAATTCTCCTTATTTTCTCTTGTGTGCTGTTATCTAAAAATAAATTGTTAAACTTAGAAAGATTTAGAGCCACAACTATGAGGGTGCTAGAGGATGTTGAAGCACCTTCAACTTCTATGGCGTCCTAACTCGTTATTTCAAAAATCTTCAAAAGCAGTTTTATGAATATTGACTATTGAGAGAGCTCTAGCAAATAAAATTGTTCCGGAAGAGCATGACAGCTTGTAATTTGTCATATCAGATGCAATTCGATTTTCAAACAGCAAGGTCTTAAATTTTTCATCGATATTTGTCGTAGGTACCCTATAAAGGTATGGTTTCCCTGCAGCGTCAAACAGTGGAACATCACGGCGTAGTGATTCAGACCGGTATAGTAACTCAACGCAGAGTCCAGACGCTGCAGGAAAAACGTACCTTTAACATAGGATATAATGTATCTATTAATCTATATTAATATCTATGAGACACGAATAAAGATAATATACATTAATTATATATTATACATAGATATGCTCTTAATTCTAGAAAAAAAGATATAACAACAGGAGACCAACGATGCGTGCTATATGGACTATTATTATTATTATTATATACAGTCAAATTAAATCACGATTTATTTCATAAAAAAAAGCTAAGTTGAAAAAAAAATTTAGTAATGATTAAATCTTTAAAAGACATGATATAATATGGAAACTAAGTAAAATGCCATTTTATAATATTACAAATACCTATGATGACAAATAGGATCAATTGTAATGTTAAATACTTAGTCAACATATTGTTTAACTATTTGGCAGGACGTAGAAGTATACTTAAATAAATACAATTAAGTAAACAATATGTTGACTAAGTATTTAACATTACAAATTACAATTGATCCTATTCGTCATCATAGGTATTCGTAATATTATAAAATTTTACTTAGTTTCCATATATTATATCATGTCTTTTAAAGATTTAATCATTGCTAAATTTATTTATTTTTTTTAACTTAGCTTTTTTTTACACGGAATTATAACGAAATGTTTTTGATGTGATATATTATACATTAGATATATTATATTAAAGTTATATTATCTTTAATCCTACTATTGAGTCGAGTGAACCCGAACACAACGGCGATGGTTAGTTCGGTACCACGTTCATTATTATACGTATTAGTGTATTATGCGCAATAATATACGTAGTAGGTAGTACCCAAGATGGATTTTCAAATACCCATGAGCCAACAGTTCCCAAATTGTGCGCCGCGCTGCCGTAGAATTTTATATGGTCCAAAAATAAATTTGAAAACTCACCGATGGCAGTGACGGAAAACTGAAAAGATTACAATTATGTAAATAAAAATGTATAAATTATATTGTATATTTTAAATGAAATACATATTTTCCTATTAACAATTACAATTTTGTATTGGTTTTTATATTTTATTACATTTTTCTATTTTTTATGATTAGTCATGATAATATGATTTGGCGCCCTAATAAAAATCTTTGTTCAAATAGGGCGCCACGAGCCAAACACGTTTGGGAACCCCTACTATAGGCTATAACGAGCTATAAATAGCTTAAAATATTAATCTAAATGTTTCGAAAATGTTATTGCTTTGTTGTAATTTAAAAACGAATAACCATTGATAGTTGAAACTTGTTGCATTACGTTTTTGATTATTTACTATATCCAATGACATTTTCCAAATATTTAGATATCTTCTTCTTTAAAATAAATCTCATGTTAGTATGTCACGATGTCCGAACACGCTAATCTCCGAAACCACTTAACCATTTAAATATTTTTTAAATGTCTCTTTCCTGATCCAGCTTGACTGGCTTGAGAGATAGGATAGTTGTTATCTCGATAAGTGCCATTTTTAGATTCTGAGCAGAGCGATAAATGTATCGGTCTTACAATGTTGTGAGTTTTTTTTTTTTTAGAATCTGAGTGAAACGATGAATGTATTGATTTTACAATGATGTGTGTTTTTTTTATTTTTGTGTCTGTCATCACCTTTTAGGCCAGTAATAATGCTTAGATTTTCTTCAACCGTATCTTTTCTGATAGGAAAGTGAATCTAGTTGGTACTTTGGGGGGTCAATAGTAAAAATTTCTCAGTAGTTTTAAAAATTAAGAAAAAACAAGAATTATTACGCAAAATTTTTTTCTATAGATGTCGATAAAATTTTATTCGCACAGGTAAAAAATCTAGGGAAAAATGTATGCAAGACTCCTAATATATTTTTACAATGGCAGTTGAAAAATATTAAAAATATAGTCACAATTTTTTTTATAAGCACTTAATTTTGAATTTTGACAAATTAATAAATCAAGAAAATGTGCAAATTATATTTTGAGTAAAATGTTCTGCAGGTTTCAAGCCTAGTAGGTTTCAAGTAGGTACTCCGCACATGTTCTAACCACAACATTTTTTGTGCTTTTTTTGCATTTTTAGCGGATTTTTTACTTATTAGGGCATTTTTTATATAATAAATAATAATCCGTAATTCTTTAAGCTGTAATAAAATTTTTATGTGATCATTTTCCAAACACTATGCAATTTTCAAATAAGGTTAACTTTTTTTGAGCTTTTTATAGCCTATAGGCATAATTACATAAGATATTTTCGTTTTTTATTAATTTGTTAATAACAATAATATCAAAAAGGTGTGGAAAGTGGGTGTCACTCGGCTGTACAGTAGGTTACAAGTGGGTCACTTTGTTATAAAAATATGAACTCCAAACGCTCATAAAAATTTAATTTGACTTTATGGTAGACATTTCATTGATAAAGGTAGACAAAATTATGAGGAATCTTGTGTTATATTTTTAAAAAGAATATTTTTTATGAATTTCTTACTCAAAATAATTTGCTCATTTTCGTGATTTTTATTTATTTTGTCAAGATTTGAACTTTATAAATGCTAATAAAAAAAAATTGTGACCGGAATTTTGAATATTTTTCAAATATCATTGTAACAATATGTTAAGAGCATTGTAAAAGGTTCAAGCTTTTTTACTTTGTGACAACAAATAAAATTTTATTGACATCTATAGAAAAAAAACAAAAAATGGAAACTGAAGATTTCTGTAAACAGCTCAAAATAAGTCAAAATAAATTTCATGGTGTATAGAAAATGCTATTATAAAAAAGCATTCAAATGCATGTATCATTGGCATTTGGCATTTAACTATGTTCATTTGTTTTAGCGTTACACCAAAAACCAAAACAGATTTTGCCTTAAAGCAATTATGCGTAAAAATTCTCGTTTTTCTTTAATTTTTATGTTGTTTTTCTCAGACTTGGGTAAACTACTTTTTAAAAGTATTTCAAATGGTGACACTCGAATTGCCTCCCATAACATACCTGGAATATTAATTAATATATCGATAGGTGTAGTTTGTACGTGTACTTTCGATAATTATATTATTCCGTAATGGTCAAAAATAAAATGTTTAAGACAGTATTTCCCAGACAGATTAATTTTTCGAATGCAATAACCTTATCCGCGATTAGTGATGATTAGTTAATGATTAGTCTATCATCACCAGTTCAACACAGTCATTTTCGTTTTCGCAACCACGATAAATAACACGTTATTATATAGTATACATATCTACGTACATATATTTTTATAAAAATGAATGTGATCAGCGAGATTAGCGAAAAAGGTAAAACCATTATAATATGTGATGGTTTTAACTTTTTAAGTTTGGATAGCAAAAAAAATTAGCTAATGATATTAAACGGTGGACATGTACGAAAAAATATGTAGGTACAGCTTATTTGAAAACCGGTCAACGCAATAAAATCCAGTTTGAAAATAGTAAGCTTAATCACAATTGTGCGAAAGACTCGAAGCAAAAAAAGGTGGATAAGTGGATGTCGCTCTGCTATACAGTAGGTTACAAGTGGATCACTGTGATGGATGGTGTTAAATTTGAATTCAATGATATAATATCATTGTATAAGAAAAACGATTCTGAGCGAAAACGGTCAGTCAGCCTATGACAGGGATGGCAACTCAAAGTTACTAGCGGGTCACTTTTAAGTATCTACTTTAAAATCTAGCGGGCCGCAGTGCATAGGAAAAAGCAAAAAAAAATCAATTTTCGTCTTCGATTTTACGCTTTTTAGCGTTTATATTTAGACATTTAATAATTTAGTTTCAGTTTAAAACTGGATAAGAATTTATATCCACATTTTATCGAGAAATGTAATGAAATACAGATAAGCGCTAAATTATATTAAGTAATTTGAAAATGTAGTGCGGGCCAGATAAAAAAGGTACGCGGCCCGCCAGTTGCCCATCCCTGACCTATGATATTACCAAGTATATTTGATGATATTATTGTGAATAAAGTAATTAATAAAAAAAAAAAAACACACATCATTGTGAAATCAATACATTCATCGCTTTGCTCAGAATCTAAAATCAACAGACAGATTGAAACGAAAAGCTTTAGAACAGATCTCTGTACGACCAACAAAATTATTTTTAATATTATTAATTATTACTGCTGCGTCAGTCTATTTATTACAACATTTATTTTATACAAACTTAAGTTTTTGACTATATAACAGAATGATATTTCATCTAAATTATGTTTGATATATTTTTTTTGTAAATCGATTTATTATAGCTATCGCAGGCGATTCCAGTAAAATAGTAGGTATAGTGACCCTCTTAGGAGGCAATTCGAGTGAATAATATTTTTGAAATCGGGAGGCAATTCGGGTAACCATTTGAAAAAAAAAATTCAGGGGAGGCAATTCGAGGGTCAGATGATGGGAGGCAATTCGTGAGCGCCCTTTCAAATATATATTCCGAATACTTAAAAAAAAGTATTCCAAATATTTTTCGAATAGTTTTTTTTATTAGATTTAGGTTTTTTCAATAGCAAAAATATTACTTTTTCAATTCTGTGTTAAATGAACATTATTATAATCTCGATAATACGCACCTATCTGGCTATCTATTAGTTATAAATTATATTAAAATTAATATTGGACGTTAAAAAAGTATTCCGAATACTGAAATACTGTATTCGGACCTAACCCAAAGCTGGTTTTTCCCGGTGCTTTATATAATACTATAATTGGGACTACTTACTTTGAATTTTGACCTCCCGAATGCACCATCTAGAATTCACTTTCCCATCGAACAAGATACTGTTGAAGAAAATCGAAGCAGTTTTACTGTCCCAAATAGTGGTAACAGACACAAAAATTAAAAACTTTTAAAATTTAAAATTTAAAAAAACACGTCATTGTAAAATCAATACATGCAATGCTCTGCTCAGAATCTAAAAATATACTTAGTGTAATATAGGCTGACAAGTGATAAGTGACAGTCGACAAAACGCCTTCACTCAGAATGGTTTTTCGTACCTATATGCAATGATTTATTATTGAATTAAAATTTAACACATTTATTTCAATTTACAGTGACCCAATTACCATTCGACATCTACAACTCTACAGAAGAGCGGTACCATCTCATTTGCCCACTTTTTTCCACATTCTACAAGTGTAAGGTAAAGAAAGTTTTTTAAATTTTTACCTTTTAGTGTTGGGGCCCTGAGGATCAAATAATCAAATCCCGATCGGGCCATCACTCATAAAGAAAAAAAAAATTCATTGAGGCAGAGCTATCTAGTGTTTTATATCTAAAGTTTTGATTATATGAAATGTAAACAAAGTGTGATTATAAATTGTGTGATAACGTAAATTCCGCGTCTGAATTTACTACCAAATACTATAACTATATAGTCATAGTGTAGTATAATATAATAATATTATATTGTTGATTGTTCTCCATAAAGTAATTGATTGTAACTATTTACCTATTAAAATTTATAATTTATCGGAACAATAATTTATAACAATGTTTAATATGGCTGTATAGTTAAATTTCTCTATGCTAATTAATAAATCCTACACTAGAATATAATTATTTAAAATGTAGTGCTCGTCATAAAGTTATTTACAACTTACTTTTGTCAAATAAGAATAATAATGATTATATTTGTGAGTAGGTATTGGCTATTTAAATACATGGATTTAAATTTCATAAACACTTAATTACTGTTACAAAAGTAAGTAAATTATATTTTATAGATATTAATTCACATCAATGATTAATTTAACTGTGATTAACATTTAAATATTTAAATATTCTTAAAAATTAGGTATGGAGTTTACAAGATCAGTAATAAGTTCATATGAAACTTCAGATATGATAAGTAAGTGAACCATATTTTGTCATCTTAATATTATTAACCATTTATACATAGATTAATGCTCAGATTAATTTTTTTTTTTTTTACCCTTTGTTATTTTAGATTATATATTTATTTTGTAACTTTTTCTTTTGTCTAGTTTTTATACTTTAAAATACGAATGGTAAGGTGGGGAATATTTTATTAACAGGGTTATTAAAACATACCAGTAATTTAAGTGTCTATAGCTTATAGGCAATAATTAAGAAAATTATATTAGTACTTAAGAAAATTTATTTAAAAAGTATTAGAAATGAATACATATTTGTCGATTAGACTATTTAGTAATTATGTTGCTCTAAATTAATCATTATTATACTATAAAATACTAAATTTAAATAATGGTTTAAAAATAGTATTGCATAATAAGTGGTTCCAAATTTACGAGTGATTCATCCTTGATTAATTGTTTATAGAGTATGTACTATAAAAATGTTTCTGTCACATAGTTTAACTCCAAACAGTTTACTTTAAATATGACCATATACCTAAAATTACTTTACAAAAATAATTGACAATATAAAATGATAGGAAGTTAAGCATTAAAAATTGATAATTATTTTATATTTAGTGTACGGTAATTATGCAGAAGAAGATTACTCAGAAGTAATTGATACTAGTCTGTATTCAGACCAATTAGATGGACAAAGGTCTGAATATGAAGAAACTCAAACAATATTGACTGATAATTGCAGTCAATATGGAATTACAGCTACATGTTTTGATACACATGAAAATTTACTTTGGGTTGGAAATCAGCTGGTAAGTGAATTCCTTAAATAATTAACTTTAAATTTACCCAAAAAAATGCTAATATTAAAAATGTATATTGTGCAGGGTTATATTTCTTCATATTATAGTGCAGATATGCAAAAGTATACAATGTTTAGAGTTCATTCTGATGAAGAAATTCGTTCACTATTGACTACTGATTCTACTTTGTTAGTTCTTACACCTACTACACTGCGATGTCAGATGCGCAGAGGCTTACCAATTTTTACACACAGGTAATAAAATTGTAATAAAACTATGGTTTGTTTTATGAGATGCCTATTAAAGTTAAATCAATGTCAGCTTAAAAATACAATTAATAACTTTATTAAAGATTAATTAGTATATTTGAAAATAATTCATATTATAATACTGTAGAACCTCATTAATCCGGACTAATTGGGGCTCTAGTTTGCCATTTATAAAATGTAAAGACAAATGATTGCAATGTACTTTTTTAAATATAGACTATTACTCTAATCACACAGTATTTTTTAAAATTTTTTATTCAAAACGATTATCCTCTTTTTTCATATATTAAATTAATATACAATATTACAATTGTTTGTTTTTCATTTGTACTTAACACAATAAGCCATATATGAAAGTTTAACATCAAATAATTAAAAAATATAAATCATTACCTATTTATTTATAAAAAATTATATTATTTCAGTTCAGAATATTTAAATGAAATGCAATGTATAATTCAGTTAGGACGTTCTCAAGATACTATATTAATGGGTGGTCATCAAGAAAATCTAATTGAGTTTAACCTAAATTTGTGTAAAGAAACAAGCATTATAAATGCTGGAGAAAATGGCTGTGCTATATTAAGACAGAATGCTAATAGAACTGTATGTTGTGGAGATCCTACTGGAGTAATTAAGCTTCGAGATCCAAGAAATATTTCAAAAATTATTTACACTGTAGAAGCACACACAGGCAGTTTATCCGATTTTGATGTTCACGATAATTTGTTAGTTAGCTGTGGATTTAACAACACGTAAGAGAAATAAAATGTTTCGTTTAATTTTGACAATAACTACTTATTATTTTTATGTTACTAGACATGGATCCATGGAGCTGGATCAATTTTTAGTTGTACATGATTTAAGAATGATGAGATCTGTTTCATCTATTCCTATGATTATTGAACCATTTTTATTGAGATTCATGACTTCATACTCATCACGCATTGCAGTTGTATCAACGATAGGACAATGCCAACTTGTGGATACAGTTGCTTTGACAGAACAAGATATGAATCTCTACCAAGTATAATAAAGCTTAAGTTTCAATTAGAATACGGTCTATATAGTAAATACTAAAAATGTTTAATTTAAAATTAGATGAGGGGAGCTGAAGAAGGAGCAATGGCTCTTTCTATGGATGTATCTCCTTCAAGTCAAGCAATTATAATTGGGGATAATGTGAGCACATTACATTTATTTACCACAGCATCTACTCAGTTTAATACTTTGGCAAGAGAAACAATATTTGCTCAACCAATGGAACCACCTCCTTGTGGTCCTATCAATGTGACAGATGAATTAGCTGATTATTCTAATATTCCATTACCTCATTGTGATGGACCTTTAGCATCAGAGTTACCTGAGAAATTCCTTACTAAAATTTACAGGTACATTTTTAAATTACAATCTAATTACCCATGATAATAAATGTCATGAATATAATAAATAATAATTTATACAATTATATCAAGCCAAATCATATGTTTCATTTTAATAAAGAAAACAGGAAAATGGTTGGTAATTACAAAGAAATAACACTACTGAACACTGGGAAATAAAATACTATCATTAATCGTTCTAAAAAGATCACAAATACATGCAGACAACAATAGCAGGAAATTACTAAAGTGTATTCAGTAAAATAAATTGATTACTGATCACATATTTGTCATGAGGCAAATTATGGAAAATAATATAAACACGCGAAGGATTTACACATGTTATTAGTGAACTATAAACAAGCATATGATAGCTTAAATAGGAAAACAGTATGGCAAGATTTTAAAGAATGGCATACCAACAAAACTAGTTAATATAATAAGGATGTGTAATTTCAACACCAGTAACCATGTCAAGGTTATGACTTATGAACAATATATCATCACCCTTTATGATTAACAATATACTAAGATAGGAGGATACATAAATCATTTCAATAAAGAGCTAGAAAATCCAATAAGAAAAAAACCCTACCAACTGAAACAATGAAGGACACATTTTGCTAACTTAGGCAGATGACACAGTTAAAATTGGAAAATCATAGAATACGATCCAAGAAGTTATAACGGAACTGATAATTACTAGAAAAAACATTGGCTTAGTGGACAATAGTGAAAAAGACCTAATATAGGATAAAGTAAAGCGATTAGGAGGAAATCACACTAATTTGAGTGAGGGAATAACAAAAAAATAATGAACAATGCAAATACCTTGGAACCAATACTTAAATAGCCAATATAACATGCATGGAGAAATCAACATCAGATTGAGTGCTGCTAACCAATGCTACTATGCGTTAGTATTATTTAAATCAAAGTTACTGTCAAGGTGAATAAAAAAAACAGCTATAATATTACATAAGTTATATTAGGCCCGTATTGATTTTAATCTGCCACAATAGAGGAAACAACAAAGGCCATGAAAAAAAACCATAGCATGCTACTCGATATTTTTCCTCTATAAGGAAAATTTATGAATATGTTTTGTGACAACACAAACTAGTGTTCATTAGTGCTATAATAAAATGGAAATAAGTAAAAACCAACGCCTAACTGTACAAAATGAATAAAAAATAAAATGTGGTACAGTTCATCAAGATTGAACATGTATATCGGGCTGATGGGAGTCTGATAGTAATGAGAAGAAAAAGACCACAAAGATGATGGAAAGACAATATTCTAGCTTCAAAAAAATCAGAGTGGAAATGTGGAATGTGAAAAAGCAAATAATAGAAAATTAGAAAATTAGAAACTGATGGATGGAAGTGGTTTTGGCGATAAAGAGCCTAAATTGCTTGTAAAGCTTTAAAAAAAAATGTATACTACCTTAGCCTTAATAAATATGCCACTAATTGTTTATAAAATGAATTAAATAAAACTTATTAATTAATAAATATTTTTTATAAAACTAAAATATTAAACTATTCTATGAAATAGCATAATTTGCAAGTTTATACATATTTATTCACTATACTAATGTACATGTTAAAAATAAATATTTGCTCTTATTCATTAATAATAGAAAAGAAAACTTATATTAATGTTGGTACTTATAGGAAAACACCATCAATAGATATGAATATTTTATCTACAATGAAAATGAAAGGAACTGTTGGTTATGCTCCAAACCCAAATAATCGCAAACGAAATCAAGTAATTAGTCATGTTATAAATATGTTATTATTGTGGATTAAAATTGTATTAATATTAATTATGATATACAATGGTATATACATATAAGTAATCAATATTTAAATATAATAGAATGTATTATAATGAGATATTTTAGATAAAGTTAAAATTAACTAAGTTTCAATCAACCATTATTTGCAATTTAAATTTTACCATTCCGTATAAAAAATGTTTGTTTGTTTTTCAATTTTAGGTTGCATATTTCAACACTGTATCTGAGTCACAAAATAATATTAATCATAACCAATCAAATGATGAAGAATGTGAATCCCCAACATTTGTAGCAATACCTAGAAGATATAGAAAAATTGATTTGAAATTTAAAAGTGAAGATTTTGACTATGAACAATATAATAAAACTGGATTCAGTGGTTTAGAATCAAATGTTCCAAACTCATACTGCAATCCAATGCTTCAAGTAATTTATTATTTACTATTAACAAATTAAAATGCACAACATTGTCTTCTTTGGACATATATTATATTTTATATGATGGAATCATAGGTATAATCTTATATTCATATGTTAACACATTGACTGTCATGTGACCGCCTGCTTCCACACAGTATTTGGGATGTAACTTATCAAACTTATTTTCAAAATTGAAATTGTGTTATTAGATCAATCAGTTGAATTAAAAATAGGGTCTTTTTAACATAAAAAATAGTCCATTATGAATTCCTTCAAGTATTATTTAAAAATGCCCTACCACCGGTTGTAAATATCCTACTATTTGGTGGAATTCACTAAATACTAAAAAATTTAACATATTTTATACCTATTTTAGATTAAAATGATTAACATTTTTTAAATAGGTTTTATATTTTTTGGAGCCATTGCGGAAAATTTTAATGTCACATATATGTCAAGAAGAATTTTGTTTGAGTTGTGAATTATCATTTTTATTTTATATGATGAATAAATCTAAAGGGGTACCATGTCATTCTGGAAATTTTTTAAGAGCACTTCGTAATGCTCACGATGCTACAGCTCTAGGCCTTATACTGCCTGAACATAACAACGCTGAAATGAAAAATAAAATCAATATCAGCATTTTAATTCAAGTAAGTTCAATTAAATGATAAATTATAATTAGGTATTTTTAAATATTAATTAACATATTAATATTTGAAAATATGTATAGTTTTCTCGTATTGTATACTTTTAATATTTACTCTGTTTAAAATAAGAAACACAGTCAGCTGCAGTTAAGTAACACCCGTTTGTCGTTCCCATAGACTCATCAATCTATATACAGGCCATATAGTATTGCCACGCCCTTGAGCACGCCGCTGACTGTGTTAATTATTTTGAACAGAGTATAATTAGTTAAAGTATTTTATAAATTTCAGTTTTTAGTTGACTTAATTTATATAATACTAATCAATATTTTTATTGAATTATTTGGAAACTGATTTACTGATTAGATTATTGTATACTTGAAATAAATTTAAATATTTATGTTGGTCAAATTATAATTATTAAATTGATTTTAAATTGAAAGTATTAAAAATGAATTACCATAATTGCAATCAAAATATTGTTTTAATATTTGCATATTTTTTACTAGAATTGGAATCGATTTATTTTGCATCAAATTCATTTGGAGCTCTTGAGATCAAAAAAAGGTTTAACTGATGAACAAGGGAAATTTATTTTCAAAGATACAGATTTTCCAAGTATTGGAGGTCAACAAGTTCGAAAAAAAATTAAAAATAAAGAAGAAGATTATAATGAAACTGAAATAACAAGATTATTTGGCTGTAAACAACTTCATATTAATAAATGTTTAAAATGTAATCATGAGTTCAGCAAGCAATCTAATTTAATGGTCTGCAATTTGGTTTATCCAGAATCTAGCGATGGTATAATTTTAAAACAAACTAGCCAACCTGTTGTTTTTAAAAGTATTTATTTATTTGTATTGTAGATAAATCTAAATCATTTTGTGATTTACTTCAGCAAAGCATTTGTCCAAAACAAACTACTACAACTTGGTGTGAACGCTGTGAGAGTTTTCAGCAAACATTACAGAATAGAACATTGAAATCATTACCTGCTATTTTAACTGTAAATTGTGCTATTGAAAGTAAACAAGTGAGTTTTAAATTTACTATTTTATAATTAATAAATAATGACTAAATTTTTATTATTTGATATTTCACAAATCTAAAGTCACTATATACAAATGCTGTAAAAGCAATACAAACATTTAAAAGGTTGTCCGAGAAGGGTATTTAATCTGATTTTATTTTATTATTTGTTTATGGATATGATGTCTTAACCTAGGTTAGTTAATTTAGTTGCTGCTTCTTACAAGTTTATTTTGAATGATGATGCCATGACAAAAAAAAAAAATTATAATATTTTATATCATTAGATAGTATACTAAATAGGATATATTAAAGTAAAGAAAAAAATAATAAAAATATTAATATTTAACAATTTGTGGAAAATTGGAACAAAATTAGAGCATTTAGTGAAAGTCTGTACATTTTACAGTCTTAATTTGATCATGGTATTGAGTGGGACACTTGGTTAAAAACCTGTACACTGTACCTACATAATAAAAACACTTTGTTGTGTTAAACAATATCATAGTTTTGAAAATCAGTAATACTTTGTATTTAAACAAAAACTAAATAATGTCCATATTGAGCTTGTGTTAATTAAATATTTAATACTAAATTGACTGGTAAATTTATAATAAACATTCTAAAGACATGCGTATTAACTATTTAATATTATAATGTTAACAGAACAAAGATTTTTGGCAACAACAAATGGACATTTTGATAAAACAGGCTGTCACAAAATCTGCCGATCAAAAAACAGCACCAAGTACACCAACATCGTTCAATAAACCTTGTCGATATGGAAGCAATTGTACCAGACATAGTTGTCGATTTATGCACCCTGGACAAGTGCCTGCAGGTAGTAAAAATTATTATGTCCTAAGGCAGAGGTATTTAAACTGTGTAGTGGTTCAGGGGCGTTGCGAGAGTTGGCGAAGTGAGCCGTGTGAAAGAACCGGAAACCAAAATTAATGTAGGTCATGTATAATTAATATAAATATTATTTATGATCATTAAAGTGATTATTGAAATGATAATGAAACCCATTACGTAACTATTTGAAATTTTATTTCTAGTACTAAAGTCACTGTTATTATCATCTATATAAGCCATATCATATCCATATTGTTTCAATTTTTTTCATAATAATTTGGGACCGTTAAAATATTGTGAACATAAAAGAGTTGCGGGATAAAAAAGTTTTAATACTTGTGTTCTAGTGTTATATTTAATTTAATTTAAAATATTAACAATAATATGAGTAACATAATGAAGGAGGCTATTTAATAATAACACTTAAGAATTAATTTATAAAAATATGTATATACATAAAAATTTTCTTTCATAATAATAATAATAGTTTTTTCTTTATTTAGCCAAACTTGAATTTGATGTAGTTTTTAAAAGAATTTTTTTTATAATTTAGTGAGAAGGGTGATAAGTGGATTTATGAGGGACTTGAGGTAATTTTTAAAGGATGATAGCTGGGTCAAAAGATTTTTGGGATGTTATTGGATTGGTTTTATTTTGGCATGTAGATTGATTTTTTTTAAGTTTGAGTAGTATGAGAATATGAGATTTTTGTGGTGAGTTTTGTAATAGATTTTGAGGTAACCATAACGTTTTGATTTATTTCTTAAGTCTCGTCCAGACCGCATAATACATTTTTTTCGAAACCTCTGTTTACGAAAATATTACTGGCATTTAATTATATTGCTGCTTATGAAGGGATATCAGAAACCTTGTCAATGACAAAGGAAATAAATAACTATATAGACAAAAACAAGTACATAATATTATATTGCTGTTTTAGATGCTGCTTAAAATTGAATTTGGAATTATGGCTTCATTTAAGTTTTTTTCCCTGTTGTAGAAATTGGTTTTTCCAAAGTTAAATATTTTTAAATACTTTACATCATTTGTTATTAGCATGGGTGGTTTCTTGGGTAGAGAGTGTATTTTATTTAATTAACATATAAATAATTTAATGCCTTAGTTCCAGAAACAAATAATTCCATGAGCTTGTCCCAGTTATATTACACACACTCTTGGCTGCCATTGAGTATCAGGGCCGAACTTGAGGCCAATGGAGAATTAAAACTATTTAAATGTGATGAAGAAGAAGTAGACTGTAAATCTTCCAATATATATGATTTACACGCTGTTGTATGCTATATACATGAAGATCGTAAAAATCTTGTATCCATAGTGAATGTGGGCAAAGCTTATCATGAACATATATCATCTAGTAACCCATCACCACAATGGTACATATTCAATGACATTAGTGTATCTCCAGTCATAGGACAAGAAGCCGTTTGGTTTAGTTTGGATTGGAAAATTCCCTGTATATTATACTGGGTGTCAAGAAATAATGAAATCACTGTTGACATTGAAAGTGATGCTAGTGACCCAGTTATTACAGCTAAAGTGTTCACTGAAAGTGTTTATTTGAATTCTTCATCAAATAGTAATGATGTTATCTTAGATGAAGAAATTCCTAAATCAGGTACAACTATGAGAAATATTTAAAAATAAATTAATATTTGGTTCAATATTTAATAAATATTTTTTTTTTTAGGTGAACTTGTAGCTATTGATGCAGAATTTGTTACTCTAAATCAAGAAGAATCTGAATTAAGAAGTGATGGTCGATTGGCCACAATAAAACCTGTACAAATGGCCGTGGCAAGAATATCATGTATTCGAGGGTAAATAACTTTAACTCTCAACTTTAAAATTATATTTTGTTTTAAATACTTGAATGTTAACAGTGAAGGTCCAAATGAAGGCAAACCTTTTATAGATGATTATATTTCAACTCAAGAGCAAGTTGTTGATTACCTTACAAAATTTTCCGGTATCAACCCTGGTGATTTAGACATTAGTAAAAGTTCTAAAAATCTTACCACTCTCAAATCCACATATATGAAATTGCGATATTTGGTCGACAATGGAATTAAGTTTATTGGCCATGGTCTATACAATGATTTTAGGTTAGAAACTTTTTTCGTGTTCTTAATGATTTATAAAAGATGATTTAAAGCTGTAACATTTAAATCTCACTATACTTAATTTCCTTGTATTAATATATTCAAATAACTTTTCAATAAGTAGTCTACGGATTGATTTTAAGAGATAAATTATAAAACGTAACGTTTTAAAATTTAATTTATTAAAATGTATGTAAACATTATTAGAAGTTATTTGAAAATCATTCTTTAATTTTATGTTTCTACTTCATACATATTATATAATTATGTATTTATTAATGTTTATAGAATGATCAACTTGATGGTACCACCGGAACAAGTAATTGATACTGTAGCCTTATTCCGACTTCCACATCAACGGAATGTATCGTTGCGGTTTTTGGCCTGGCACTTTTTAGGCAATAAAATTCAATCTCTTACTCATGACTCTGTAGAAGACGCCCGAGCTGCATTACAGTTATATCAATGTTACAAAACCCTTGAAGAAGAAGGAACGTTGCAAGCAAAACTGGAAGAGCTTTACAAACGTGGAAAAGAGATGCTCTGGGTAGTGCCTGGGGAATAGAACAAATGTGTGATACTTAAATAATATATTTTTTAATTAAAAATTTTTTATAAAAACAAATATATATATAAATTTAATATACATATGAGCATTTAAGTGGTTTATAGATGGTAGATCATTTATAAATGAGACAGAAATATCATATTATTGGATTGGAAATTCATGCTCTTTAAATCTTAAGCTTTAATAAATATTTAATGATTTTTCATTCCAAAAATTTTAAGTGAAAAAATAGGTCAGTCTGTCAAAGACTCAAAGGTTAGCATTTTTTTTCAATAGACCTCATGGGCTAATGAATATAGCATATTATACATTTTTTCATTCATTGAAATAATTTAAAATATCAAATCATAAAACAAAATACAAAAATATTAATATAATTGATTATTTATATTTTATTCCATACTAGCAACTAAGTTTTACTAGAATAACACACATTAACACATAAAATATTATTATTATTATTATAATGTGGTCTGTAACAAGTAATAATTAATATGCAAAAATATTACATGGTATGTACTATCACTACTAATGAACAAGTATAGACAATCCCGCCATTAATTCTCACATGAATATGTATAGTGAGGTTCTGGTTGCGTGGTCTTGATATTACCATTAAAAATTATGCCATCACATCAAAATATTAAGATCGAAAACTACAAAGTAGGTCATATTCTCTATACTTTATAGTTAATTTGGATCGACGATACTGCACAGAAAAGATACCTTCTCGAGCTAGTCACCATGAATGTCCCGTTTGGTCAGACCATGATTAATATTTCTTTAAGAGGATTTCAGCGCACTGTTTGTTCTCTCTCTCTGTCCCACGCGTAAAATAGACAAAATGCATTTACTCAGAATCATTTTTTTTTTTTATGTTTTTGAGTAATCTCAAAGTATAATTACGTATTACAAAAATATTATTCTCTATCGTTTTTGTAATGAGTGATTTTGCTCTTAAGATAACTCAAAAATAATTGTGTTTAGAAGTTACAACTAACAAAGGTACATCTAAAATAGTGATATAAAACGACAAATTGATTTTTTTGGTTGAAACAAATAGGCAACCTATATTAAATGAAAAAAAAAACTATTAACATGATATTTAATAATTAAGCATATATTTATTTATATTTTTAGAATAAATTGTTGTAATTTAATATACATAAAATGAGAATACAGTAGATTTATTAGTTATTATGATCATTCAAATTGTTTACTAAATTAAAACACAATTAATATGTATATATATATGCATATACCATAACAAGCAATAATGTAAAATGTAATATTTAATAATTTTTAATATTTGAAATAATATTTTCATTCATGCAATTAGACAAATTAATAAATTTAAAAACAATGGGAGACAGGTTGTTAACAATCAATCAGAAAATAAAACTCAAATTTATACTGATAATATCATGTTAAACTAAGTAAAATTATTTTTAAATATAATTGTAGTTATCTATTCATAAAACCATTAATAACATATTCATTATTAATTACTATAATTATTAAATCCAAAACAATTATTTTATAATATATTAACTAAACATATAAACAATAATATTTTTCACTGCAAATTTTGCTTAACAAGTTGATCTCCTTTGATAAAACACATTTTGTTTGGATTTTTTGGACAGTAACGCCTTGTGTGTGCGTTCTCTCCAGTTGCGTAACAAAACGGACATTGATACCTTTAAATAAATTAAATAACATAAATGATAAATTTAATTTTAAATAAAATATGATCTCTTAGTATTAAAATATTAATTTTCTAATAGATCTGTTGGAAGGCCTACCCTGTCTTCTTTCAATGAACTAAAAAAACAATTTATTAAGAAATAGCAAAAAAAAAAAAAAAGGTGGGCAAGTGGGCCTCGCTCTGCTGTACAGTAGGTTACAAGTGGGTCACTGTAATGGATGGTGTTAAATTTGACTTCATAATATCATTGTACAAGAAAAACGAGCAAAAACGGTCGGACGGCCTATTTTATTACTAAGTATATCTGTATGATATTATTGTGAATAAAGTAATTTATTTACCTATTTACATGAAACCTTGTTATACATTTTCAATCCTTAGCTATAAAAGTTGGACGTTTTATACATTTTTAAACTTTAAATTTGATAAATTTTGTCAAAATTTGAACTTTAAATGCTGCTTATAAAAAAAAATTGTACCTGCATATTTTTAATATTTTTCAACTGCTTAAGAAGCAATATATCGGGAGATCTTTGTATTAAATTTTCACGCATTTTGATCCAACAAATAAAATGTTTTGACAATTATAGAAAAAAAACTAAAAAAATTGAAAATTGAAAAGGTCCATAACCAGATCAAAATAATTTGAAAATTTCATCAAGTACCTATGAAAATTGATATAATTAACATATAGTATAAATTTCAAGTATCTGCAGTCATTCGTTTCTGAATTAAAACAAAATAAGAAAATTACTATTTGAAAAATCAAGTGAATATCCAATGTTGTAAAAATTTCAAAATATTTTGAAAAGTGTGTGGTAATATAAACATTCAGTGAAAATGTCCCATATTTGTCATTTGTTTTAGATTTTGTAGAAAACCGATTTTGCGTAGAAAGGCCGTTTTCCTTAATTTTTTGTTTGTTTTTCCCGGCGCTTTTGAAAATGACTGGGAATTTTGACCCACTGCACTAACTAGATTTACTCTCCGATCAAACAAGATACTGTTGAAGAAAATCGAAGCAGTTTCAGTGTCCTGAACGGTAATGACTAATGACAGACACAAAATAAAATAAAAAGAAGACACATCATTGTAAAACCAATACAATCATCACTCCGCTCAGAATCTAAAAGGAGGTAAAGTATACTAACTGCCTCTTCGCAACGCCAAGACAATGAGGCAAAAAAGCATTACACAGTCACAGTGTGACAATAGGTTTGAATGGGCGTAATTCGGGAGGTTTAGGGGGAAATGTACCTCTCCACTGGTTTTAGCTCTGATTCATTGTATGTTATATTTTTATTGTTTTTGAACATGTGGGTAATTAATAATTCGTCATTAAAAGACAAAAGTACACTCTGTACCTTGTGTACTTTCTGTTGTTACACACAAGTTTTGCTCGTTGTAATATGGAGAGTACCGGCTAAGTAATTACTAACTGGTTAAATTTTCCCCAATTTTACAATTCTATTGGGAGGACGTTATTACACCGACATTTGTTGTCTCCGTCTCACGAGTGCGGAACATGGCAAATCGTACGCTCAGCAGAACACGTGTAGCTCTGTTAGTTTAAAAATTAGGGTGAGCCTCTCATAAAAAATGTTAAGGTGTACAAGATTATAATATTATATTATCTGGGCGATCTCGTCGGCTTCTCGAGGCGAGCTGCGAGTATTTCAAGACGTACAAACAATTTACAATATTTTAATTAAACACGAATAAGTGACGTCACTGTACCGTTGCAGTATCGGGCATCTGACTCGGCCGACGGGGTCCTTGAGGAAGTGCGACTTGTAGAACTCGGCCGTCTCGCCGTTGCTCTTGCAGAACGCGCACTCGCGGAGGCATCCCATCTCGGACTTGGGCTTGGGTGGCCGGGACGAAATCGGTGGCTGGCGCAAGTGATGGTAGCCACCGCCGTTCTCCTGTTGCATGCGGTTCATGCGCAACAGGAACTCGGCCAGCGTGTAGTAGTTGGGCGAGACGGGCGGGGAACAGCCGCCAAACGACGGGGGCGCAGACGTCGCCGGGGCCGCGTCCTGCTGGCCGTGGTGCGGCGGCGGCCCGTACGGCGGACTCGTCGGGGCCCCGTAATTTCGCAGATAGTGCAGCGCCGACTCGACGCTGGCCGCGTGCTGGCAGACGGCCGTCGCGTTACCATCTTCCGTGGTCGTGGTCAAGCACAGAGCGCATCGGTTCTGGTACTGGGGCGCCTGGGTCTGGCTGCCGAACGCGAATCTGCTGCGGCCGCTCATTGTACGATATCTTCTGAAACGCACGCACGCACACACGTCTTAATATTAACGCAATCAAACGGGTGTACCGGCTAATATCATTATGTAATATAATAATTATCCGGCGCTAGAACAATATTACGCAAACACATGGAATTGAAATTAAATCAATAATTAATAAACGTACAACTTGTGTTTTTAAATAATACTAAATCGAAAAAAAAATAATAATAAGTTGGCATAATTTCCTAACACACGAGACCCTCATAAGCAAAACACGCGATTAATCGCAATGACTTTTAAACGACTTGATTTAATTCAAAGATTTATCCTGCCGATTTGTGTCCAGCAGCTGAACCAACCTGCAAAAAAAGCTGTGGAACAATTCAATATTATAAAGTGAATTCACCATGGTCAAACTTTACGATAAGAAAATTACCAGTGTCCCTGTGATGGGGTTTTGTACGGTATTTTGATTCGTATGCAATTTGTAAATATTTTTAAATCGCGATCATCTATACACGCACTCATATATCTTACATACAAATTAAAATATAAAAAATAGTCAACGTAAGGACACTCGACTTAAGTTTGATAATAGGTGAATTCAGTCAAATATTAAAAGTACGCACGCCGGGTTGGTTCTGCTAATCATTTATTCGATATGTTGCAAGTGGGTCGGAGAGAGAAATCAAATAGTGCGCTCATCCTATTAATACAGAATATTTAAATGCAGTTATATTATGCTCAATCTTCAAAATATGCGAAACAGAATTGCGCGTATGCATAACCCAAAGGTTATACTGTTATAGAAATGAAAAACAAACCTTTTTACGAAGAATATCACCTAAATATGATTAATTGTGTTTGAATTGTTGCTCTGTACTTCAAATTGGAAGGTTAAATGGGTTAAATTGGAATTAATAATACATGTCATCAGTATCATCAAAATTAAAAAATAAATGACGATTGTTATAAAAATAAGTCAATATTTTATTTACACAGTTTAATTCTACATACAGGATGATTCAATATCATGGTCACACGACTCTCCCATTTTTCTTTTATCCATTAATTTAATAATAATTTTAGTATCTATCTGTGTAACCCTTTTAAATGATTGAAAAAAAAACAGGGTACCTAGTTCGTTAAAAATTGATGTTAGACGGTAGTAAGTTACTTAGTAGTTGGTTACGAGCTAAAACTAAAAGGTTTCTAAAAATAGAATTAAAAGACACATTTTTCTGTAATGGGTACAACAAGTCTCGAGTTTGTGATAAACGATAATGTGAAATGACAAATACATGGCTTACTGCATTACCTTTTGTAATCACTAATCACTGATATATTCCCTAAGTCCCTAATCAGTTTAACACCAGATAAGATTATAAAATGATTTACTATTATAACCGATGTAAAAGTAAATTTACTTATTTTAACATTACTCGGATTTCCCCAAATATAGGTAATATATATTAAATACTTTTAACATTAAAACAATAATTGTTTGTAACTTGTAAGATTTCGTATCGTATGAAAATAATAGTGGAAATAATTTAATAATTTGTATGGATGGAAACATTGAAAACTACCTATATAATAACTATCTACTACCTACTATTATTTACTATAATAGACAGCAGATATGCTTAATTGATAATTAATACGTCATTTAATTAATACGAGTGCTCTAATAGGTAGTTGAAATAATCACAAGTATTTGATTTTTAGATAGGCACCCATAAATTGTGTTCACAAAACATTCTTATAATTAGGTATATTATAATTTATTAGTTTTTAATGAAATTATATAATATTATTATGTAGGTACCTACCAAATTAAATAAATAAATAATAATATTATGTTCTTATTGACTATGTTATAGTATTATTTTGGTAGGTAATACTATAGTCTATAATAGGTAATAAAATATTATTTTAAGTTGGTAGAGTTCGTTATGACTATATTTATATTTTAAACTACAATTTTTAATAAAAATTCATCTTCAATATTCAATAATTTGACTTATTATCATAAAAATTTATTGAAAATACGGTATAGGTACAAATTGTTATAGGCATATTTTCGTTTTCTAATATTATAAATTTTAATACTAAGATATTATGACATGTTCACATGTTATTCGCAAAAAGTATTTGTTATGGTAAAAATTCGTAATTTTAATTAAATATACGCCATAGGCGTGCGCAGACTTTTGGATCCGGGGGTGCACACTAAAAATTAGGGCCCGAAATAATTTTGAAAACAATTATAGATACAGACAAAAGTTTTAAAGATATCAAATGCACTAAAAATATTTATTTTACTTTACTATTCATTCTAATAAATATTACATAACAACATATAGATATACGTTCTTATAATGACGTTTAAAAGGAACAACATTTTTGAATTCGTCAATAATTTCATTATTTTAATTTAAATTTAATTCATAATTAGGGCCCTTGTCGTTTTTGGTGAAGGGTCTGGGGGTGCCCAGGTAGGTACGCCTATGAATATACCTATTTCAGATTCTAAATAAAACAGCGGATGATTAGTTTAACAGAAATGTTTATATTTTTTATAAAGGAAAACACTTTTTGGAGCACTTAATATTTTAGTTTATTATACATAAGTGTCATAACACGACGCCTATGTCCTGTATACGTAACGCACGTAACGCTATTTTTCTTTTATATCGATTGGAAAATGAACATGTCGATACTTCGTCACTTCGAGTGTTGATTTTATAAACTTACGATCTGAAAAATCAGATTCCCAAGATTTGAGAACACTGACCAGGTATTATAGTACTAGTTATTATATTAATACGTATTATGTATATTTGTTTAATAATAAAAGTTACTTGTTCTTTTTAATGGGTGGGATAATTTTTGAACATTTATAAAGTACCTTTAGTTCATATTTATTGATTAAAATTTGAATTTGATTACTACGAAGATGATATCTATTATTGTTTTAAAACTCGGACCCTTGATAATAGATGTTACGTAATTATCAGGTTAAATTTAAATGTATCTACAAATTGTTCAATATTACATTATTTTATTATGACGACTTTATAGATTTATTCAGTACCTACAATCTAAATATTATACAAAACATATGATGATTATACGAATTAAATATTAATTAGTTTTAAGGAATTCAAAACATAAAATTAAAAACAACCCGCAGGGTTGTTATGTTTAAAACACATTGTTTTTAACGTTTTGTTCATTGTTTAAAACTAATAAAACATATGTCTAACACAGTGTAAAATCCAAGACGTGAATATCGAGTTTTTTTATCCTTCAGATAAAAAGTTAAAGTATTAAATAATTATATCTATTACCATCCTTGATTTTATTTTATTTTTTTAATTTTATTGAATAAACTACTAAATTTAAAATATTTTTACTCAATAGTTAATATAATTATAACATAATGTCCACATAAAATATCCATCAGAAAATATTTCAAATACTTTTAAGATTTAAAATAAACAGTGAAACATATACTAGTACACGTCATATAAGCATATAACTTAAGTAAATTAAGTATTAAATAAAAATTTAGTTATATTAAATATACTATTTTAAACGGTTTAAATCTCAAACAATTTATTTTGTTTAAAACATCAAAACAGTTTTTTTTGTTTTTATTCAAAAATGAAAAAATACACCAATTCTGAATTAACAACAAACATTTTACAAACGTTAAATCATAATATTTTGATAAAAAATACTTTTAAATTACACCTAGAATATAACATTGTGTTATCTTCGTCTTACAAACTTATACACTTGGCAAATTTATGTTCAGCAGAATCCATTTTGTGTCTTTAATTTTATTTAATGGTGAATTGACCTATTATATAATTTAAAGGTAGGTAAGAACATTATCTGGGCCATCTCGTTACCATTTATTGATATTTTTGTTTTGTACTTAATTTGAGTTAAACAATCTATATACTTATATTAGTTATATTGTAAATAAGGTTAAATGTTTACATTACAAGGAGGTTACTGCCAGAAGATATGGTGGAGAAACAGCCAACCACTGTCGACTCCTGGATTTTTTTACTTATTAAATTTATAAAATGAGTTTAGAACATTTTTAAACTGTAAGATGTTTTATACAGTTGTAACTCGCTTTCAAATTAAAACATCAACAAAATTCAACGAGGTGTCTAAGGACTAAGATAATATTTTTACCTTTAAATTAAATAATATCGCTGATATTCACTATGATATTGATTATTGAAACAAACAACACAGTGGATACGTCGGCATGGAAAATATGTGTTGTACGTTTATGTAAAACTATACATACGGCAATAAGGGTTCTCTTGAAAACACCCACTTAAATGTAAACTTCAAATTTAAAACATATATTTTTTTTTTGGTATATAACTCATCATTAAAGTAACATAATATAATTGTTAAAAAAGCAATAATATTAATTTATAATTAAAACCATTTATTAGATAATATATCAAAAAATTATTATATAACATTATATACACACAAAAGTTAATTTTTTTTTAAAGAAAATATGTAGTTTTGAAATATTATGTTGTATTTGAACTTGATCGTTAGAAAAACTAAACTTTTATGCTTTTATTAATATTATCAACTTAAAAGAATCAAGAATAAAAATACACAATAAATATTAAATAATAAAACAGCTATAATAAACAACCAACATAACAATTGTTCATGAACTGTGTTGAAAATAACGATTATAATATTATTAATTAATTATCAAATATCAATATTTACATAACAAAGAGTAAATACCCATTCTAATTTTCACATGAACTGAGTCAGGTAATTATGTTTAGACAGTATTTCGAAAAAACCCGCCTACCCGTCTAAATATTATTATAATTATTATGGCTTACCTGTTTTTTCGGAGAAAATTACGATTTCGGCGTATTAAAAATTAAAATACCTATATACTATAACGTAACAATAATAATATATACTTATATATAATTGCATAAATAATAATAATTAACAACGCAACTGCCCGAAGGAAATAATTGTTGAACGGTGGCTATTTTTGTACTGAATGAAAATTTTTCGTTCGGTGTTGAAATCAAATCGACTGACTCGGTCCGCTCGACCCTCTCTACTACAGGTGGTTACAGATAAGCAAAGATCTCCGACATAATAATGATACCTTGTGTAATGTGTCTACGTTTAATCTTTATTAACAAAATATAACAATCGTATCATTACGGTTTTACGATTCACGTCGAGTATCGAAAAGTTGAATAATTGTAATGGACTCCTTACACGGTCGTTATTAATCTGAATTATATGATATATAGATTACAGTATCTATAATATATTTATAACTTTAAAATAAAATACGTTTGATTCGGGGTTCCCGGCGTAATACTTGCGTACCTGCATAACATAGTTACTGAAGTAGAAAAGTATTGAATTCCGTTTAGATAACTTTAAACGGTGTCATCGTTGTGAATCCATATTCCATTGTTACAACTCTATGGTTAAAGTTAATTTCGATGATTTTCAATTTAATACCTACAAGGTTTCTCATATTATAAAATTATTACTGAAATTAAAAAAAAAAATTAGCGTAATTCCCCTAGATCATGTCATTGAGATCCAAGCAATGCACACTAATGCAGTAAAAAAAACATGACCCTTATAATTATGTATAACAACTCTTCAAGATGCAACGGCACTGCTTTGATGTGAGCCTGGCCTTAGGAATAACGATATTACAAAGTACCCGTTAAATAATTATTCAGAGGTACATAGGAGAATGTTATTCTCGTGTTAGATAGATATTTTGAGTTAAATTAATTATGTACTCTAGTCTGTACAATCAATGTATAATAATAATAAAACCCATCAAAATTGTAACTATAAAAAAAGTGCCACCCGTGACCGAGATTCGAACTGGCGACGGCTAATCGACGCCTTAGTCCGCCCGGCCACCCCGTCATCCTAAATATATTTTTATTTTATGTGAAATTTTTATATTGAAGTAGAAATATTAGAAAACAATTTGAAAAGATGAATAAAAAATGTATGAATAATACTTTGCTGAAAAGCTTCCCCTGTTCTTGTTGTCTAAGCAATTCGTAATTCTACAATCATATAGACAAATAGACTATATTATATTCCATACAGGGTGACCTATGAGGATATAATATAATAGTATATACTATACACCGTAGAGCGGGACTTGCCGTCCGGATAAAAACAGGTTTTTTGCTGTTTTACCTATAAACTAAAAAAATGATTAAAAATCATGAGATTAATGAAAATAAAATGTTGAAAGGTCAAATTTTTCAGGAGATCAAACTCTATAAAATGGCTATTTACAATTGAAAAAAAAATAAAAAATAACCTTTTTTTTAAACTTTTTTACCAAAAAATGGAATTAAATAAAATAATAAAATATATGTAGTCCTTGTGTCTGTGAGCGGTGAGCCTAATAAAAAAAAACAGATTTATGATAAATGTATTATCCCAGGAGCACGATGTAGAGAAAATAAGGTGATACCACTGGTAAATATTCCCGTTGCCAATTTCGACGGCAGTATGATATAGTACCGCGGTATAGGTAGGGACACTATTTGCCCGGGACCTGTTTTTGCTTTTTGTTGCATGTAAAACACGAGAAAGAGAGAATTTTCTTTGCAAAACAATATGAGATATTAAGATCCTGAAGTTAAAACTTTACAAGTGTTGTACCTGACTGATTATTGTTTTATAATTTATACTTCCATGTGTTCGTTGAATAAGAACTATTTTCAGTAATTAAAACAATTGAATAGCTACCATAGTAAACACTATTTACTATGTTAACTATAATGTAAACGATTTAAATTTTACTAAAATTTATATTTATCAATCTCTCTCTACCTCAATACCTCATGCCCAGGAGATATCTTAATACTTGATGGGTAAATCCTCGCGGGACACTGTGTATATGTACATTCTAGGTGCATTGAAAATAAATACATGCGTATATAATCTGGTCTATATGTGATTACTCGTTTGAGATATAGGTTGTTATTAGCTCTTAATTATTAGGTACTACAGTCGATGCACACATGACACATGATTCCTATAGGAATTATTAGATCTAATCATTTTCCGTTCTGTTCAGACTGGTATTGGTAGTTATAGTTAGAAAATATGTAACTGGCCTGGTTAGACGAATTATATTTCAGGTAGACTGGTAGCTCCCCTCCCACCTTCCAGGGATAAATCGTTAAAACATTTCGACTTCTCAATGATAATTCAATCAGGTTAAAATGTTTAATTTGTTCATAAATATGTAATTATTTTTGTTATCTTATAATTAATTTAGTTCATATAGATTTGTACAATACCTAACTATTAAGTTATATGTTTTATTGTATTAACTGAACTGGGTTCAGTATGGGCGTTTATTATCTAAAATAAATAAATAAGCAACCTGTTAGTTTAAACCCTTTAATTGTAATTTGTGAGTAAATGTTCAGAATGCTAACCACCTTCATTAATTTTACTTGCGCCATAAAGACGCACATATTATAAACATTGAACATTAAAAAAAAAAAAAAAAAATAGAAACACTATAAAGTTATTCAGTTATTCTATAATATTATAACTCTACAGGTTTTAGGTATTTAACTATACTTACTGAATAACTATTAAATTACATATTTACATACTATTATTAAATAAACAAGATCGCAAATATTTAAAGAATATTATTTATTATTTTTGAGCACATACGTGTACAAACATTCTGCGTAAGATACAACACTACTTTATACTTATAAAGTTATAACTACGCATTACTATAATAATAACTAATAAGCTATTATCATGGAAGATACCTACTGGCTACTGCAAGTCTGCTACTACAATATTCTAAACTTGGAGATTATAATTTACATAGAATAATAATAATATTTTGTAAGTATTATAAATTATAATAGATATTTTTATAACAGACGTCCAGACGGTTAATTAGGTACCTAATAATTTATTGCACGACATTTTAGGTAGGTTTATGGTCAGTGGCGTATATAGGGGGTGGCTCTAGTGGGCTGAAGCTCCCCCCCAAATTACAGTCTTTTTTAATAGGACAACAATATATTTTATTAGGTACCATTATAAGTTATAATATTTCATAGCCATAAATAACAAATATGAATATATTTATAGAAACTGTTAAATATTTAGTAGACAGTAGCCTCTAAGTAATAGATCACTTGTTAGTTTCTATCTACTATAGCCCACCCCAAAAATCATTTCTATATACGCCACTGTTTATGGTATATTAATTATTAATTTTGATAGTAAATTCTCGATCACTACTTGTAGGCGTTAAACAATAGGCAACAAAACATACTTTTCTAAAAAGATAAACGATATTGCTCAAAAACCAAAATTCTATGAAATGATGAAAATTTGGTTTTTGAAATCTAAGTGGTTCTTTCCTTATCCCGTAGCGTAATGGGTTTTAGAGTAGTACTGTATAATGTATATTAAAGCGTTTCATGTTTCATGTTAGGTACATCTCTTGTGTATTAAGTATGAATAAGAAATAGCAAATATACGATCATAATACTAATATTGTTGTTTTATAACTACATATCTTATGATATATATTAATACTCGTTAGTTGTTTTGGAGGTGATGTTGTGGTAAGAAGTCCAGATTTTTTTTATTAGTTAGGTATTTTGTTTCATGTGCAACTTTTTGATAATATGTACAAAGTAATATACAGGGCGTAACAGGACTATTTAACAAATGTAGCAACGTTTGTAATGGAAATTTGTTAAATAGTCCTGTGTACTGGCTTATACCTATACAATAACAAACTTAATCACAAAATTAATTATTTAAAGCTATCTATATTATATAATGTTATATAGATACAAGTGTTCATAACCGACCTTAACATTCGTCCCAACCTGTAATGATCTGTCGTCGAAGCCTTAAACCTAAAAAAAAATAATAAAATAATATAGGTAAATAGTATTATTATAAAGTCTAGAGATAGATCGATAGTAAAAGTAAATACCGTATAGCATAAAACAATCAATTACTTGAATAAATGAAAAATAATGAGAGGGGAACGCAGACACTTGCTGGCAAATGCATTTCAAAAAGTAAAAAAAAATAAATATCAATTGAACAAAAAAACAAAAAATATTAATGAATAAACTTAGCACCAATTGGTTTTCAAAAAAAAAATAAGAAGAGGTTTGTGGTAACTGCAACTAAATCCATTTTAAGAATCAATGCAAAAAAATTCACATAAAATGATGTAGGAAGTAATATTAAATATAGGTAAGCTAGAAACTAGACTACAACCCGAATTTATGTGATATAAAATCCCGAAGATTACTAACAATAATATTATTTAATTGATAAACGATTAGATATTTAAAGGATTTTCTGAGATGGCGGGCCCAAGTTCAAAAAAGTGTACAAAAAAAAAATCAACTCGAATTAACTTCAGATAAAATTAAATAGTAGGTACCTACAGGCTACAATACGCTGAAGGCTACAGTACATATCCGCCAGATTCTGAAACCCAAAAAATTATTGACTAAAATAAGTTCATTAAATAATGATTAGTCAGAAGGCACCAAGTGGTCAAAGTTCAAAAAATTATATAAAAAGTTATTATTATCTAGTAATATAGTAGGTTGAATTAATATTTTCTGAAAACATTGGGTGTGTAAAATATAATAATATACTTTAAAGATGTCAAGTACCCACGAATAATAGTTTTAAATTGCAACAAAATAATTAAAATCGTATCTAATTTCTTTCAAATTTGAAATTGAAATGTCTATAAAAAAAAACCCGTTTTTATATATTTTGGTTACAGTATAAATTAGGAACTTATCAAAAATCTTGTTTTAAAGTTTCAATCCTTAACTATAAAATTTAACAATTATTCATTTTTAAGAAGACGTTTCACAAATGCGTTGTTGTCTCTGTATTACACACGTATAAGGTATACCAAAAACTGTTTTGCGTGGGAGCGAACTGAGAAGACTACAGTCATAACTAAGAAACGAAATTGTCACAACATATAAAGGAGAATTCTGGCTATGCAATATCGTTTTTATTTTTTTGACAACATTTATACGAAAATAGTTCTTATTGTTTCAAAATCCATTATTATTTGTGCTTTTAAAACTTTATTTGAAGTTCCGATAGGCGATAACGAAAAACTAAAAACGATATTGCACAGCCAAAGTTCTTCTTTATATATGGTGAAAATTTCGTTTCTTAGTTATGACTGTAGCCTTCTCGGTTCTCTCCCACGCAAAACAGTTTTTGCTATGCCGTATACGTGTGTAAGACGGAGACAACAAATGAGGGTGAAACGTTCTCTTAACTACAAAATAATTTGCAAATTTACGTGATTTTGATTAATTTTGTTCACATTTGAAGTTTTAATGCTTATAAAAAAAAATCGGTTTCATATCTATCCCTAATGTTTATAATTATAAAAACTTACGAGGAATCTTGTATTCAATTTTAAAGTTTTTGACCAAACAAACAATTTTGAAATAAAAAATTGTTTATGATTATAAATATAAAATATTTTGAAAATTTCATGGTGTTTAGTAAATACTAACATAAAAATTTGGTAAAAAAAACATGTTCTTATCTATGGTTATTTTTTTTAAATTAAAAAAAAATTAAATCAGTTTTGTTAAAAACTGGTTTTGCGTGAAAATGCATGGTTTTCCATAATTTTGTATTGTTATGCCGACGTTTCTCCACCAGAAAAGTTAATGAAGTTTAAAATCAAAGTATTATTTCAACTTTTTATAGTATACACAGACACATAGAAAAAACCTAGGGATATAGCACTATTCTTTACTACCATATATATTATACTATCTTCCATAAAGTATTAAAGTTGAATAGATTTAACGATTATTTATGGTAAAATGGTATGTAAGTAATGACTGTGGCCTGTTCCCATAGTTATTACTTATTAGTTATTATACTACCCATACTCCACAGCAATATCACCTTAGCACCCAAAAAAATTGTTCGGGCTGCGGCGCCACTGGCAGCAACTGATGCGAAAGCTGCTGCGCAAGTGCGCAACGATTTAATCATATTCTGCTTCAATGAAATTTGAAAGAGTAAATTTTTATAAGCGGAGTTCGTAGTTCGTATATCTTTATTCTAGACTTCTAAGTTATTTTAACCCTTCTGGATTTAACCGTGAGTCTCGGTAGCAAACAATTCATATTGAAATGTATTATTATACTACTTATATTATTTAAAATCAAAAATATCATTTAAATTATTTAATACCCAAGGGTATTTTATATATGTTATATAGGTTATAACTTATTGATACTACGCTAAAAATCATTGTAAAATGTAAATACTGATTAAAATGTGGTGTACTTACCTATATAAAATATAAATATTGTTTTGAATCACGGACTAAGCTATATATATATATATATATCTTGTCCGTGTTTTGAATACTTCACGCAAACAGAAAGTGTTGCCGGCGTTTGGTTTAGTCAAAATGGGTACATTACTACTGTTTTCAATACCTTTTGTCGATATTTATTTACTTAGGGCTCAACGCAACTACGTTCGCCGAAAGAGAACCAGAGTTAAAGAGAAGCCATAAAGCTGATGACCGTGATTGGTGTTTGAGTTTCTGAAGGATGAGTGAATAGAAATTTAAATCTGTCTAGAGCAGTAGAGCTCTTGGTAATAATTTAAATTTGTCCTGTAGTAAATGTTACCAAAAAAAAAATTAATTACTGAACATGTTTTTGTTCGAGTTGTAATAAATTAAAAAAATTTAAATCTTTCAGATACTGAATAAATGATAACAGCATTATACAATATTATAACTGTTTTTAGACATAACACCAGATAATAACAATCTTCTAGTCTTCTCCTGTCATAGTATTTATAATTTTAAACTAGCCAGGAAAAGTTGTTGATTTTATTTTGAAATGTATCAACAAATCAGATGACTATTTATTTTCATGTTTTAATCATCGATTTCCGAAGAAGTATATTTACATAGTAGGTAAGTATTTAAATTTTTTTAAATAAAACAATTGACTAGTTTAATAATAATATAATTTTAATAAATTTTAAAATATAAATACCTAGTCAAAATGACTAGTATAATAATAATATATAATTTAATCAATTTCGAAATATAAATAATTAAAATCTAGAGTAATTAAAATACTATCATACCATTTAGATGTCTTATTCATTCATAATATTATAATCTCTTGAAACAGATATTACTTATTGCCGTTACAAACGTCATATTGAAATATTAAAATTTATTCAATAAAACTAATAATTTGTTCATATAGTTGTCCTAACTAAACTTGAATTTCTTGAATTTGTGGTATCTTTTGAGTGTGAATGTGCTACAACAACAGATAAACACTGTACCCATTCTTCGGCATTTTTACCACCTTTAGGTTTCAATATAAGAGATTCTTCTCCAGTAAATATTTCAAAAGCTTTAGGTATGTTTCGAGCGCCACGACTTACTTTCACACTGCGAATCTGATGAATGTCAATAGGAGTCCCATCTTTGTCATTTTTCTTTAACAACAATAAACAAAAAAAATGTTCAAATAATTAACTACACATAATAGTGTCTTGTGTTATATTAATTTTTAGAACTATAGTTAGTTTATAGTAAATAATTAATATTTAATAAGTATTGACTTACTGAGCCTTTGTAAGAGAGATGTGCTCCAGACAGTGTAAAATATCGTGTTCTCCATCTTTTAAATATTCTCCATCTTCCTTTTTTTTCTTTTAGTTGACCTTCAATAACTGGTTGGCTATCTTGCAAAAAACCGACTGCTCGTTCTGGATGATTACATAAAAAGCAACCCCATCCACCAGCATTTATATTACAATGTTCAAATACGTCAAAGTAACCACTATTACGAAGTTCATTTAAAACAGCGTCCTGATCTTTTTCGCATGGAAATGCTGAGGTTACCAATGTTAGAAATGGCCTAGTTTCACATTTGAGGATATCCCAGCAGTTTTTTAAGGCACTGACCGAAGGATGGCGTGAACTGAGTGCCGAAGATGATCTTGCTTGAAGGGCAAGAAACATAAGATGAATCCAAACACGAGGATGTCGTGTGCGTACAGTAAATAATCCACGATTATAGAGGCAATGCTCACCTCGACCTTCACAAGCAAAATGTAGTTTTGCAGTCTTTTTTGCTCTTCTTTCTAAATATTAAGAAAAACAACATTTTTTAAACATCTAAGAATCAAAGTTATAGTTAATACAAACCTTCAATTGTACATTTAGCAGGAGGTGGAATTCTAACTGAAACTTTTTCCATATAAGCTTTAATTTTATCTAAATGTTTCTCACAAAAATGCTGCATAGTATCTCTCATTGGATATGGTTCAAATACACTTATTCTCTAAAATAAAATAAAATATATAAATAGTATGTAGGCACTATAACCTTAGAAAAGTTATTCATTTGTCATTTTTTATAATTAATAATGTTCCAGTAAACAAAAACCCTATACTTCTTTGTTAATATTGATACCAATGGAAGCAAAAGCAACATTTTTCCATCACCTTTCTTTTACACACAGAAATGTAGAAAAGTATGTGGCGATTATTACCACAGTATCAAAATCATCAAACCACACCTGAACCAAATGTGGGGAAAATTTCACAGTCACTTCCTGCACAAAATTTCTAGGTCGCCTAGAAAAAGATCACACCCTGCCAATTTCAAAGGATATACAATATATTAACAACTGACCTACAAACACAACATCTCAACAAAAAATGTCCAACTAGTACCAATCCTGAACACCATCATCAACAACCAGCTACTGCAATGAAGGACAAATGATCACCTATAATTTAAACCAAATCTAACTCCAACGCTAATGAATAACAATGAAATCTCACTTCTTAAAATCCTAGGTGAATTTAAATCCATTTTAAATCTCTCCTCACCAACTCACAAAAATCTCTATGTCACAAAATGTCTTCAATGCATTGTTCTTTCAATCAAGTCCCTAGTTAAATGTATTATAATAACCCGCTTCACCCACACATTTTAAATAGCAATTTAGTGATTGTACAATTTGTAATAAAAAAAAAAATATTGTATTATAAGAATATGAAAAGGTCGAACTATTATATTTTAAAGTGTTTGAGATTTTAATCAAAATAAAATAAAATAGAAAAGTCTGCTCTTAATATGTAACATATTTAATTAAGGATTATTATATATTAATTTGCTGTTTAATTACTTGAGAAACACTTGAATTAATTATTGTAACACTTGTATTGTGACTTCGTCTTGGAGTCACAGTTGTATAAATGCCAGTATTGACTCCACCAGGATCTACATTCAGACTTGGGCCACTTGATTGGATAGGTCCTTGAGAAGTTAAACTTTGATTTAACGGAGAACTCCCAGCAGTACTTAAAGGTCGAGATACTGAGTTTTGCACACGTCCAGCCAAAGTTTGACTGAGTGAATTAGCCAATGAATCTTTAGAGTTTGTACTGTAATTGAAGTTTGTAGTTAATATACTTCCAGTTCCTCTTAAACAATTTAATACGTTCCAAATGTAGATAAGTAATTTAAAATAAGTAATGGAATTTATTATAATTAAGGTACAAAAACTTACAAAGGTGTAGTAACCGTTACGCCACCACTTGATATTTTAGTTGTAGAAGGCTTATTACGGTTTGATGAATTAGCAATACAAACTTGATTAGAACATAGTTTAGTCATGCTTTTATGCAAACCACCAACTGACCCAACTCTACTACCAGATGCTAAAAATTATATTTAAACAAAATTATTTAATAATATGTACCAAATATACCAACTCAAGTTAAAAATCTCATACATATAATAATATATCATTGTATAACACCTAGGTGAATAAAGTAAGATCTACAACACCTGTTAATTTCATACTTATTATTATATTAACATTGTTTCTGGTAATTTAAGTCTATATTTTTTTTTTTACCTGCATTTAAACGTGTCATACTACGGTGAGCATTTGAGGACTGTAATCTTCCAGTACTACGACTATCTGCCATTAACCTTGGTCTGGGCGTAATCACAATCCTATAAAAAATAAATTTTATTATTTTTATGAAAACTTTTAAATTATATGTAAATTGTATTAATACCTACCTTGAATTTCTTCCATTATTGTCTGTTTGAGTTGTTCTAGTAATATTTGAATTAGTTGGTGATTGATTTCCACCAACTTTAACTATAGTTATTCCATTAATTATTTGATTTAAATGAGACCTGAAGAAAAAAAATATTGTTGAAGTGTTGGAACTATACAGTACATTTTTAATACTAACAAAATATTCCCATAATTACTTTATTTTTAGGTTAATTTGTAGAACTCCGTCTAATACTTGATCAGTAAATAAAATTGGAAAACAAGAACACAGAAGTGTAGCTTCTCGTATTAATATACTTTGACTTCCTCGATCTACTTTAGCTAAATTTTCCATAATAAAAGTTAATGCTTCTTGTGCTTTTGTCTGTTTAAAATAAACTACACAGTTTGTACTTTTATTCATGACTTCAAAATCAAATATTATAATATAAAGACCTTATTTATTTTTCCAACAGCTGATAAAACTTGAGCAGCGATACACAGAGCATTTGGATTACATTCTGCAGCTTTTTTAATTTTTGGAACATAATCGGATAGAAGTTGTGGTTGGTTTATTGCTAAATTGAGAAAAACTTGCAATGTAGCAATAACCGTTTGTGATGTACATAAGTATTCACATAATTGTGGCAAACTAGCTTCCAATAACTAAAAATTTTTAATTAATTATTTATTCTGTATTAATTAAGTATGATTTTATTATATAAGTACACTAACAGATGGTTTATTGTTGGCTATCAGTGAGAAAAGTTGTAATAAAGCCAACATTTCAGTGAGTTCACATAATGGAAGTAAAGAAACTAAAGCCATTGCATGGTCATGAATCGGATCTCTTGTTACTTCATAGATCTGAGGAAGGACTCTGCATAATGGATAATTACCTAAAATGTTACATTATTAAATAAATTTGGCTTAGCTATAAAGTTGCTAAAAATAATTACCTGAAATTATGGAATCTATAATAAGTTGTATATGATTTGATAATAATGGAGAGTTGTCAATTGCTGCAAGTGATAGATATGAAGCCATATTTCTTGATAATACTTTATTTCCTTTATGTAAAAATTTCACAGCCACTGGTAATACTCTTTTCATTACTTCCTTTTTGCTATAGTTCTAAAATAAATATTGAGAATAATAATTAAATATTATGTTTGTGGATTTTAACCATTACTTTTCACATATCAAAATATACATACCTAGCGCATTTTTAAAATGTTTAAATATATTTGTATACTTACAAGAAACATACAGGATATTATGTCTGATGATATTTTAGCATGAGGTGGATCTTCTTCTTTTTGCGACGGTTTAAGATTATGGTTAAGACATGATTCCAGTAATGTAACCATAGCTTCAGCATGCTGTTCCATTGATCCGGTTTCTCTAACAAATTAGTTATACAATAGATCAGTACAATATGCATATTGGAGTAGGCAAGTATACTCTAAATCTCATTAATTAATTTCTCTAGACATTTTTTAAATACCCAACTCGTCCTAAGTACTAAAATTAGATGTAATATTTAACGTATTTAGATCAGATATTATATACAGTGAATATTTTAAAAATAGATTAATTTAAATTTAGTTTAGCATATAATTATGAAATTGTATATTATCATTAAGTACAAATTTATGCACAATAGTATAAATGTATAATACAGTATTAAATAAAATAACATATTATAATACCTGATAGCAGTAGTAACTCTTGTGATGCATATTTCCACAACACTTTGATCATTGTCATTATTTACGTAATCAGGAAAGCTTGTGATTTCACAAATTATATTAATAACTTCAGATAAATCATTCACAATGGCATCATCAGAAATAGTAAATAAATCACCAGCCTAAAATTATTTTTTTTTAATAAATAAGAATTCAAATAAATGCAAAATCCCTATTAATCAAATTATACCTTGGATAAATCTTTGTAGTTCAAAACTTGTGTAAACAGTTCATGCATTTCTTACAACTTTAATTACAGCTACAGTTTCAAAATTCTACGAAAATAACTAAATAACAAAAATTGCAGATGTATAAATGTGAAACATAAATGACTCTTTGTTATAAAATTAATTATTAAACAAATCTAAATAAACATTATGCCATACAACACTTATGAAAATAAGAATGTGAATTTTGAAATAATTTGGCATAATATTAATTATTCCTTAGAATATACTCAGTACCTTATAATATTAATATTATTTGTAAAAATAATTGTATAAATAATTTTTTTTATTATCATTATTAGAGTGATTGACTGAACAATGAAACAAATACAATTACCTATACAATCCCTTAATAGTACAAGTATAACCTTTTAACTCAATGCCATATTTTGGTATTAATATAAGTATATTCAATTATCTGAACAATAAATGCCTTAATTCATTCTTGATAATGAGAAATTATCAAATGTAAATCATAAATATTAATTGTATTAAACATATTTGCCGATTGACGATTATTATTAATTTTAAATAGAATTAGTGATCAAATGATTAAAATTATTTAAACTTCTATAACTTAGGTATGAACTATAATCATTTTTAAATGCTAGATAAAGCAGCATGCATAAGCAAAGGTTTCTAGGTTTAAATGTTTTAAATTTCAAACATAACTACTTAAAAAAACAAATATTTTTTCATGTTATTATGATATATAAGGTACTAATCGGATTGTTATTTATTAGACAACTATTTACCCATGAATAAAAACACTTTCAAATTGTTTAATTCACCAATAACAAAAAATTGGAATAAATGACTAAAAATAATTAATATGTAAGATAAGTTTACAAGCACCGTTAATACTTAAGATGAATAGATTCGAATAACAATACTCTCAAAGGCTTAAATTAGAATGTCTAGATTTTGAACTTTTGTCATAAGACTCATAACAAAGTTCTACTTTTTAGTTCTTAATAATTATTAATTTGTATATAAATATGATATAATAAACATTGAAATATTGTGATATCGGAAACTCCACGTTATAAAATTGATAGTGCTACAGTAGAACCATGTAGGAAAGTCATTAACTGTTTTAAAGTCTCATGTTTTTTTTTTTTAAATAAAAATAATTTTTAATTTTAATAACAAGTAACAACGTTGTTAATTTAGATAAGTATACATACAAATTGATGAAAGTTATCTGCAAGAATAATTAATGGCAACGCGTTTTTACTATAACAAATACATGTAACAATCTTGTGACCTCATTACGATGGATTTGTATGTTGGTCACTCTATAAATTTTACATTACTTTTAACTGAAACCTCGATGGCATAATATCGTAAACAAATAATATGTAGGTAGGACGGCGTACCCCTCCATAAACTAACACCGAATACCACAGGCTGTGCACACATCTTTCTCTGGTGTAAGGTCTTGCGGCCCTACTCCATAATAACATAAAAAAGTAGTTTTGATTCTGTTCGTGTCCAAAATGTCAATGAGATAGGAACTATTATTATTGTTGTAATTTGTTTATGTGATTGTGTTTTAATTTTGTGTAAGTTTAATGTTTTATGAATGCGAAATGACGATCTCTTTCGTGAACTGCTGAATACGATTTTGAGCCGTTCATTGTTTATTTTCTTCCTTCAACAAACATGGCGTAAGTATAATTTGAATAGTTGTGTGTTGGTATTTTCATTCATTCGTCGTTTTTTAACTTGCTTTTTGTTATATTAATTATAGAGTTGACAGTATGTCCGATGATTCTTCTGCAGACTCCGTTAAAGTAGTCGATAACAGCCGATTAGATAAGAAAAAAAAGAAAAAGAAACACAAGCATAGAAGTGAACGGTGAGTTTAGTATTAACATATTTATAATTTACCTACTTGTTATAAAATTCATTAAATATTGACACCTAATTTTATTATACCTCTACATATTACCTGTACATTGATTATTAGCATATTTGACCACATGGTCTTAAGTAGGTATGTTATTTATTGATTATATTCTTGGTTAAATATTCTATTTATATTATAAAATGTAGATTAATTCAAAAAATATCATTATTATTAGCTAATGGGTAGGCAATCAATTATTTCTAGAAAACATAAAAAAACAAAGAAAGAAAATGGAGAAACCAAATTGAAGGATAAGAAGAAATCAAATGGTGACCATATTCAGAATGGTAAACAAAAAAGACCACCTTCTCCACCCCCACCTGACAATAGTAAAAAGAAAAAAATTGAAGGACCCATAATAACAGAAATCAATTTGGATGAAGAAGAAATGAATTTAGAAGAACTTATCAAGCAAAAGGTAATTTTAAATACAAATAAAATATTTTATGGCTATGTGCAGGGCTCAGAACTTTCTGTGTTAAAAAAACAATGAATTATATGCATACATTTGCACTTAAAAATTGTTAATATGCAACTATATTTTTTATAAAATATTAATTTACCTATACTAGAAATAACTTCAAAAAATGTAATAGAATGTATTCTGTTTTATTTTTATTTGGAGGATTTACACCTGCATGTGTTGTCTTAGTCTTACAAATGTAAAACATAGCAAAAACTGTTTTGCGTGGGGAAAAAACCAAAGATGTTACAGTAATAACTAGGAACTAGTTTATTAGCAAAATATGCATTAAATATGTATGAAATCTTTAAATACGAAATATTAGTTAAATTTAGTAAAATATACAAAATATAATTTTAGATTTGAGTTGTATATTGTGTGTTGAATCAGAGTTGTAATGTGGTTTCCTGAAAGTATGCAAATGTATGAAGTTTTGAACTCTGGTTATGTGTATTCAAATGATTTGTACTTGAATATGGAAAAACAAACTAAAATATTTCAAGATTAATATTTTCCATTCTTAACTAATGACTAAAAAACAGTAATAGTAAAAAACATTCAAATCAATACTTTTATTTATAAATTATGCCATAATGACTCATAATACGTAGACATATGGTATTACAGTTTTACCTTTGTATATAAGTATATAATAGGAATTAATATATTAACATTATATTTTTATTTGTTTTAATATATTCAGATGACCAAAATTTTGTAAAACTGATGAATAATTAAAAGGATTTTTTTCAGGTTAAGTCGGACTATTTTGTATGTCATTTTTAAGTATTACTTTATCTAAAATGAATCTTATTATTCAAATTTGATATAATTAATAAATTAATGTATTTTTGTGATATTAGTTGATTGAATACATATAAGAATGAACTTATTGATATAAAATGTGGAGTTGAATTATAATGGTCTATTTTACATGTCAATGCATATTTAATTATTTTCCTAAGATAATATATGATATAGGTTTAGTATTTGATATATATTTGAAAGTTCCAATATATTGATAGAAATATAACGACAAATAACCATAGAAAATATAAAGTTTCCATATTCTATAGAATATCTAAAAATTAATTCTCATATACGTATTTAGAATTCTAAATAATACATTTAATTTAATAATAGAGCACTTATAATTTCAGAATATTTATCAACTAACAATATTTTTAGTTTATAATTTTTTATATTCAAATATTGTATAATTGAATAATATTTCAATGATAATTATTATGTTTAGGCTTTACTTCAAGCCAGATTAGGAGCTTATTTATCAGAATCAGAAGAAGGTGATAAAACCAATAAAAAAAAAAAGCCAAGCGCTAAAAAATCAGTTGAAACCATTAACCTAATTGATGATGAATCAGATGAAGAATACAAAAATAAGAATTCTGAACGGTAAAGTTATTGTTATGATAAATTGTAAAAATTATTTAATATTATTAGGTACATTTTATTAGATTAAATATGTTTTTATTTAATAGTGTAAGAAGTCCATTAAAACGTTATCATGGTTCCAGTCAAGAAATTAAAAAAACAAGAGATAGAAGTGTAAGTAAAGACTTAACTCATTTAAAGTCCGATCGCATAAGAAAAGAAAAAGAACGCGAAAAAGAAAGAGATCGTGATAAGGAATATGAAAGGAATCGAGAAAAAGATAAAGACAGACAAAGAAAAATTAAACATTTGGAAGATGAAAAGCGACGTGAAATAAGACGAAAAGAAGAGGAAATCAAAAAAAGAGAAGACGATTTAAGGAGGCGTGAACAAAGAAGACGAGATGAAGAAATAAAAGATATAGAAGAAGAAGCAAAAAGACGAACAGAAGAAGTAAGAAGACGAGAAGAACAGATCAAGCAACGAGAAGATCAATTAAGACGGAGACGAGACCGTATTAAAAGTCCTATACGTAAGCTTTAAACTTCTTATAATTATTTAAAAATTACAATTTTTCTATTTATATTCAACTCTTTTTTTTTAGCTAATAGAGACCGTGCAAGAAGTCCACCTGGTAAGATGTATACTTTAATATTATTTATAAAATTAATAAACTACGCTTTAATAAGTTAATATAAATTCTTAATTGATATTCGATAAACCATTATTTTAATTTTGTGTTGTCAAATAACTTTATAATGACAATATAATATTAATTTAGTTATTTTTATATCATTTTTGTTATAGGTCCTAATAGATATCGTGATCGAGAACGTGATCGTGATAGAGAGAGAGAGAGAGATAGAGATAGAGAGAGAGAAAGGGATAAGAGATTTAATAGAAAATATGATAGGAGATCACATAGTAAAGAACGATATTCTAGGTAAGCGTAAGTTTCAATTATAATTTGCATTAATTTGTAAACATAATATAAATTGCATGTAAATATATTTAATTAATACATTTTTAATGGTTGTAGATCTCATAGAGGAAAAGATAGAGGAGATAAATATAAAGACAGTTTTTCTGAAGGTCTTAAGCGTGATGATAAGTCATCTTCAGAATCTGAGTAAGTAAATTTTGAGTTTATTATACTATTATATCTTACATATTAGAATATTCAAAATGTTTCAAATTGATAACCTCACCTTTTTATTAATTTTTAATCGCATAAGGTTATTTTATGGGTTTTCGTGAATTATTGATAGATTTGTATTGTTTAAAAATATGATTGACAATCCAATTAATTATTTTATAGCATTGATGTAAATATAAATATTGCGGAAGATGAAAACGAAGAAGAAATTATTGAAAAAAGAAGAAAGCAGAGAGAGGAATTATTGAAGGTAATTTTTGTTTATATTAGTACAATAGTTTTATTTGATTGATCATATCGAATTGCAATTGTTATATAGAGATTAGGAGCAAATAATAGTAATTTGCATAGTGAAGATTCTATGAATCCTTCTCCACATGGAAGTTACGCTACTGAAACATCTATTCAACATTCTCCAGAACTTCCATCTCCTAAAGAAACTGATAGAATATTAAATGATTCTGATTCAGCAACAGATAAAGAGACCACAAAGCCTGATCATGTATTAAATCCTGATTTAATAAAAGGCAAATGGGATATGTTTGCAGAGGCTGATTCATTTCATGCTACACAACATGTAATTAATTCACTCATATAATATTCATTAATTGTATAAATATTTAATAATTATTAATTCTTATTCAGACTCCTCAACCAGATGGTATATCTAATGGAAACAAGAGTGTACCAGAAAATCCTTCTTTAACTGATAACTGGGATGATGCAGAAGGATATTATCGTGTAAGAATTGGTGAAACAATGGATTCACGTTATACTGTCTACGGATATACTGGGCAAGGAGTATTTTCCAATGTTGTACGTGCTAGAGATGCGGCTCGCGATAATCAGGATGTGGCTGTTAAGATTATACGAAACAATGAAATTATGTGAGTAGTTTTAAATAGTAACACATATTTAGAATTAATCATTGATAATTATTGTTTATTTTAATTTAGGCACAAGACAGGATTGAAAGAATTAGAAATTCTTAAACGTTTAAATGATTCTGATCCTGACGATAGGTTTCATTGTCTACGTTTATACCGTCACTTTTTCCACAAGCAACATTTATGCATGGTTTTTGAACCTCTCAGTATGAATCTTAGAGAGGTAAAATAATATTTATTAAATTAATTAAGATTTTGTTTTAAAAATTCCAAATGACAAAATGCAAATAACTGTAGTTTGGAGTGAATGAAAAGTGGCTGCTTTCAGATTATGTTGGCAACCAGGGATTCTAAAAGTGAGTCACCTGGCGTGTGGTTAGTAAACATCTGGTGGCTTCATTTTTATATTTATTATTTTTTGACCAAACTTGGTTATGCGCAATAAATTATACTAATTCAAATATGGGGGGTTTTTAAATTCTCCATGGGTAGCATATAGGCATTATTGGTCACTTTTCATTCTTCAAAAGCCCTCCCCCCCAACTATATATTAAAATATTTAGCTGAAAATTTAAAATTCTTATATTAAACTTAATTAATTTTAGCTTTTAGTGACGCGTATTTCTGACCACATAGTTGCACGCTCAAGCAGAGTATTTTTTTCATTCGAATAAAAATATTTTTTTATCTATTGAAGTATATTAGTTATTTATTTATTTATTATTGCATATAAATTTATTTATTTTTATTTTTGTGTTATATAATACAACTACTGACTCCTACTAATTTACATACTATATAAATAAAAAGTAAATAAATATTTTGATATTTTTGTGATTGTATGATAGTGACTATAAGATGGCATGCTTTAATTTAATTGATAGTTTGTGTAAAATCCATAAAATAATTATTAGTATATTACAAATAGTTTGGGTTGATTAACTTCTCTGCACGCGTCACCAAAGGTTGATAAAAAAACGGGAAAATGTGTACTTAACAACTTAGTTATAATTCTGTTTGAAAAATAAGGGTTATATCTTTAATTTTAATCATAAATAAGATTTTTTTTACTTTTACATTTTTTTAATGGTTTTTATTGCTCATTGATTAATTATCTTTAAAAAACATTGGTTTAATATATACATATTATATAATTAATATAATTATTTAGTCTGATATTTTGTCTAATATTTAAAACTATAGGTGTTGAAGAAATATGGCAAAGACATTGGATTGCACATTAAAGCTGTTCGTTCATATAGTCAACAGTTGTTTTTGGCATTGAAATTGATGAAAAAAGCAAATATATTACATGCTGACATCAAGCCTGATAATATTCTGGTGTGTATTTTACTAACTTAATTTAGAATTTAGATTTAAGTTGAGCAAGACGGAATTCCAGGATTTAGATATTGATTTCTGGCCAATGTCATTGCAAAATTATGATCATAATATTGACATTATTTGCCTTTTGGTAATTAGGTATTACCAAGTCCAGTTCAACTATGATACAACTCCTTGGAAAAATTAATTTGTGTGGTCTGCAGTTCCTGCGAATCTCATTATCCTGGTTATAATAACAAAAAATAAAACATTAATATTATTTTTTTCATAAGTATATTACTTTTGTTTCAACTCTAGGTGAATGAAAGTAAGTTAGTATTGAAATTGTGTGATTTTGGATCAGCATCACACATAACTGATAATGAAATCACACCCTATCTGGTCAGTCGATTTTACCGGTCTCCTGAAATAAGTAAGTTTTTATTGTCTATATCAGAGGTTTTTATATACTTATTGGTGGTTCCATCCGTGCTTATTCCGTGGGCACATAACATGTGTACACAATAATGCAATTCAATTTTTAGGTATAAATTTGAAAGTATATTATTATTTTAAAGTTTTAAATTCGAGTAATCGCAAATTTTATCTTATCTTTACTAGTATGAGGTATATTGTAAACAATTTAAAAGAGTTTTGAGAAGAGAGTCAGAAAGTCTCATTTGAGGTACTTCCAAAGTTATAGAACCTCTGGCCTATATAGTGTATATATTATATATACAAGTTTTTTAAATATGGATTTTGTTTTAGTTTTAGGTATTCAATGTGAATTTGGCATTGATATGTGGTCTGCTGGTTGTACTATTTATGAACTATATACTGGAAAAATATTATTTCCTGGAAAAACTAATAACCAAGTAAATGCATTAAATATTTTTAATACATAAAATTACTATATTTTTTGATGTAAATGTTATAAATGTATACTATTTTTATCATTAGATGTTGAAATATTTTATGGATTTGAAAGGGAAAATGGCTAACAAAACTATTCGGAAGGGAATGTTCAAAGACCAACATTTTGATACTAATTGTAATTTTCTGTATCACGAAGTTGACAAAGTCACAGAACGAGTAAGGCTCATATTATATTTAAATAAAGTGCAATACATTTTAAAAAGAGAAATGTTTAATTTATCTATAATAGTTATACTGAATGCTGAGATAGCGAAATTAATTATTACTTATAAGTAATATATTTAACAAATTTAAAATTAATGTTATTATCTATGATGCCTTAATTTTATATTATACATTTATTTTCAATAATGAATAATATTATAGTTGATGGCGACTTAATTCAAATACACGCAAAACGGAATTCCAGAATTTATTCATTTATTTCTGGCCATTGTTTTTGCAAAAATAACTTTATAATTTGTATTAATTATATTTTAATAATGAACTATTGTTATTAAAGTTTTTTAAACTATAATATAATTTTACTTATAGATTGAGTTAGGAGGCTCCAGTTGGTTTTGTCATAAATCAAAACTAATGTAGATTTGACCTATCTAAACATACATTTCGTTTATTTTAATATTTTTAAATATATTTAAATTCCATATCATACAATTAATCTTAAGGGGGCTGCAGTAGAAGAAAAAAAAACTGGTTTTTAGACAAACAAGCCAGATAAAACTGAAAGAATTTAGTTTTACGGATTTTGAGTGAAACGATGAATGTATTGATTTTACAATGTGTGTTTTTTTTTTTAATTTTTTTTTTTGTGTCTACACGATAAGTAGTCGAAATAATGCTTCGATTTTAAACTTCAGTATCTTGTTCGATGGGAAAATGAATATTGTTGGTGCATTGGGAAGGTCAAAATTTAAAATTCCCAATAGTTTTCAAAAGCGCCAACATAAAAATTAAGGAAAAACGGGAATTTTTACTTATAATAGGTTTCTTCAAAATCAATTTCGGTTATTGGTGTAACTCTAAAACAAATGAAAGTATATACATAAAATTGTCACTGATTGTTTATATTTGCATTTTCTATACACGATAAAATTTTGAAAATATTTTGATTTGTTTTGAACTGTTTAGGAACATTTTCTGTTTCCAATTTTATTAGTCTTTTTTTCTATGAATTTGTTGGGTAAATAAGCTTAAAATTAAATTCAAGGCTCCTACTATATTATTACAATGATATTTAAAAAATATTAAAAATCCTAAGTCGCAGTTTTTATTTATAACCATTTAAAGTTCAAATTTTAACAAAATAAAGAAAAATCACGAAAATTAGCAAATTATTTTGAGTTGAGAATTCATAATAAATTTTTTTTATTTGAAAATATAATGCAAAATTATCCATAAGTTTGTCTACCTTTATCAAAAAAAAAAATGTCTACAAGAAAGTCAAATTGAAATTGTTTAAATCGTTTGAAATTCATATTTTTATAACATTTGATATTCACTCGATTTCTCATGTAACGATTTTCTTATTTTGTTGTAATTAAAAAACATATGACTGTAGATATTTGAAAAGTTCACTGAATTTTTATATTAGCATTTTCTATACACTATACAATTTTGAAAATAATTTGACTTTTTTTCATTTGTTTACGTACATTGTCAGTTTTCAATTTTTTTAGTTTTTTTTTCTATAAATATCAAAAAATTTTATTTGTTGGGTAAATAAGCGTGAAAATTTAATACAAAGCTCCTGATATATTGTTACAATAGTAGTTGAAAAATATTAAAAATACATAAGCACAATTTTTTTTTTTTATAAGCATTTATAGTTTAAATTTTGACAACATTTATCAAATTTAAAATTTAATAACTATTTTGTAGTTAAAAATGTATAAAACGTTCAACTTTTATAGCTAAGGATTGAAAATTTAAAACAAGGCTCCACATAAATAGGTTATATATACTTATTTTATTCATAATAAAATTAAACATTATGCCACTAATAATAGTTAAGAAATCAATTATAATCCATTTAAAAAATTAAAATCCGTCAAACTAAATTCCTCCGTTTTGTTTGGCTTTTTGGTCTAAACACTTTTTGTTCATTGACTGGAGCCCCCTTAATTAAAATTGATCATATTTTTAAGGTTGTATTTTAGAAGCATTAATGATAAATTGAATGGCTTTGAGAGCATAAAACTTCTAATTGAGTGTGGTTCGTGTTAAGTTCCACAATACTGTTTATATTTAATTAATTTAATTGATGATAAAGTTGTATTATTTTAAATCTTTTTTTTTCAATTACTTATATCTTATTTTAAATAAAATAATTTAACTATCCCCAATAGTAAAATATTGTTTTTTAGTGTGCACCTTTATCAATAAATGTATACTATTTTCACGATATCAAAATATTACTACAGTTGTTTCCGTTTAATTTGTACACCGGATCACCTCATATTATGGTCAAAATTCTTAAGACTGAATCAAAGATTATCACTCAGAGCTTTATCTGAGCTTAACTCCGCCTGATTTGTCTGGAACAAGTGATTATTGTGCAACTTAATTAATTGATTATTGAATTACAAGCAAAACGGAATTCCAGAATTTATCTATTCAATTTTGGCCAATGTCTTTGCAAAAATAATTTATAATTTTTGTAATTCATGTTTAATAAACTATTGTTATTAAAGCTTCCTTAAATTATAAAATATTATTTTACTAGAGGTTAAATTGTATATCATAATAATAATGATACTTATAAGTTAGCGATAACAATATAAATTTAAATAATGAAACAAATTTATTATTGAATTACAAGCAAAACGGAATTCCAGAATTTATCTATTCAATTTTGGCCAATGTCTTTGCAAAAATAATTAATAATTTTTGTACTCATGTTTAATAAACTATTGTTATTAAAGCCTCCTTAAATTATAAAATATATTTTACTAGAAATTAAATTGTATTTTATAATAACTATGATAAATATAAGTTAGGGAACACATAATAAATTGAAATAAAAAAAATTTATCATTGAATTACAAGCAAAACGGAATTCCAGAATTTATCTATTCAATTTTGGCCAATGTCTTTGCAAAAATAATTTATAATTTTTGTAACTCATGTTTAATAAACTTCTGTTATTAAAGCCTCCTTAAATTATAAAATAATTTTTACTAGAAAATCAAATAATTGTATATAATAATATTAATGATAATTTATTGGAAGTTGTGGATAATAAAATAAATAGGCTCAAGTTATTTTTTTTTTTACACAAACTGTTATTCTTTTATTCAAGTTTTTTGATTTTGTGTAAATTGGGAGGTTGTATCCATGGCAATATTGATGTCAATGTTATACATCCATATTATAGTGTACGCACATTTTTGGAAACTTTCTAGTATACCGAGCACTCTTTTTTTTTAAAAAATCAATATTACTTTGAATTTGGCATTATTGGGTATGATAAATGGTCACTATCTACACCAGTCAGCTCCGGTCACCAAAATTGAGGTCTCGAGGACTCCAAACCATCCAGTTGTGATAATGGTTCCGGGGGAGGGGGAGTACGGTGAGTGTAGACATAATGGGTGACCTAACCTATAGTTTGACCAGTATAGTACTGCCGCCCATCCGTGATCATCATATCACTATAACTTTGCAACTAATGATCTGCACCAATTTTTGTTTGCGCCATTGTTTTCTGTGTTAAAAAGTATAGAAAAAAGAAAAAGAAATCCTAAATGGGTGTATGGTTTACCAGAAATATTCCCATTTTTGATACATTTATCATCTTTGTAAATAATTTGATGATTTGGATTGTTTCAATTACACTTATGAATTTTTTTTTTTAGGAAAAAGTTATAACTATGTCTTCGATAAATCCTAGTCGAGATTTATATACTGAATTACTGGGAAACCAAAAATTACCAGAGGAGCAAATTCGTAAAGTTGGACAATTGAAGGACTTGCTTGATAAAATACTGACTTTGGATTCTTCAAAACGCATTGGCATATCACAGGCTTTGGTACATCCGTTCATATCGGAAAAAAATTGATCAGTGCGCGTAGTTATGCTTAGAAAAATTAACTTTAACCACTGATTTTTCTTTTGATTCTGTAGAGTCAAAATATAAAACTTATTAGAAGTTTTCATATATTAAATTATTTTTCACTTACATTATTTTGTACACAATTATATTTTCTTTTCAACTATAAATATAAATAATTAAATAATTTTACCTCAAATTGGTCGTTTTATGACCTTTATATTGTAGTTACAAGATGACAAAATATTGTTAATAATAAAGTACAATTTTAAAAAATAGTCTTAACATTTCCATTTTGTAATTTATTTATTCCATGTGTTGATATTATTCTATTCAACAGAATTCTTCCTATCTAACGTTTTTTGTTTGTTTTACAGAATGAAAGCTAACTCGAAAAATCATACAACACATAGGAATTGACAAAATCATTTCTCCTCCAATGTTTATTTGGTAATTAAACCGATTATCATCAGGAAATTTAAATTAAACGCTTGAATTAGAAAATGTTAACAACACCAACACCTAAGTCAATTAAATTACCTGTAATAGTTTCCTTCTATAATTGCTGGTCTATACTTGGTTGGCTTGTGGCAGTTCCAGATTTAAATTGAATATGATAGATGATTGAACTTAGAATATTAGATATAATATTAGAACTATTCATTTCCCCAAAAAATTATTTTGATTATTTTTTTATTCAATGGAAAATTACTAAAAAATCTGGAGTTGTCACTTATAAGGAATCTCAAACAATCTATCCTTAAATTATTTAGGATACAGTAAATATTTACAGTTTTAATTTCTTTGTGAGTCGTTAATTTTTCAGGGTTACCGAACAGAGAGATAGAGAGAAGGGCAAATCAGAATGGCTATTGTATCCATAATTGGTATCCATACAGGTAATAAAATGAAATATTACATTTAAAAAAAGGATTAATTAATTTGGAAATTATTTCAAATAATTTAATTACAAGCTTTCTTATTACTTAATAAGAATACTTCTAAATATTGTAATTATTGTAGTGAAGCTATTTCATTTTCAATTGATTACATGTAAACATGAACAACATTGTTTACTTTCAACATTCCATTCTACCAATTACCTGTTTTAGTAGGTTATACGTGAAGTACGTCATAATATATTGTGGGTATTAACTTTTAATTATATTTTTTTTTCCGTGAAAAATGTATTATTTTAAATTTTGAACAGAACAAAGAAGTTTTATAATTATGTTTTTTTCCTCAGAAAATAATATTGAAAGTAAAAAAAGCTCAAAAACTTTTTCAAAATACATTTGATGGAAAAGAGAGGAGAACCCTAGTTATTATTGCAAATAGCCAAGTTTTTTGAAAATTGTAAGAAACAGAAAAAAATGTAATTGTATATTTAATTAAAACTGTAGCTTGGTACACAGATGGCTAACATCCAATATCACTTTTTTTTTTTTTAATTGAGATTAACAGCTTACAGGTTAAGCCCCAATGTTGAAAAAATTATTTGTTTATCATTAGGTATACGTTTAATATGTTGGGTTAACAGACCTCACATTTTTAATTTATAACAGGCTCATGTAGGATCTTGAATATTATATGTTTTCTTATGGTAATTTTTCTAAGTATAGAACAAAATTACTTAAACAGTCATTTTTTTTATGTATCTATCATTATTTACTCTACAAATGTTAGTTAAATCTTAGAAGAATCGATCAGAAATTATTATGTTAAGACTCAATCCCCCCCTCCCCGTGGGGCTTAACCTGGTTTAGCAAAAAAAATATAATTTTTTTGGAAGTTGGTTAAATGGCCAGTATATTTGAACTAATGAAACCAACTTAAGATATAAGATAGGCCATTTTAATTTGAATAAATAGTAATCGTTATTTTAAAAAATATATATGGTGGCTTATCTACTTACATGAAAAAAAAAAAAGAAAACAGACTACTTCATTGATAAATAAAATCATTTAATACATATTATTTTTTTTTTTATTACCTACCTCATTAATAATTAATAAGCTTATATCATTATATAAAAGAATATAATATGAACAATTCCTTATTCAAAGCTTTCAAACTATTACTTTACTTTAGTGACCAAAGATTAAACCCATGTATGCCATTGGGTATCATTTCAAACTATAAAAAAAAAGTTTTATTTTTTTCTGTGAATAATTTTAGCAATACAATAATTATCATATTTAATAGATTATAATTATCTAATTTAGCATTAATACAGTATACACATTATTATAATTTGAAATTTTTATTTTTATTTTAACATTTTTTTTGGATTAAATACAGTATTTACATTAATATTTTATGAAATTATTATAATTTTTATTCAAAATAATCCTTACATAAAATTACGCTGAAAATGACTATTGAAACAAAGTAAGGGTTCTATAATGTCGAGCTGTAATAACTTATTGTTGAAAGCTAAATAAAAAAATCTGAAAACTTAAAAAAAGTAGGGGTTCTACGATAAAAGTGGACATAAAAAAAAGGGTTTAAGAAACGCTGATCTTATTAATAGGTATTTGAAACATATTGGAGTGAAAATATCAAACCTAAATTTTTTTGTGTAACCGCTAAATTGAAAGAATTTTTTTAATTTGATCTAAATATACGTATATTTCAACCATGAATTTAAAAAAACAATAATTGTCAAAAGCAATAGGTAGGCCGTAGGTATTCTATTTTTTAATGAATATTATAGGTACATCTACTAACATACTTCTACAATTATTTTGCTAAAAATAACGCTACATAACTATTATAAAAATATATTGCTCAATGGATCTAGTAGTTTTAGAAACATATTACATGTAAATTAAAAACATTAATTTTATATCTACTAGTCGTAGAAAAATCATGACCGGAGAAGGCAGGTCTTGCTTGTTTTTTTACATTTAATAATATCAAACAATTTTTTTTATCCATTATAAACTAAATTTAATTTAAAAAATGTAATTGCAATTAAAAGGCTTAGATACTTAGTACTGAAGTAAATAATATAGTAACATGGACAATTTGCAAAATTTAAACTAAAACAAAACAAAAATTTATATTACTATAATAGTATAATGCCAGTATAATAAGTACTGACTATATAGTGAGTAGTGACTACTTAGTACTAAGTACCTACCAACTACAAGTAACTAGTGTCAGATGTCAGTAGTCAATGACCAATGAATGTTGAGTGGTAACTGGTAAGCACTAAGCATAGGCATTAGGCCTTACTGACATAGACAACTAGACAAGTATAGATTTATTTATAAATTATTATTAATATTCACCTGTTGTTTTGTTGATGTTATATTAAATGGTTTTTATTTCCGGGAAAAGATAAAAATAGACCAACATAGAAACTATTGAATATAATAGAAAAGGTATCAAATCAATGGACTTAAATACTCATGGCATGTGGTATTTGTATTGTATTTTTTTTTTCTAGTGTTGGTGGGCGAGCTTGGGAATTATTTAAGGGGGCCAAGCTTCTCCGTAACATATAAGCCAGAAAAATGTATGTTCGTATTTATATTAATCGTCAATTATAGGTTTATTTTTTTTCATAGTGTATGTTCATTTTTATTTTAAATTTTATATTGTGTTTATTATTAATTAAGATTCTAATTACATTTATTATTTCACAATATGTTTGGATTATTAAATAAATATATAAAACTATTTCATCTATTTCAGCTTTTATTAATATTACCTATCTTTAAGGTCACTATAATAAGCAATACCTAACTAAGAAACATGTAACAAAATAAGTTTACAAAAATAAATGGTTTTATCCTAAATATGTACTATTTTTTTTCATAATTCCTATTCTAAATGTAAATATAAAATAGGTATGTTGTATACTTGTATCGTGTATTTAAAATCATATACTCATCCTCAGTGTCCTCAGCCCTCAGGTGTATAAACTTTTAACTACATATATATAATAATTTTTATATATTTATTTACCCAACACTCAGTACACTTATCTAGTGAGACTTGGCTAAAATAATTTTTATCATTATATAAATTGGAAAAAACCGAAAAAAAAGTATTATTATGTGAAAATCATTCTTTCTATAGGTACCTAGGTTTTAGCTAGGTATTTTATCTGTCTTCAAATTATTATTCTGACGAATATCAATGCCAAAGTATTTATATTAGGCGTAGGTACATAATAGAGTAATGAAAAAACAAAAATTCTACTAAATATAACTAATCTGTTGGTAGGTCCCTACTTCCTACTTAATATTTGTAAATAAATACATAATACCTGACTACAGATTAAAAAATATATGCATCAAGAATTTTTTAAGTAGGTAAGTACAGGAGATCGTTACTAGATATTGTTTAAAATTCATGGATTTGCATATGAATTTATGTAACTATTTATTTTTGAGTTGCTAATATCATGTAATTGTGACACATTTTTTAAGTTTGTTTCATCCGGAGTTCTGTCAAGTGTCCATGGACAATTTTCCTACACTCCTCTAAGCATGTAATATAATTAATCACAAATATTATCCTTATTAATTTGTTATACATAATAATATGTACACATTTTTATTTGTTATCAAAAAGCAAACTTTCTAAAAAAGTAAGCACCTAGCCATAGGACTATCAATCATAGCTGATAGGTGTGTTTTTGCAAAGTGCAAACAAAGACAAAGTGTTCCTAAGTAAACTCATTAACGGCTCTATATAGACTGTCCTGTATTGCTAAGTCAACTAAATTTCAAAATCCCTAGCTTCCATTCACGTACAAGACGTGTGCAACTTATCCTTTCTTCTTATCCCTTTGCACCATCACCACCGACACCTATTGAAAAAGGGTCTTGCTGTTCAGTGGGGCGCTTGTAAATTGCGCACACATTAAGCAGGTAGTAAAAATACTGAAATTGCGCGCGGGATTTTTCGGTTTCTAAAATGGTATAGTTAATTGCGTCCATAGTATCTAAGTGACCTTAAATTCATCGTCACCTATTATGTGTATTTTAAAAATACTGTTGTTCATTTATTGGTGGATAAGCCGTACGTTTATCGCTATAATCATTATGAATAATGCCATTACGCGTATGCAACGACTACCTATAGGTAATATTTTAGTAATCCGTTTGCGTGCAACGGTGAAATATGGATATTAAACATAGGTACCTACTGGATTTAGCCAAAAAGAAAATGATGTTATTATCAACCATAGGTTTCTTTAAATTTTAAAATTAAAAATTAAAACGTGAGTTGTCTTTGGGTGAAACAAAGTGGAGATGTAGTGTAAAAACGCGTATTGAGTCGCTAAAAAACTATCAAAAAAATAATATTTCTATTGGGCGCATTTTACTACACAGAAATTCGTACCTGAAAAATACCGGGCGCAATTTACAATTATTGTTTCCCTTCGTTGGGCGCAATTTATGTTTGCCCATTCAGTGGTCAGCGGCCATATGCATAGATTAAAGAATAGTAGGTCATATTATACTCATATGAACTAAAACATATTTATACTCAGTGGCATGTATCATAAAAGAAATTGGTGTTGCTCAAATAATTGTAGGTGTCTACCCCTCATAATACTTTATTACCGACCTATAAAATACCTAGCTTTTGTTATATTATATTAGGTTCAGCTGTGAACCCGACAACAGTGGTACAGCGATGCCGAACATTTTGTCGTGTTGAAAAGTTGAAGAACTATATACAACGGCAGACGGAGCAGGCGCTGTCTGGTACTTCGGTCGTGTTGACCACGATGTAGAGAAGATAATATCTTCTGACTAAATTTAGCCAAAGTATTAACCGAATTCAATAGACTGCCAACCTAAATAGGTACATTATAGTTATTATTAATATCTATAACTGATATTTAGATTTCACTGTTTCAGATTATATTTGAGTGTTTACAAAACTTCAAAAGTATTTGTTTTTTATTCATTTCATTTTTATATATTCCTACCTTTGATATTACGGATTGGAATTACGGATCAGCCCGGGGACATAACTTTTTAGCGGCCCACTAGCAGTCATATATTTTATAGTCCTTTAAAGGGGTGGTAAAATTAGTTGAAATTTTATGGTGTATTCATTGTTACTACAAAAATGATTATACTATAATATATTAGTGAGGTTTTCATAGAAGATACTTACCTAGATAGCTAGATGTTATAAGATAAACATTTTTTAGATAAAAATCACTTGGTCTATTTAAAATATATATATATTATACATTTATGCTATTTGAAAAATACTACAATATGTCAATATTACTATTTACTTACATACCTAGGTACTAAAACACAAATCTTACCAGCAGCAATAGACAATATTAATTATTAATGATACAATAATAGTATAATATATTTTAGTATAAAAAAACTGATTAATACTTAAATTATTATATCAACCCTTACCGGCTTTACTAATAAAATGTAGTGTAGATCATACTGTCCACGGAGGTTTTAATTATAGTTACTAGAGTTTATTACTATTATTACTTATTTCGTAGTTATGTTATTTGTGAATTATTACCTACCACAATCAATAATGTTGAGCATTTATTTATCAAATTCCATGTTTAAAATGTCACATTTGTTGTTTGTTTTGTTTATATTCCTCCTAATAGCCCAGTTCCCGGATATGAGTTATTTACGTCAACTTTCCAGACTATTATCTTTCACAATCCTGGTTGTGTATTCATAATTTGTGATGACTTCTACCTACCTGATACCTCAGATGGCTTAATCTATTATTCGTCTTCAGGCTCTAGAGTGCAGTGTGTCCCTGATATATTTTTTTTCCAACTTAATAGGATCTCGAATCACTTAGGGAGTATTCTTGATCTAGTGGTATAAACAACTCCAGTGTTTTGGTAGAAAAATCAGAAATTGTATTTGTTCGTGTGATCCCTATAACCTGCCATTGCTATTCAATTTGCCTTTGACTGGGACGTTCCGCACTATCCACTTCTTGAAAACTCTCATAAATATTTTAATTTCCATCGTGCATGCTATCCGGATTCCGGACATACGTTTTTTCTTATGTCTTTCAACTGGTTAGAAACTATAATGTCTCTTGATGTGGACCAATGCATTGTACAATACGCCCTGCATTTCTGAGCATTGAATTGCAAAGGCTTGGCGTATATAACATATATTTCGGTTTCCGATTCCCAAACCGTCAAACGAGTAAATTATCGACACCTGCTGTATGAGCTTATTTTAAGTTTTAGATTTTGTGGCTTTGAATGATAATAATAAAGAAAACGATATAATATATTTTCAACCCGGATAGAAATAAATACCTACTTCTATACAATTTTATTTTTGATTAATTATTATTTTCAAGTAGCTGGGTTTTTTTAAGGGTAGACGACCCGCCACTGTATGATTTATGTTATAATTGTATTATTTATTAGTAACAGCAGCACCACATTGAAACCTGACACAGTATTTTTTTTTGTTAATTTTTGTACTTTTGGTCGCTTACGCCTCGCGGCGCGCTGTATCGTGAACTCTCATAATACACAGCAGATGGCGCGTATTTTTATCACAGTCAACAAAAGCCAGCTTATCATGTCAGTAATCATTATAAATTGGTATTTTTATTTTGTATTGTTGTATTTGTTTTGTTACATTCCGTTTGTCCCATCGCCATTCGCTGTGATTCAGAATCCAAATGATTATTATTATCATCACTACTGTTGTTTATTATTCTAAATTCTTTTAAATGTTGCCTACAGCCTAATATACAATATACGTAGCCTACACTTCTGTGGTTCAGTGATTCAGTGTATTATAATTATAAATTATTTTAGTACAACAATATTACATGTAGTGGACAGTGGTCCGTAGTGGACTACATTCGTCGAGGTGAGTGTTTTATTTTCCTCCGTTATTGCTATACGCAATTGGTGCTTAACGTTCGTCGCATTTTTTAGATGAATGTCAAAAAGAAGATCTTACCGGTAATATGCTTGATGTCAGCTTACGTGCACTGGATCAAGCCTCGTTTACTGTCTGCTTCTGCATCTAAGGGTGGCAAATCGCTGCTATTGCATCTGTGTGGCCGTTCCAGGTTTCTCATACCCATGATTGTGTTCACTGCGTTTTGGCTGTTTGACGCACAGATGCAGATCGAGGCTTCCGTCAGCCTGACACTCAGGCGCAACGTACAGATAACTATTGGTACAGCTGAAGAGGAGCCCGAAGTGGACGTTGATGACGATGAGGAGGAAGAGGAGGACGACGACGATGATGCCGATGATGATGATGACTTGTACACCAATGATTCATATTCAGACATCTCTTCTACTTCTGATGTTAGTATGCTTGGATTGGAAGACGTGCACATCGCAATACAGGAGTTTATCAATAGTGATGGAAATGGTAGAAGGTTTTCTATTAGGTGAGTATTCGTTAATTAATATATCTTAATTTATAATATAGGCTTAAAGATTTTAATTAGGTAACAAAAATATTTATCGTCATACCTATAGGTACGTGCTTCTATAAGTTTTAATACTTATAATTTAGAATTTTTAGAGGTCAAAGAAATTGTCGTTTGTTAAATTTTCAATATTCAGAAAAATGTTTTGGCATAAATAGGTGTTAAAAACATATTAATATAGGTACAACTTATGTCTTATTGTTATCTTGGAAACTAGGTACCTATTTAAAAACATTTAAGTATTGAGAAAAACATACGCAAAGCTTTAAATTATTAATACCACATTTTTTTTCCTGTTTTTCTTTTTTCCTTTATTGAGATTTTAACATTAAAATTATTATATCTTAACGCTTAACTTAATATTACGATTAAACTCCACATTAATAAATATTGTAATTGTTTTTATTTATGTAATTCAAATAGTTTTGGATACCCAACGAGGATTGTGTCAAGTGGTTTTGCCATAGTTTGTGGTTGTAGTTAGGGATAACAGGTTTGACGCTTGACATTCTCTTAAGAAAATAGAACCTTTTCACATATAGTTTCCTCCTAGTAGAAAGAGAATAAAGAAATCAGTTTTGTAAAGTTGTAAAAGTGCTGTTGTAGTGTGGATCGGCCAGTTTTGGTTTCACTACCTAAATATTTTCTAATTTAATTTAAAATAATTTAAAATATTCAATGGAAAACATTTGTTCAAATAATATTGAAAATTATCCATAAGTAAGGATAGAAATCTTATGAGTTATGATTAAACAATTGTACTCTTGTATGATAAAAAGATACTAAAGTTTTTAATTACATTTTATTCTAGGTAATATACATTAAGTAAATTTGATAAAATAATAATGTATTAAAAACCAATAAATAGGTAAAATATTTTTAAAATTTAATTAATCAGTCAACCAGACTTAATAAATTATTTTTAAATTAATTATAAATTTATACAAATTTGTATAGGTCATGATACAAAAAAAAATATTTGTGTACTTTTTGTATTTTTTTGTAAATTTTGTAGCAATAGGTACATATACCTAATTGTTATAATATGTTGAGTTTATTAACTAACTATTTATTAAATTACAGTTCGAATCAGTGGCGTAGTTATGGGGGGGGGGGAGATGATGGGGATGGATTCCCCTCCAGAGCTTTTTTTTCTTTTTTTTTTTGATGTTTAATGCATTGACTTATTACCGATACAAGATTATTTGGTTATAAATATTACTCATATTATGTCATAAATTATAATCACTGATATAATCCACCACGTCCTTATCTGGGCTCTCAAATTATATCTAACGGCCACGGACTAAGATATAATGGACTGGAAACGACATGGTTCGCGGGGGTCGGCCACGAAAAGGTGTCGCTTAGCTGATAAGAATACTGTTCTTGAAGTTTTCAGCGCTACCGGTGGTTTTATTTGGCTACACAATTTGTATCTTAGTCCGTTAGGTTAGAAACTTTGTGTTTAGCCAATAAATTATATCCCCCCCCCCAGAAAAAATCATAACTACGCCACTGGTTCGAATAACAAATGGACGTTTAGGTTACCAATGTAATTCTCCTTTTTATCGGTGACGGGTATTGGACTATACTAGATAATCTAAATATTACACATTTATACGTCTTATTATACTATAAGTATACAGTTTATAATTTTATATTATTATACTGTAGTCACTCGATAATTCGAAAAACTCCATAAGTCGAACTAAACACTGAGTCCCCTGAGAAAACTTCTATAATTAGAAGAAAATACATGTATTCTGGTCCCCTCGATAATTCGAAATGTCTGTCGGTGGGGCACACTCTAAAATTCAAATTTTTTTCGATGAACCTCTATAATTCGAATTTCCTTAAACGCGATTATATGTAAGTTCATATGTATGTGCATATAATAATTGTGTACAATCTATTTGACGTACTCGTAATGAAACTGATAACGACGGTGGTTAAATATTAACGTAGTTTATACATGTTATCGTACCTTACCTACCTAATCTAAACTTTTTCGATGCTATCAGTAAGTTAGACCACGCTATGGACCAGATTGTGGCCAGCAATTTATTATAAAAAAAATGACATTTCTTTAATATGTAAAATATGTATAATAATATTATAAATAAATGTAATATATAGATACAATTTTTCACCTCTCTTTAATTCAAATTAATTTGTTTTCCCTCGATTATTGGAACACTCGGTAAATCGAAAACTTCTATAAATCGAATTTTTAACTCGGTTCCCTGAATTTTGAATTATTGAGTGACTACTGTACCAACATACTTAAATTTCAGAACATATTGAACATGGGCAATCTTAGCTATAATTATCCAGTAGTTAAAAAAAGGCTTTATTACTAATAATAAAAAAAAAATGAAAAGTATACTAACCAAGTATATCCTTTTTATTCATATTTGTACACATTCTAATACTGAATACATAATAGGTAAATTACCTTGGTGCTATAATTAATTCTTTAGACCAAATCAAAACATTACAAGCAAGTGGTGGATAGGGCAAATGTATTTTAAGAAATTTGTGTACACGAGACACATAATCTATATTGAAAAGAAAAATAATTAAGCTTTGATTAATAAACTATATAGAAGTTTTCTAGTTTTTCCATTCCAGCACTGCGTCTATTTTTGTTTTAATGTAATTTTTAGCGATTTTGGTTGGTGTATTCCATTGTGGATTTTTTCTTTCGGCATCGCCTTGGACTAGTAGATCGTTTTATTTTTTCTGTATAACTCTGCAGCTATCCGCATAATTTGGACTAACGGTTTAATAGAAGATTCGGAATCAGGTAGCGTTTTTATCGCTGGAGCGTGTGCTTGGCATACACAACTGGCGTTTTCGTTTGCGGTCAAAAATCTGTACAGCGTATATACAAATACAATATACATATTATTATTCTTACTCGTCGCATATCGACTGCAGCCAATCAAATCTAAAATATCCATCCACGCATTTTGAATAAAACTTGTACAAGTATAAGACACGTAACGCTGCGATCTGAAAATGTGATCGCACAAAATGTCAAAAAGTTTTATTTTTTTGTTATTGATGTCTGCCGAACGCTCATCATCTATAATATAATCATCATTATCGTTATCGACTCATCGTAAACGCGTATAAGGTTTACATATTATATGAGATGTGTTTTATGTTAAATGTGCGTGTATCTATACTTATTTGTATATGTTTTAAATTGTTTTGCTAAATTGGTTGTACACATGATTACTCAAAAAAATGTTTGACTGCCGCGGATTGTACGTTACGAATTAAACTCCTATCATTTGAATAGGTGTTGAGTAGGTAGTCGTAATGTATTTATTATTTTACAACTGAAAGTATAAGTATAAATTATTTTGTTCTTTGAAAATGGAATGAGGAACTATAGTCACCATATTATTATTTAAAAAGCTGGTTAAATTATGAATAATGAACATAACATATTATCATATTATAATGGTGTTTCTCTAAATGTCTACTAAATCTGAAAACTGTATGTGGAGTAACAAAGAGAGATATTTTAATGCCATTATTACTTAATTTGTTTTATCCACACATTGGTGATATAAAAAATAAATAAAACGATACTGTAGGTTAAGCTCAAAATATAATTAAGTACCTAATAATTACAGTTTAATATTTAAATAAATACCCGAAAAGTAAATACTTTTAAAATTTTTTAGACCAATTTAATACGCTGTTTTGTTTTACTTATATTATTGGTTATTTAAAATACGAACACAGATTTTTAAATATAATATGTAGGTAGGTACTTATTGTGATACATTCTATAACTGTATTCCTACCTTGAAATTACACAAATTAAATAACTGTGAGACGATAAGAAATAATAACAGTTACCTATTACTCATGAGTAAATAAAATATTTTATTATCTGACTAGGTTTCTTGGGTTGTTCAAAACTGAGTTTTGAAACGGCGAGGACCTTGTGAAGAATTTGACTCGATCAGTGTTTGAAAAATTAATATAGATGAAGCGAGGAGTAGAATCCTAAACATATTATTCAATAACTGGCAATTTCCAAGACCTATTTAGGAATGTAAATTGATAAATAGTTAGTTTATCTTTATAAATATTTGGTTTAAAAGGACGCTACACGGATATTTGTTGTCTCCGTCATACGAGTGCATAGTATAGCAAATTTACGCTCAGCGGATCATGTTTAACTCGGTTAGTTTAAAAATGAATGTGGATCAACCTATTATGAAACTTGATGTTAAGAAGTGTTTGCATTTGGTTTTTTTACGATAATTCGGTTTTTAAGTGAGTTATGAGCAAATTTAATTTACGCCATATTATATACACATAACTTACTAAAAAATTTAATTATCGAAAAACCGTAACTAATTTTTAATCTCGTTTTGAATTAAATTAGTTTCGAAAAATTTCTTTTAGCATCTAGTTAGCTATGGGTATTGGAATTGTAAGCATAATACTAATCTTAATGCTATAGAAATATTAATAATAATATTGACTAAATGAATTCGAACTTTTTGTGATAAAATGTGTCTATAATAATCCAAGAAAGGTATCAAGGTTTCCCAGATTCATAAATAATCCTACTGTTTATAATATGCAGTAAGATGCCAACTGTGACTGACAATCATGATTATTGATTAATTATCAGATAACGCTGAAAGTTGTTCAGATACGCTTTATGTCTCCGTCTTACGAGTGCGTAACTTAGAATATTTACGCTCAGCAGTTCATGTTTAGCTTCGTTAGTTTTAAAATTAGAGTGAATCAACTTATTATGAAACTTAAAAGAAAATATTATTATTGTGTTCTCGTATCAGTTTTTAAGCGAGTTATGAATACTATCGTAAAAAACTGACATACGAATACAAAATATAATGTTCTTACCTTTAAGATAAAACTTAAAGGTAGTTTATAATAAGGTCGATTCACTCAAATTTTAAACTAGGTGATAAAGCTGTAAACGTGAATGAACTGCTACGCGTAAATTTGGTATGTTACACACTCATAATATGGAGACGTCAAATGCGGTCACGCCCGCAATTGTTGTCTCCGTCTTACAAATGTACAACATAGCAAAAACTGTTTTGCGTGGGAAAAATAACTGAGAAAGCTACATTCATAACTAAGAAACAACATTTTCACCACATAAAAAGGAGAATTTAGGCTGTGCAATATCGTTTTTATTATTTTGATATCGCTTATACGAAAAATGTTCTTATTGTTTCAAAATCCATTATTGTTTGTGTTTTTCAAACTTGAATAACTTTTTTTGTATTTCCAATATCGAACAAATTAAGAACGATATTTCACAGCCAAAGTTCTCCTTTTTATGTGATAAAAATTTCGTTTCTTAGATATGTCTGTAGCTTTCTTGGTTCTTTCCCACTCAAAAAAGTTTTCACTATGTTTTACACTAGCACAACACATGCGGGTGTGGCGTCCTCTTAATCGAAGAGCTATAAGTGTATATTATATTATAACATGTATGTTTTCCTAAAATTTAAAGATTTAAAAAAAAAATTCACATGGGTACGTATGTAACTATGTAGCTCGCTATGTAGGTAATACAATTTACCTATTATTATTTCAAGCCCGAGGCTCTGGGTGTGTCCTATTCACTATAGATATTTATTTAATATGTCTGTAAATGTCATAGACATCATTTACTTACATACCTATTATGAAAAGAAACAAATATTTTGTTTTTTGGAAGTATTGCTAGTAATAATGTTTGTGTTACTGTTACAGGCATTCCCTTCATCGCGATCACCATGAGCAGTAAAATCAACTCTAAGAGAGTTGATAGAAAAAACGGTTTTTGCCATCCAAAAGAATAGAGTAGGTGTATTTTACAAAGCCATAAGTTAACTACTCTAAATGTAATATATTTTGTTTATGTTTAATAAGGTAATAAAGTACCGTAATTTTAGAGTTTAAAGAAATTGCATATACACGCGTGTACATGGTTGTGTGTATATTTACATGTTTGACTGTTATTGACATACTTCATATTATTCAACATATTATAATGTTTATTTTATATACTTATTTACTATGTATTAAATGTAGTAATCAATTTGAACCACATATTATACCGGTGGTCTCGTTTACAATGTTTGAGAATTATTTGACTTTCATCAAAAGACAATAACGATCCGTGAATACAACATTGTGAGAAAATACTTGGGTCCAAGCTATTTGTTTTGCATCGAGAACTTCTCAAACATCTCCGAGCTTATTCCCCAAATCGTGTGACAGACCACGAGAATATACTATTCTTACTTATTTATTATTTCCATTCGCCGCAACGTCAGTAAATATAATGTGGGTATAATAGACTTACACACATATTATAAATTATAATATTATATGTTAATATGTTAATGTTTATTGTAGAATAAGTACGTACAATTGATAATATTCTTAATGAGTATGATAATTTCACAATAAATAACAAATTACAAATTGTTAGATTTTGAGCACTTACATTTTAAAGAGTATTCATTTTCTATCGGTATAATAGGTGGTTCAAGATATAATTTTAATCATGAATGTGGGTTAACAATGAACATGCATCAACAACAATGAGAAGACTGATGTAAAAACTATTATTTGGCAGTATTTAAGATTTCTGAACATACATTTTTATTCAATGTTTGAAATTGTAATTAATTATATATTTAATTTTGTATAGCATTGAAAATATTACACATTACATAATGTTACCTATATAATATTATGTATAATGTGTGTGTGTTTATATATATAATAATATATATTAGGTACTTATATACGATATTTATAATATAAGCTTATTATATTTAAACATTTTTTATTGTATACAATTGAGTTTTTATTTACATCAACAAAATTAATAGGTACCAGAAAATGTTTTTTAATTAGGATTAATACGTACATTTTACGTTTAGATAGATTCTAAGGTGTTGGTATTTTAAAAAATATCATACGATTTAACATGAAAGCAACAAAGTGGTAATATAATTTGACTTACGATAGATAACTTAAAGTAATCTTATTAATTTTAACATATTTATTTAACATCTATAATATTATAGTATTTTGACTACGTTTATGTATAGTAATAACATGCAATATTCGTTTTCATTCTGTATTGAGCTCCGTGTTTGCTATACGTTCTCGTGTCACTCGAATCTGAAACAGAATAATCGAACACAATATTTAGTAATTATTAATTTATCAATATAGATTATTAGTTAACTATTTGTTATTTAATTTTGCGGCAATTTGATTTTGAGTATAGGTATATAGTTTATTTTTTTATTCCAAATGTTATAATAATACAATTTTTTTTTATATATGAGTTAAATAATGGGCTGAAGTGTTATATTTTAATCTATTAAAATAAAAACCATAAACGTTTTCATTATATTTGTATGGTTTTATAGTGTAAGTGATCGCATTTACATGGACATGTCCATTTTTTTCAATGCCAATTTAAAAATATAAAAAGGGAGACAAAATTCTAAAATGATCATTTCGTTATTTTTAACAACGGTTTTCAACAGCTATAATATTTCCGTGCACATCGCGCGCTTACGTTACAAACAATAAAAACAACCAAGAGAAATAAAAATAAGCTTCGCTGTCTGTTGCGTAATCATGATATACGTGTGCTTTGGTCATTAAAAAAAAAAAAAATTGTATCGTTAAAAATTTGTGGTAGTGAACATTCTTACTGTATAAAGTGTACTTTGATAACAAATTGGTAATTTTATACCGCAAGTTTGGGTGTGACGAGCGTTCTGCCATTAAAATGTTTATATTTCGTTCCAATTTCTTATGCCTATAGTGTATAGCTATTTTATATTAGCCTATTAAAAAGAATTACAAAAATCAAAAAAACTAATCGAGTGGAATGATCCAATTACGCGTCTTATTTGTATTATACATTAAGACATAACTACTTATAACTTATAACATAACCTTTCGGCTGTGTTGGACACCAGATTTTTAATATGTACCGCCATTTGCCGACGCAGAAGTTGGTTGGAGATTCATTACCACGTCAAGTGTCTGACCGTTGTTGTATAGTGTATAACAACTGAAATACTAATACAAGATAAAAAATGATCTCGGTTCGTTTGAAAAAAAACGCTGTTACAATTTTATGATAGATATATAATATCATAAAATTACTAAGTTTTTTTTCATTCAATGTATATATTTTAAAATCATGAAAATGTACAAATTATTTTGTACTTAAAAATTCGTAACATTTTCAATTTAAATACCTACAGCTTTTCAAATTGATAATGTAAATTCAATTTAAATTATAACTTATACTTAATTTATGTCTATTAAGTATAATATACAAACACGGTCACACATTATTTCAAATCAATGAAAACATCATACTTGATAAAGTAAAGTAAAATAAAATAAATGGATAAAACTGGACAAAGTTCATCGCATTTTAACGGAAACACAAAAGAAAATAATATTGACAAAACCGTTTTACGAGCAGATTACCAATAAAACACGGAACAATTTTTTTGACAGCTTGATTTAACTGTTCGGCTTCTACAAAGGTCTTGTCGCTTTTCTTTAAATCACGGAACTGGCCGAGTTTTCACAGCTATATGCCCATAACTAGGTTCTTTTCAAAGTCTTAAACACGCACACGAAACCAAACTATTGTGGAAGGTTTTCCGTTTAGAAAATATTATTATATAGTCGGATGACATTGACTCGTGTATAAAATGGCGACAGCTCTCGAAAGTAAAGAACATTGTATAGCTGCTTGTCTAAACCTTTCGATCGCATATGACACCAGGGTCTCATTTTAAAAATAAAATCAATCCTGGCTCTTGTATTATTTATTAATTAAATCCTATTTGACTGAACGAACCTTTACGGTTCACGTTAAATTGGATATTTCCTACGCAGCTACAATATAAGCAAGGTTCAATCATGGCTTCTTTTTTTCTATTATTTTTATAGTTATTATACTCTTCTGATCAACTAATTTTCATAAATAACACGCTCATCGCAGACTTGGTAGTACCTACGCTAACGATAAAGCAATTTTGCCATCTCATAAAGACCCAACTGTCCACTGATAACCTGAGGCACATAAATAACCTGGACGACTGGTACACGTAATTGCGCTTTAAAGTTAATACAACTAAATCTGTGTACAACTCTATCAATAAATGGACATTTTCCAAATGCAACCTTTAATAATACACGAATACCCATTTCACTATAAAAACTAAATATCTAGGAATGACATTCGATAAACATCTTACGTGGTCCACCAATCCACATGTACATGAAAAAAAGAATTTATCCAAACAGAAAACTATGTAAATACCTACCTACTCTATATTATGCTGGTTTTTATTTCGACAATAGTTAATGTATATCAAAATAATGAGGATCCGCCAAAAAAAAAATATTTCATTTATGAAGCTATATTTAAAGATATTAGAAAAAATTACGACATTGTTCCAAATACCTCTATATAATATAGGTGATCAACAGTCGACCTGCACGAAACGTTTTACCGCCCGTCGTACAAACGCTGCAGTGTCGTTTGTATTCATGGGGTAGCATTCCAGTGGATCATCTGCGCCCGGTGGCAAGATTCATAGAGGCGCTGATTAAATCACGTGATAATAGTGATCTTATGTATTAAATTGAATAGGTACGTTGAAATATTGTTTTGGCAACAGTTTAGGGGATGGGTTGTAGGGTGGGGGTGTGGGTCGTGGTTTTATAGGGAGGTAACGCCGAAAAGCTACAAACACGCCAATGGGGATAAATTATAAATGTTAATTTTGTGCGTTATTATTGTGCTATGACGTTACACTATCGTCGTTACGGCTATACGACGACATCCAAACCATTTCTTTGGTCGAGTTATAATAATTATTATAATACATCTTTTCGGTTGAATATTAAATGAGAGATAAATATGAAATATTTCATTTGGAATTAGGTAATTTACTGTTAACAACGTGCGCGAGTAAGATTTAGAATACCTGCTACCTACCTATAATAGTTGTTTCTTATTTCGTAACTCACTACCGGAATTATAAGAATTCAAATAATAAACTAATAATAAGTAATAAGATCGTTAATTGTATCTCATCACCTTATTACACAACAAATGTACCTAATTAAATCGGAGCTGAGGTTTAACTTTACAAAATAGTTCTATATATCGAAGCTGACATTAACGACGGTTCGCCACCGCCCAACCATCATTCTTTTGTCTACTTTTACGCGATGATTACCTGCATAACAATATACAACAATACAAAACGATCAGCGTTTTATTATTGTTCACTGGATAGCCAACTTAATGGAAAAAAATCTTCATTATTTAAATAAGAAATTGTTACCATCTTAATAATCTAAGTTTCTATAATTTTTTATATTTTTTCCGAGAACATTTTTCTATACATTGTTATGTTTGTAGACATAAAATATGAAATAAATTAAAATTAAAATATAATATTTTACAAAATATCATCATAATTTTCTTATTTATCTGTATCACCTAATAGTAGGAGGCTATACCTATTAAATATAATATATATACTACTACTGACCAAACTTCAAACTCAGCTTTAGCGATTCCGGCTAGGCCAGTAGTCAGTTGGCGTATTTAGGAGGGGGGGGAAGGCAGTTACCCCGAGGTGCCAAATTTTGAGTCCCTCAAAAGAGCGACATCGCTAGAGGTTAAATTGTTTTCAAAGTGAAATTATAACAATAAAAAATAATTTATTTTTTTCTTTTATTGGATTTGTTGAGAAATTATATTAGTGATAACATGTATCTTTTCTTATTTTATATTTTACATTTCTATATATAAAATATAATATATATATAATGTATTTTATTATATTGTCATATGCACAATTTAGAAAAAAAGGCTAAAATCTAAAATTATAATTTGTTTTATTATTTAATTATAAAGGTTGACTTTTTTATTAGGAATAAATGGAGTAGTAATGGTAAAATAAAAGTGTTCTCTAAACTTGTGGAAGCATAAGTGAAATAAGGGAAAAAATATACATTTTGGGGTACCACTTCAATGGAGAGAAAAAGTAAATTTTCTAATTAGAGGGGGCATAAAAGTTTTTTGTGACAATGAGTAAAAGTAAACTGAGAAAAAAAGGGGCGCCAACATTTGTGTACCTAGGGCGCCAAAATCGTCCCTCTGGCGCTAGATGATGATGAATCAGTTAGGATATTACTTGTTAGAGTAAAAGTAAAATAATTTATGTCAAAACGTAATACTTTAACTGTACTTTCACTAAGAATTATACATTTATAGGCATCAAATAATTATACATTGTTTTATTCTATCAACATGAGAGGTTATGGGTACCTAGGTCTGTGACGCCCTTAGTATTTAATTTTTCGTTTTCTGAGGTGGGGTATTACCATAATCAATGCGTTTAAGATCCTTTCATTGATGGTGGCTAAAACTTTTATGCAATTAAGTTGATAAAAATATTATATTTAAACGTAAGTATGCGTAAAGCGTATGTGTATATGCGCGTGGGTGCTATATTATCTCAACTCGGCGCAATCAAAGTTATATAATTATCGACTGTTGGTGCCATAATATTATACTCAATTTAGTTGTATACAACAATTGAGGCTGTCACCATTGTCTGCTAAAATATAGGCAAAATATCGGATATAATGTTATTAAGCAATATTATAAGTTTTAATAAGTACGTATATGGTTTTTAAATTAGGAGGACATGATTCTAGTCCAAAAAAATGTGTGGAAAAAAATAGAAAGTACCTTTCTTTTTTTGTTGTTGTTGAGGGAAATCAACAGTGGAGGAAAATGGTAGGGATCTATTTTTCGGAGAAAATAGTCACCTAACCCTCCCGCAGGTACTTATTTATCTACTAATATATACATAATTATATATTATATTATAATATACTGTAGACACATTATTTTTCTCAAACGGATGTTTATGAAAAATGCCGAATGTAATAACAAGCTGCAACATTTGTGTTTGGTTTAATAACTAAATAACTTTGCATGTTTTCCTAAGGTAAACTTAACCAACTCGGATAAAACTTAGATTTTGTCGACTAACAATTGAAGTAACAGACTTCAAGTTGTTCTTTTCAAACTATTGGCCTTATTCCTTCGTTCGTTATGACATGTTTTTCTTTAAACACTAGCTTTACCATAAAGTTATAAAAATATAGATTATAAAACGTTTATTTTGTTACATCTATTGCGTTATTGAGATATTGTGCAAGCGAATTTAACTACAACGATTAATAATCTGTTTTTATTTGACTTTATTCTTTTATAACACGTTATTTATTCCGTAAGAAATGTGTCCATCATATTATTATTTTCATAACAGAATACTTGACAGAGAAACGTCTAAAAGTTTAAAGGGAATGCAAAATATTTTTCTAGCACTTTAATAGAATTTACTGAAATATAACAACAGTGTTTCAATAAAATACAAACAAAATAAAGTTTCATGAAATCAACAGGTTTTAAATTTTTCATAAAAAAAAAAAAAATGCAGTTTTATGTACCTCCCATTATTGTTACAAATTACAATAATAACATATTACATTGCAGTATCCCGAATAAGACACCGATGTACGTTTTTTATAAATTGTTATATACTCGTAGTATTGGTATTATTGCTATTATAACGGATGCATACTTTGTCTTAATGAAATTTAGAAACAGCTATAGAGGTGCCTTCAATACGTTCGGGAAATTTTAAATGACATTAATTTTATAATTTCGTCGACAAAATACGTCAAACCATAAACGTTGTATACTCGTATAAGCCACGCGGCGATACGAGCGAGTGCGTCACCAAAATAATGGATTTTCGGACATTTCACCTCACGCCATCTTCTTCGTTGAGTGTTTTCCACAACACTGGACAATAATATATAACCCTCCGAGACCTCCGACTATACGGAACGTCCCCACACCTCGTAAGATTAAATGTTTGATTTGTTTTCATCCATCCCACGACCCGCGCGGAGTAGTAATTCGTATGAAAAGTCAACGGATATTTTCGATTTAAACCGACTCAGATGCAGAAATAATAAACTACCTATATTTGTGACTTTTTTCGTTCATCCGCCGCGCACACGACGTGATCTATCCGACGAGGTCTATTTAACTTTACCAAACATGACTAAACGTCGACAGTCGAACAACTGTCAATGTTTATTTATGTGAACACGCGGAGAGGACGTCTACATAGAGTTTAAAAGGCAACACACGAACGTTTTGGATTTAAATATTATGTAGGACCTATAAAACGCGTCCTACGCGTACACATCGCGTGGAGACGAGCAATAATATAATAAAACGAATTTATCGAGTTGAAATTGTTCGGTACATAAATGCAACACAATCGTAATACGACGTATCATACGACTGTGCACAGGAATCTACGACGGGCCCGTAACATGTACCTTTAAAAGACGATGTGGTGTAGTGTTTAACTTTAATAAACAACTGTCAATGTGTGTACATATATAATTAATACTGTCCGACCGAGTGACTCTGTCCCGGCGTTCCGATGCGGCGGTCAATTATATCTGTGACTTTGTTTTCATTCGCACGTGACAACTGTCAATACGCACACAGATTAATACGAGGGGGGGGGGGGTTAAAAGGCTGTAGCGAGTGTGATCGGGGTCGGTCGAACGCGAAACCGCGCGTACCGATGGCTTACCGATATATAATAATATGCGTATCATGTGAGATGACAAATCCTATCGCGTCGAAATTGTTGGTCCACCGACGAAGTACGAAAAAAAAAATAAAAAAAAACGTGCCATGTAGGAACCCACACGGGGCTATAACGCAGCCACACCAGTATGGGTATAGTATATGCCCGTGACCCCGTATCATCGTAATAATAATAATAATATATATATGATACCTACAGTGTCGTACGCGTTGTACGCATGTTGCGAGGGACTGTAATAGTCATATATATGATTGTAATATTATGCACGCTGCGACGAACTTATTTATTTTCCACGGCGAAACTTTTACACCCGCGCCGCCATAGTATATCTCCGGACAATATATATATAATATATGCCACTTCAGATGCGAGAATATAATATAATGCAACGAAACACAATACAATTCTGTACCTATACATGCACGCATAATATGCGCGTGTACTGTTTTTTATGCAGTTTACGGTACGAGATTTATGCATTCGGTCGTTTCGTTTCGTGCACGACGGTTCGTATTTATATATATATGTGTGTACACAATCCGCGAACTCCAAAAGTCATGATAATATATTATAGCTATTATGGACGGCGGTCACACCGCCGGGGCACCCACGACCCACCTGCCTACCCAACTACCTACCCACCTACCGTCCTATAACGTCATCGGAGAAGTTGACGCGTACCTTATACGCGTAATGTATAATAGTTACGGGTAGTAGCGCAGTTCTACGACACACAGTGCGCGGCAAAAACACCATTCCCCATTCGTATACAGAGTGTGCCGAGACGGTGTAATGATATATAATATTATATGATATAATATCCCTTCGTCTGCAACGCGTCGTGTTACTCCTCTTTTTTTCGCAGCCAACGATTTCCCGCGACACACCGTGTGCGGAGACGCAGAAAGAAACGGATTGTTCGCTCGTCCCCGTGTCGCGACCTTCGTTTCGATGCGTGATTGATTTCCAGTCGCAATCAAGGTACTTATAGGGGTCGGTAACAATGGGTAGGACGTGAGACAGCCCTTGGATCGGACTCGTATCGGCCCGTGCCGGAAATAACACTCGAGGGCGCACTATGCGCGTACAAATAAAAATAATATAACGCAGTGAAAGGACTTATATACGTCAGCTGAGTGTACTATGATGGTGAACCTACACGAAGACCTGTGCTGCAGGCGCCTACGAGTGTTGTTGCATAAAATTGCGGCTTTTCGAGTTCAGATTTTTTCGAACAAAGTAGAAACGCGCAGTAGAACTATGTATTTTTTTGAGTTATCAAATCGTTTTATTTTACTCTGATCGTCAGTCATTATATTGTGCATGCTCGGAGCAGTCGGAAGTCGAGTTTTGGTTTTTTTTTCAACTCCTCGTGTATAATAACATGATGCATTCGGAAAATATTGGTATAGAATTGGTTTAACCACGTTGCTCGGTCATTCGGGGAGGGAAGTTAAATCGTTCATGACATGTATGTACACTATTACGGTGGCTTGAGAATAATGGAAAATAAAATGCATATACCTTTTAACCGTATGACAGTTGATTGTGTTGCGGTGAGGCGAGGCAGAAGAGTTACGTCCTTTGTTTACAGCAAGGATATAATAATATATCTGCCTCTCATCAATTGCTTACCTCACATCAGTGGCGTGTTTAGGATTTCCTTGTCCTGGGTACACATTTTTTTTAATGCCCTCTCCCCCAGTTTTTTACAGTCGCAATTTTTCTCACCCATAAAAAAACTTATAACGCATGTGATGTAGTGATAATCATATGCGGTATAAAAATCTATCGAGTGCCCGTGATAACAAAATAATTAAAGCAAATATTGTTGAATGTATTAATTTATTTTTCAACTATTTATAAAATAGTAAACATACTAAAAACTAATATTTCTTTAAAAATACATCTATTAGGTATTCTTGCATTATAATCATGATTAAAATCAATATAAATATTTATAGAAAATGACAAAATCGTCCAATGATAATAATTTATAGTTTAAAACATTTCATGTATCTTTGGTGATTTTTAGTTACATCAAACAATCAAAATCAATTTTGTCATTTTTGATAAAAACTTATTTTTTTTGTTTTCCTTGTCGCTTTTGAAAACCACGGTAAATTTTCTATTTTTGACTTCTTTAAAGTACGAATTAGATCCACAAAAAATTGCTGCCCCTTAAAAAGCTTTCCATGGCACCCCTAAATACGCCATTGTCAACGCTCACATCCGTTGTGGTTTCGCATGCCAACCATTCTCAAAATATATTGATATTTTGAATTACCTAAATTTTTAAACCAAATAAATATCGAAAATATGTGCAGCAGATTTGCGTCTAATTGATTTCAGTTAAAACTTGAATCGTATCGCAATTTTGTACTAAGTAACTACGTTTTGATATTTGAATTTAATTTTAGTGCATTATAATTTTCATACTTTGTCAAAATATGTTTAGATATTTTGTAAACGTAATTGAAATCTCGTAGAGCTGTCAAATGCAATGCGTTATGGATTGTGAATCATTTTTTCAGAGTATACAATATACATATTATACTATAGTGTAGTTTGAATAATTATCAGGACTCGTCAAAATAACGTGTTAGGGCCTGTTTTACAATCATAGTTACGCTTAACCCACTGATTTTACCGGCCGAATTCGGTGGTTTAACCTTAGTTTAACGATTGTAATACGGGCTCTTAGACGTTTTTACCATTTATTACGAACCATAATAATATACTTATATATTGTACAATTATTTTATTCGGTTATTATTATTTATGATAATTGTATGATACGACTTAGAATATGTTGTTTATAAAAATAAATATAGGTGTGTTCCGAATTGTATCGTAATTGAATGTTTATTCGTATGTCCGAGAGATGCTTTCTTTTCGCGACTCCAAGACGACAGAGAAATTAAATTTACTTCGTAGTATCTATACTTATTAAAGGTATTTAGTTAATACTCAATCATAGTGAACAGAGATTAAATTGAACAGCGATGTCTGAAGCTCTGAACACGACTATATGACAAAAGGATTTTTAATTCCACATAAATTATAAAATGACTTTAAGCCGCCAAAGTCACTCTATTGTGTAGTAAATTTCAAGAGTACCTCATTATTGAGTAAGTCATTGTAATGGATGTATTAAATTTGAATTTAATAATAAATTATTGCATAAGAAAAACGATTTTGAGCGGAGACCACGATTTAAGATAGTATCTCATATTATATAGATAATATCTAAAATCGTGGCGGAGACGGTTTATTAGCCCTTACTTCTAAGGACATTTTATAATTGATTTATAACACTATTACTTAAAATTGGACTAATTTTTACCAAAAACATCGCATCTGTTGTATAATTATTAATTTTAAAACCAATACATTCATTGCTCTACTCAGAATCTAAAATACAATACTAAAACGAATCTTAAAAGTTAGATTAAAATGTATACAGAGAGGTAACCCATGGGCCGTCAATATGAGTCACAGAATTTGACAATAAGATTGAACGATGTGCTTTCCGTGCTGTTATTTTTTTTTATACGCACAAAAAATCGAAAAGTTAAATGGTTTCATGTAATTGTAAGTACATGGTAGTTAATTCTTCCACACTAGACTTATTAAACGATATTAATTTAGGTGGTGTTACTCATTCATCGGCTTGAACGTATTTGGCCTTACTGACTATTGTTCATAATATTTCTAATCATCGCATTCAAATTTTAACGGATGGGTATTTCAATTCACACACCTTAGTTATAAATTCAAATTCATTAAAGTTACACATTTTTAATGTACTCACCACTCATTCGATTTTTAAGTGTGTACAGTGAAGTTCAATGTACCATGTATGGTCCGTCGAGTTAAAATATTAGTCATTGATTCCGTTTTCCTTAATTTTGTTTTCAAATCGAATTTATCACGTTGTTTTAACTTCGTTGTTAGAAAGTTATTTTTGAAAAAGAGCTAAAAATATTAAATTGGTTTCATATAACATAAATTTTCTGTATATTATAATATATTACGGTTCACGATTGAACAATTTCGCTAAGTTTGATTAATGTCTTTTAATTGTTGTTGTATTTAATTCAAGCTAAAATTTTAGGAAAATTAAAGCAATATACAATGAAATATATCAAAGAGTGAAACTATTACACTGGTTTTATTTTTTAACGGAATAAGTTGAACTTGCTTTAGTTGATTCATTTATATACTCAAATGACATACTCTACACGTTTGTCATTTGACATCGTCAAAGAGTCATCAAGGTGACAAATGTTTTTCCTTCTAAAATAGAATTAATATTGATATATATATTTATAGGAAGTTTTTAGATTAGATATTTGGAACGTTGATCAAAGTTAGGTATATGGTTCTAGTGACCAGTGTTAAATATTGTTTTTAATAAAACCCGTTAGTAGACTAATGAAAAAACTTTGAATGACCACATAAACTTTGCTGAGATCTTAACAAACGAGTTGGATATAACGATTAGAAAATTGAATGAGGATATGACAATGGTAACTAAAGAAACTCTAAATGGTCATTAATTTTTTTTTTATAAAACCTACACTAATTAACAATAAAACACATTACTGTCATAGGATTAAAGTATTAATTTTACTATCCAATAATCAACGATTGATAGGAAATCGTTCACAGAAAAATTACCTTACATTCGACACATCGTACTTATATTATCGTTATGTATAATTAATGTACCAACATCAAAATATTTGTTGGTAGGAAATTATATTTATTTGAATTTGAATAAAAAAGTTTTCTTTCGGTAAATAAAGTTTTATTTATTTGTTATAAAGGATATAATTAAAAGCTTTTAACTTCTATTAGTTATATACTTTTTGCAGTATTTATCTCAACACACCATAACTCTAATTAGAAAAAGTTTTGTCAATTAAAATGTATTTTCTGACAAGTATTTTTGTTCATTCGTCCATTGAAAAAATCCCATAACTTTAAACTATTTTACAGAAATGTAATAAATCTGTAATTTTGGAAACTCAATTCTTCAAAATTAAACATAATTATTTAAGCGTGAACTTTGTACAAATGTTTTTTATCATAAAGATGCTTTTGTTATGACTTGTGGAAAATTTATTACATTTTGGCGAATGTCAACAATTACTCGCATGAACTATTACTAATTAGGTATATTCGCATCACCAAACAGCTAGTAATGAGGTCATCGGACATCGGTGTTTTAGTTTATCGACCTTTTAACTTGCGCATAATAATATTATAATATCATTATTTTTTAATAAGATAAACTTTGTTAGGGGGAATTTAAAATTATTCATTTGCAACAAGACGGTAAGCTATATGACTGATAGGCTGAATTTTTCGAAATATATATAAAATACTTTCAACTCTCACGATAGTACGTATTAAAATTGCATATCCAATGCGCCGTCTTATAAAAAATATACTTCGAATTATTTGTTATTCTTATTTATTTTATTACTTTGTAGTTTCGTACAAATTTAATTGTACCGTAGTATTGAAACTGAAAATTATTATGTACGTGAAATACTGCCGACTTGCACCAGATCGAATCCTTTATAATGTCTACAGTTTCATATGGTACTGCTTAGTAAATTTATATTTTTAAGGAATGATTATTGTTAATATAATTGTGTACACTATACCACGCACATGTGTGATAATGTTTTAGTTGTATTTATTGTGATTTTGTTACGCCCTAAACATGTAAATGCATATTATAGTTACCCGTTTCCCGAAACGGGTAAATTTTTACATTATTTATGAATTGGGTTGACTATTCACGTTAGTCGCTGAACAATAGTATAATAATAAATTTACGTAATACATGTTACATATAATTTGTATATTTTTGCAACATAAAAACTAGTAGGTATACGTAGAATTATTATTACGGATATTACTCACTTTCTGAAATAATTAAAAAAATATTTCATATTTCAATTGACTTTAAAAGTTTTAATGTTTTGAGCAGTGTAAAATATATTGTAGAATACCTTTAGAAAAATCGTTATTTGGTGAAAAATACGTTCGACTCATTGTATTAGTCAAATAATTTATAATAAATATTGTAGGCATAGTTTTATGTTGTACGATGTATGCGCAGTGTTTAATGTTTCGCACGTCATGAGATAGTATTTGGTGGTGTGGAAAATGAAGAATAAATAAATATTTTATATTAATCTTTAGTTATGGGCATTCATATAGGTGTAATACGATATTATTAGTTTTTACTCATTACGTACTGATATTCATTGGACTGGGGAAAGACCAATACTTATGATTTTTTTTAAAAACATATTACCAATTGTAGTTATGCCTGTATAATAAATAATATATAAATGTATTTGTTCCACGATTCTCCTACTCAAAAAAAAAAAAACATGAACATCATAAATAAGGAAATCGATGGAGTTTTTGGATGTTTGGACTATGATGTTAGTAGTTAATTAAGAGTCTGCCAATCAAAACACTATGTTTAATTAGAAAGTAGTTACTGCATTGCTTTCGTTCATAGGAACCGGAACTATAAGTTGTCGAATAGTCGTTTTAGTACGTTTTCACAATGGTAATAGGGGAAGTAGCGTTATTTGAGAGGTTAATGGTCACGAAACTCGAAGACATGCCATATAGTTGTTATTCGTTTTCTTTGGACGAATAGCAACAGCCCTGTAGTGCACGGAGAAAATGTAAGAACCTGTATTATTATTTATTGTCATATACGATTAGGTGATGTGTTTGTTATTAGGTTGGTTAGCACTATTATATGGCGGCCACTATATAGGACTTTTATTTTTATAATAGTACCTACATTACAGTTTGGATTATAGTCTCGTAGATTCTTCGGGAAATCGTTTCAGTTGTACATGCAATATAATTTTAGTGTAGTACGTTATATTGCACATCATTCTAGATCCCAGACCTCGTTGGTTCTTTTGTGAAAGTTCAATTGGGTTAAATTACCATTGATTTAATTTATGTTTAGAGTTGATTTCAAAGCTATGACGATTTGAAACTGTTGTACTCGTCAGTTGAATCTAATAGACGCGTCAAGCTTGTGTCCGTATACACAATATAGTACCTACATAAAACTATATAAGACATGTGTTATTGTTTACCCACTCTTTACGCTATTGCTGTTCTAAAGTTATCACACTCGAGATCATATTATTGACCTGCACGTCCGTATAACTATATCCTTTCTATTTTTAATTCCCTCATGGCATAGTCGTTATTAAAGCTCTCGATGTGCATGACGTGTATTAGTGAAAAGTATAATATTATTGATTATAGTCTACACCGTGCTATGGAATCTAGGTGCAGCGCGTATTGCGTAAATGACAAGACAGAAGGATAGATCCACAAATTTGAAATCGCCACTGGAGACAATTTTTTCTGACGATTCCGCTTGCATTGTCGTTATAAAACTAGTTTATCGATATTATTTATGAAATATAAAATCGAAATCGATGAGTGGTTTATTGGAGTGTAATCTCACATCAATATAATATTATCCTGATAATATATTATACATACGAATTATCCAACAATAGCGGCATAAGGATTTACATATAATCAGTGTATTTTCTTCAGGACGAGTATTCCAAACAAAATTAAATCTCATTTATTATTAAAAAAATAACATTTAAATACTCATTTACGAATGATGGCGTTCTATAAAACTATCCACTTAAGTATATTATTCCCCGGTTCATTTACATAGAAAAAGCTCTTCTCTATGCTCAATAAATCGTATTTGTCATCTAAGCTATGATTATAGCATGATATGTGTATACATTACTTTCGTGAGGGGACCAAACCGTTAATGGAATTCTCCTTGTTGGAAAATTGTAGAAAAATATCCAACACGAAAAAACGAGGTTGTAGGGGTAAGTATAAAAGAAAAAAAAGTAATAAAACTATTCTGAGTCGACGAGTTTTCTTCGGCATCTTGGTTATTCGTTTTGTCATTTGAAAATTATACTTTTTTTCGCTTAAGTGTCATTCTGGATTTTTATGGTTACTATAAAAATGTAAATAAACGTGTTTTAAAACTAAATTGCCATGCAGGCTACTTTTCTCCGTGGTCGTTTAAAATATTCACGCTTAAATACTACGTGTTAAAATCGTTAGGTAGGTAACTAAAAAATGACCTCTAGAAAACTAAAATAAATATAGCTGTATATCAATAGATACCTTTTTGTCAAGGTACCTAACAATTCGAATTGGTACCTGAATACGGGTAAGTGAATTATAACAGAAAAAAGACATATCCGAATAATTTTTTGGGTATCGTGAATAAACTATATAGGTCATTAGAGTTGAAATTTACTAATATTACTAAATAAAAATATATCATTATAATTTATACCATTTATAATATGATTACTTAGGTACCTGATAAGTTTAAAAACAGGGGATATTGCTCGGCTGTAAAGTAGATTTCGAGTATTCCTCGTTATCGACTATGTCACTGTAATGGACGTGTTAAATTTAAATTCAATGATCAACATTGCATACAAAATATGATTTTGAGCAGCGACTCAGATCTATTTTTAATGATGTTTTTCGTTCATTTATATTAATATTACTTATTGTAATGGGTCTGAGATTTTGATGCACTTTGTACATTGCGAAAATTAAAAGAGAACAATTATTTTTTTCAGATTAAAAGACCATGTAAAAGACTTGAAATGCTGCAATCCTACAAAACTTTTTTTTAAATTAAATAAAAAATACTTTTTTGTACAGAATTCGTTAAAAAAGTAAAAAATGAAGGACATTTTACAAGTGCATTATTTTGAATTATGACTGAACTAGGAAGTAAATGTATTTGTTTAGGGCATTACATTACCAGCCCTGACTATTATTCATATATTTTAATTAATAGGTACTTAATATTATGGCAAGTTAAATTTCAATATACTCACATACCATATATTAATGGTATCTATGAAATGGTTCGTAGTATAAAATACTAGTTTAAATATTTTGAAACTTGCATCATATGCACCTATATACTCGTATAAAGATATTCTTAGTTAATAGTAAAATTGGAATGTTTCATGTTTGTATACGAATTATGTTTGTTGAATCGCTAAAAATAGCAAAAATGGTTTATAGAGAAAACGAAATTAATACATTTAGAATTTGCATATAAACTGGAAATGGCAATTATGATATTAAAATGTACATCAAATGATCGGAACCAAATTATTTTAATTATAAACCCCTGAATATGTCAAAGTGTTGTATTAAAAACTTAAATCTAACGTTTCGTTAAAATGATTAGACCACCTATTTATTTTTAACTATATTGTTAATTGACCAGGAACTGAAATGACTTCGAAATAATTTTTTTATTTTTTATATTCTTTTCATTGTCTAATAACCATATCTGCATTTGTCGGTTATCATATATTACTATTAATATATTATTCTCCGCTTTGTTCACAGAATTATCATACACAATGCTAATTAGCACGATGCTAACCCACCGCATATTGCTGTGTCTACGTAATTAAACTACTATGTCCCCGATACGTCGCCCTTGGCCAATTCCATCCGATATTGAAATACGTCAAGTAAAAATGATAATAAGCACGAGATCCATACTTGCCGTGCACAATAACGCCAATAACGAATGTAACCATCGCACGTCCCTGAATGACAATACGTGCACGCCTAATGTCACGTTCAGAGTACCACAGTAAAGCTGTATGCATTTTACACTGATTGTATCACATTACCCGAGTAAGTACCTACTTGAATGAGGTTTGACACCTCTCGCGGCATCATATTATGCCATGTAATATGTATGACACAATGTGTACAACTATATGCACTATTGATATACTTTAAATAATATAATATCCTAGTGTAACGAGGTTTATGTGTATCTTGATGCTCTTTGCAAACACAAGTTTATTGCAAGTCAAGGGAGGAGGTGTGCGGTCACGTTTATCCACGAATTGTTTGTACTTTAGAGGGGGGAAGTTAAGAATTGTTGACGAAATAAAATATCCATCAGTCTGGCCACCGTTTTCTATCCCTTGAGCTCATTTCGTTTTATTCGCCTTGATGTGTAGGTGCGTTAAGTATTTTTGATCTTCACCATTTCATATAAAATTACTTTTTTTTTTTTAATTACCAATTTATAAAGATTTTTCACGACATTTTTAGACTTACATCATGTACTGACTCGAAATGATCGATTATAATTAAAATCAGTAAATAACCAACCGCCAAGTGGTTATTGAACCTTAGACCATCGGAAAAGGCGTTATACAATACGGCTGTATCTAAAATTATCTGAAATTAGGGTACCTATTGTAAGATAAATACTATTTATACTTTCTGAAAACAATGATAACTTATAAACAAGCTTTGTAATATTATATGATTTACAGGGCTTGGACACGCATTGAGTTTGGTTAACTATAATACAACTTTTGCTAACTCCTAAGCGATTTGAATGATTTTTTGAATAATCAGCTGGTTAACCCTTTTGAGCGATACCTTTTTTCCAAGGAATCGCGTTCTTAGTGAAGTCAAATCGTACTAAAATACAGCATTATTTTGTAATCGGTGTATTTGTTCTATTGTTATCTTTGTTATTTTTGAATTTATTTTATGTAAAATATTTACACAGGTAAATAGCATTATGGGAAATTTAAAAGAAAAAAAAATTAGAAATTCAATTTTCTTGGAAAATTTTTTAAACCGGAATTCAGTTATTTATATAAAAATATAATACATAATACAATACGTACTAGTATGTATATATTATACAATCGATTTAATGTTATATAAAATTAAAATCAAAGTTGACGATGTGATATATTGTTTTAAAGTTTAACTGTGGAAATAGTTTTTTCCATTTTATATAAAACTATAATATTAATATCACATCTAAATATTATTAATCAATAAGAATGATGCAATATTAAAACGGATGTGTTTATTGTGTATTTGCTGAGTATGTTAATAATGCAGGATGTTTTATAGTTTATCGATAGAAAAAATAACAAAAACTTTAGCTACTTAATGATTAATGCAATAGTTACGGAATTTTGAAGATAAGTAAACACGTTTGTCTGTAAGCACCATTCTGTGTATAATTTAATAGTCAAACGGTAATCCTTTAAGCAATCGAAGCTCTTTGAATTGGAGAATTTCTAATAGAACTGTCGAATAAACTAAATGGATTTCAGTGGGTGTGTGTTTGTTTATTGGGTTTAGGTAATCTATATACATATTTTACAATCGTTATATAAAAATATTATATACAGAGTGATTCACTTCCATTTACCCATACTTTTTACTTTAATAATGGATTTATTCAAATTTCGATATTTTAAATTTTTAAGTATACCTTCTTATTAATAAGGATAATTTTTTTTTGAATCCTTGGAATTTTCATGCGATTGAAGGAGAGATAAAACTTTATTTTTAAAACTAGAACCCCCTTTTTATTGCCGATTGTAAGTAGTTTCTGAGTTATTAGATTTTATGTACCAATGGTTATGGACTATAGTCAAGTATAATATTATGTATGGAAGATATGGTGCTATTATGATTTTAAAATTATAGTAATTACTATTCTTTTATTACGATTTGAGAATTTGTAAAAATTATCAGAGTATAAAAACATCAAGATTAAATATTATATCTATTTATTATTTTATGTGAAACCTTTATTATTCTTAGTACATACATAAAAAAACCTAATAGGTATTTGTTATACTGAATAATTTCAAAAATAGGAATTGGAATAAATTCATTGTTAAAGGATAACAGCGAGGTGACTACGCTTGGTGAATCGTGCTGTGTGTTATTTTTCGATCATCACTACTATGATTTGAAAAACATTTAAAATATGTTAAACTAGCAGACCCGTCGAACTCCGTTTCGCCACCAGATTCGTTTTAAGTAACGTTGTAATTTTTTTTGTTATATATTTGAAAAGGAAAATATTTATTTCATTTCACAACAGTAATAAATTCATTACAATTACCTACTAAAATGAAGTGTTATTTAATTGTTTCATTGTAGTGCTCTTTGGTAAACCACATTTTTTGTTTTTTGTCTGTCGTTAACACAAACAAAGCGGATGGTTTCCAACTCGTGAACACGCAACGTATAACTGTCCATGTGAAAAACAATGATTTTCCAAATTTATCCCGCAAACACTAAGCGATTGGCCTTGCGACTTATTAATTGTCATTGCGAACGCAAGGCGAACTGGGAATTGCAATCGTTTGAAGTCAAACGGAAGATCAGTCGGAATCATTGGTATTCGAGGAATACATACATTTCCGTTAATAATGGTTGCCTCAATTAAATTCGGCATAAGTCTCTTTACCGAAAGTCGAGTACCGTTGCAAAGTCGCGGTGGATTCAAATTACGCAGTATCAAAATAACTGTACCAACTTTCAGTTGCAAGTTATGTGGTGGAAATCCTGGTATCTCCAGAGAGTTCAAAAACTCCGTTGGATATTTACTACATCATCGGGATTTGTTATTGAATCAACGGATTTGTATGTCACCAAATCGCCAGCAATTTTTGATTGAATGGTGAAATTCAGTGCGTGGACATCATTATTCGTTGCTGCAAGAATTGCTCGTTGACTAACCAAGCATAATTCTTATAATCTCACTAATGTTTGGGAAAACATTTCAATAAGAACTAATTGAGTGTCTACAAATCGGCAAAAGTCGTTGGTAAGAGTAAATAATCCAGATGTCGCATCAACTGGGACTTTTCCATTTCCAAGATCTAACAATTCTTTTGAAAATTGTGCAGCACTTTGATCATTTTGAAGTTGAACTCTCATATTAGTGGTTAGCGATAATGTTTTTACGTTATTCCATAAAGGTGATGCCTTTAGGCAAGCATTCAATTCATCTGCAGGCGTTCCACGGGGAACTACTGGCAACGTCTGCCTGAAATCGCCTGCCAACAATATCATCAAGCCGCCAAAGATGTTGTTATTTCTCCGAAGATCCTTCAGTGTGAAGTTAAGTGCTTCAAGTGATTTCTTATGTGCCATTGTGCACTCATCCCAAACAATGAGCTTGCATTGCATTAACAATTTTCCCATTGCACTGGATCGGGAAATATTGCACGTTGGAGTATCAATTGTGTTTAAATTGAGTGGCAACTTAAGCGCAGAATGTGCAGTACGACCGCCATCTAGAAGAGTCGCCGCAATTCCAGATGATGCTAACGCCAAAGCTATGTCACATCTTGATCGAATAGTGGCCAAAATCAATGAAATGACAAATGTTTTCCCTGTTCCTCCAGGTGCATCCAGGAAGAATAGACCACCAGTATATTGTCCACCGCTTGCATTAATGTTTTGTATACTTGTTTTGCTGTTCATTCAGCAACGGAACATTATTTCTAACTAATTCCTGCAATGTATCAACATTGTATTGCAGCTCTCGATTTAATTCTTGGTTGAATGCATCGTGCATCGATCGATTTGGCGCAATCATTCCTACTTCAATCAGTAGCTTGTTTGCAATAGTCAAGCATTGATCCTCAATCAGAATCAATCCTTCATTGTAGATTTCATCGGTTATTTGGATGTCAGGATTATTCGTTTGAATACGCAAGCGATGCAAGATATCTTCACATATGGCGTCTTTGTATTTGTTCCATAACTGAATTGGTTTTGAAGGAAAACATGTGGTGATGATAATTGCGAACAGCGTTCGTATTTGGTACGCATTTGATGTGAAACAACTGAATCTGCAAGTGTTAAATCCCAATGAGAATCGTTCTCCAGCAACCCAATAGTTGACATGCTTCTCGATATGTTTGGCATTGGTTGCCATTCACAGTTTTTCAATGATAATAATAGATGGCGCTGTATGTGAAAAACGATTTCAACACTTTTCTGTTGAATTTTTCCTGAATTTTCAAGAATTTTCTTTGCTATAAACCTCACGTAGCCCAAGACCTTTCAAACGAATGCAAAACCATGGAAATCGGTTGGTGCGTTCTGGAGTTATAGCGTCAGGGAGGAAAACCGGACTTATTTTTATATATTAGATTTAAATTTAAAAATCTTCTAAAATATGTACCTAGTCAGTCGTTGTTAGGAGTTTGTGTTAATTTAAAAAAAAATATAATCTATTAATATAAATTATAATAGTTAGGTAGGTTATCATTTTTTTTAGGTATTCGATAATTATTGGTATTCTTATTCTGGTTTCTGATTATGATACGTATGTTTACTTTTTTAAATTGAAATTTCGTTTTTGGAATTATTTTCATTTTTTTATTCCAACGTTTAATACCAAGGGGTTTTATTTACTTTTAAATCCTACCATTCAAATTGTTTAATATGTTGTCACTCGTTGTATACATAAGAGAAAGTTTGTTTTATGTTTAACATATTTACTGAAATAATATTTGCCGTATTGAATATTGTTTTTGTATAGGTACCTACATAGTCAAATCAATTCATAAATCAAGTCGTGTATTTCGAATTTCTCTTATATCTATAAAAATTATTCATAAGTAAATGTTGATGTAAAATATACATATCTAAGAGTTGCTTTGTATAGTAAAATTTAAAATACAAATACTATCGTAATACATTTTGCATACAAAGTCCTTGATAAATACCTTAAGCATTTAAACTTTTTAATGTTGTTTTTAGTTATAAAATTCATCTTATACTTAAGTACTTATTTACTTATTTTGTTATGCTGAAAGATGATTGACTGATAAATTACTAGTATCTATGGCAGGTCATTTGAAGTAAGGTATAGTTGTGAGCCGACCAACACGATACATATTTTGAGTTAAACACCGATCAAAAAGTATATCATCATTATTTATTGACCAAATTTTAATATTTAATATTTTAAGTTACCTGTACAAAGTAGAAGTCTATCAGTGGCGGCGTAAAGTTTTTAGCCAGTGAGACAAGAAAATGTCGGTGATGCTCCGATCACATATTTTATCCTCTCCCTCCCCTCCTGGGAATATCTAATCAGAATTGTTTTTCGTATTTATTATTGATTTCAAATTTAACTTCCCTATTTATTACATTGTCTTACTCAATGGCGAGTTACACTCAAAACCTACTACAAAGTTGAGCGACTTGGCCATTTTTTTTTAATTTTGATCATTTATTAGCACACAATTTCTAGTTAATTAATCTTGTCAAATAATTTATTTACATGTACCAATAAAAGCCTACGTTGCATGTAGTTTATTATTTTTGCTAAAGCCATTTTAATCCTAAGTATATACAAAATGAACTAAATAAGATTGCATTTATGGGTCTTAACCTTTCTAGTGACATACCTATACACCTTACGATATTACTATAGGCGTTGATAAATAGTTGCTAACATTAAACTTTACGGTTATTGCATCTGTCCGGGGACAGATATTTAATTATAAAAGATAGATTTTTGAGTGAGTGTGATGCTTTCATTAGATATACATTCTATTTCTGAACGTCAATGCCCTTTAAGACTCGTACAAAGCAAAGAAAGAAGGTATATTGCTATGAATAACTATAAGTGTAAGACGAGACAATATTAACTTAATATTAACAGTTGAGGGTCGACAAAATGGGTGTTAATTATTTCAATTAATTTTAGTTAATAATATTTTGTACACTATATTTTATACACAAGTATTGATTATTGGTTATCTTTATCAACATAAAAAGTTCAGCTCTCATTTATAATTTCGATATTTGTTTCAATAGTTTTAGATTATGAGCATTGATTAAATTATTTACTAAAATGGTATATTTTAATATCCCCGATATTTTAGTTTTAATTTAATTTTTAATCTTTGTATTTACTATTACCTTTCGGAAAACTGCTTCAATTTTCCAATTTGAGGAGAGTTTTTGTTAGAAAATTGGATCTATAGTTGGTTGTTTGGGGCGGGTCAATTTTTGTACAAAACCAACATTTTTGTATACAGCTATGAATAATTATTACAAAATGTATTTGCTTTTAAAACCCATGTCTATAGTCATTCATATATTTATAATTTGAAATTTGCATACTGTTTGTTTTGTTTCTTCACGTTTTTGGAGCGTGAGCCGTGAATTAATTTTTTTTAAAATTCAAATGAATAGTGTAAGACCATTAAATAATAAACGTGTATTGTGTTCGATACTACTCTATTCTACGTGCGTTCCACGGTTTTTGTTATTGGTGATCAAAATTGGAAAATACTCCCAAAGGACCAAAAAAACCATTGATGTATTGACAAGGGTCCTTTATAAAAAAAAAGGTTTTCACACGTAATTATATTTGAATAACGTCTTTACTTATCTTTATAATGGTTAATTTTGTGAAAAGGAATTTTTGAATAACTACATAGTAAATATTCCTACTTAGGATTGGCATTACGATTCGAGCACAATCCTCTCCCAACACCTTGTAATTAATAAATTATACCTATTAAAAATACTTATCATTTAATACATAATATTATTTGAAAATAACCGATTACATTATCTATATCATAGTACTTTTTTGTTTTTTTATTTTAATTATAAAAACATATACTACTACTTTTTCTCGTAGTTTATGATTTCAAAGAAAAGAAGTATGTTTGAAATTACAACTATCTTCTTGGGAATTAAATACAAATGTTATAAAACCAAGTTACTATGTTTTTAATATGCTGGTGTTTACTGAAGTAAAAGAAAACTTTAAACATAATAATAAATTACTAAATACTTTTATTGATCGATACATTTGATAGTTTTAAATGTTTATACGAATAATTTAAATTAATTTACGTATACATTTTTTTTATGACTTTGTGACGTACAATACGTCGTTGTACTATATACGGACCAATGGTAAACACAACGGGAAGGAAAATTCTTTATTTGAGTTATATTTTTAGTGCTTTAAAAAAGGTTTCTAAAAGTTTATTCTCTTTTTAAATATTTGTATTGCACTACTTGAAGTATGGAACGAATTGAAAAAACCATGTTAATCAACAAATAAAAATTAACTGCTTGAATAAATATGGCTTTTTTTATCAAAGTAATATAGATTATTTTGTATTAGGTGACTGTCGGTCAAGGTTTTATCGTGAAAATATCCACTAATTTTTTTTTGCTGTAAGGCTTAAATGCGCATAGTATTATACATTTTAATATGGTAATAAATGGACATATGGTATGCGTGTACTGATCAAACCATAAACGTTACATAGTCTTAAATGTTATTACTGAACATAATCAATTTATAATAATAATTAAATAATTATATTTATAATTTGCAGAGATAGAATTTTGTTATTATTTTAAGATACAATATAAATTAAATTATGTTTTTTCCAGTGGTCAGTTTACAACTTGTTATATTTTTTTGTTTTAAAGAAGTCAATAGAAAACATTCGTAACTTAAATAATTATTATTTATTAATACAAATCCAGGGAAAATTAAAATATATATTATTCTAAGCTTTTAGGCTACGGTTACTCGAATGTAATAAATACGATAATGACACATGTTATCATTATTTTATTTATTTATTTCAGCTCTACGGTTATAATGGTAGTTGACAGGAATTAAATCACTATATAACATCTTCTAATTAATTCTATTTAAATAAGTTAATAATTTTATAATTCATGATTCATATATCATATGTGTTTAAATTGAAATACAAAAACAATTATTCGTTCCTATATAAACTATTTTAAATTAATTGCATATATAAATTAATTTTATATAGTCAAAATAAAACAAGAAAAATATTCTTTATGGACACAATTTTAGATGGTTTCAAATACTATTTTAAACATGTTAAATTTTAGTCAGTTACAACTTTTTCTATACTGTACAAATTATTTGTTTAAGCATAATTTAATAGATAAATTATTGGTGCTATTGTATAATTAACGTTTATTGTAATATTATGGTAGGTACAAGGTAAAAAATATATTACATAGGTATTAAGGTATTCGGTTTCAATGTATAATAAGTATAAAATTGCTCTAATAAAGCAAATTAAACGATTAATATCTGTATGCTTAAAATAGACATATTTTATTACTTAAATACTAATTAATGGATTTATTATGTTTATTATACAAAACTATAACTTTTACACGTTAGATAAATAAAACAAAACTTTCAACAACTGACTTCTGAGAATATGATTTTGTACTCATTACTATTTATAACTATACGTAGTGTTTCATTATAAATTGATGATTTTATGTATATCATTTTTTTTTTTTTTATTAAAAAACATATATTTACAATCTATTTTACAATAATCAGTAAGTATGATGACAAGTTTATATAACATTAAAAAAATATACGAATAGGAAGACCCTCAGTAGTGTCACCTGACCAGAGATTACATTAAGTTATTGTTTGGTTAGGTCATATTATGACTCGTAACATTTTAATTTTATGCTTTGAGCAAGTCTCGGGGCCACAGCCTTTTTAGTCTTTTAGGGACGTGTGTTGCAGAGGATAATTTTTGGATTAAAGGATTATAATGAGTGTGTAGTTTAGAAAAGAATTTGGTATAATGGGATTTGGTCAATTCGTTAAGAGTGGGTAGTTTTAAATCTTTGTGGAGATTTTTATTTGTCACGTACCAGGGGGAGGAGGTGATTAGGCGTAAGCATATTGATTGAAATGCTTGTAGTGTTCTAGTGTTTGAAGGCTTTGAGGACCCCCATATCTGAATGCCATAGAGCCAGACCGGACGGATTATCACAATGTATATCATATAACAATAGTATGACCATTTTACTATAGTTAGATATAAAACAAATATAATATTTTATTCAACAATTTTTACAATCAAATTCAATTAGTTTTCTTACTCACACCACGGAGCGGTTAATTTTAAGACTGTTTATTTTTTTACACGTTTAACTATGTTGTTGATGATTATACATAAATTAACGAAATAAATATACTTTTATACCTATCAATATTTTAGTGTGCAATTGGTATTGATAGTCACATGTTGCGTATTGTTAATGTTGGGTAGTAACGTAACGAAAATTACAAATTACTGTAACGCAATTACTTTTTCAGTACCGCAGCAGTAATTTCATTAAATTTTACTTTAACAAGTAACGCAATTGTTACAAAGTTACTTTCGAAAAGTAGTTTCTATGAAGTAACGTACTAACGCGTTATTTTCCACGTTATCAAAATAATAGTTTTGATTGTATTACAAAAACAAGCCAATAGGATATCCCAGAAAAATAAAAAAATCAATTACATTTATTTTTGATTCCGATAATGGTTAGCAATATTATCAAACATTCCAGGAATAAATGTTATCACTTTATTAGCAGAAAGAAAAGAGTTCGGTTTAAAAATAAAATTTAATTAAAATGAATGATGGTTTATGACTCATATGACTATAATATAGCCATATAGGTGAGATGATTGTACATTTTTACATAATAGACCTTATTGGGTATTACTAGGTCTATGATTGTAAAATATATAGATAATTAGTAAGTAACGTTATTTTTGACGCACTACTTTATCAATGAAAAAGTAATGTAACGTGATAAAAATAATTTTGGTAATGCAAATGTAATTTAAATAAAAATATTTGAAGTAACGAGTAACGTAATTCCATTACTTTTTAAAAGTAATTTACCCGACACTGGCGCCGCCATAGTCATTGATATTGTAATGGTGTAGTATAGGTAATTTTAGTTTTTAAAATGATTCTATCCAAATTCCAAACTACCACAGGTTTGTCTTTTACAAATAATTAAAAATTAGGCAGTTGCAAATGAGTTTGAGCCATGCTGATCACAAAATTAAATTTGTTATTGAATACGGTGTTTAATATTGTGTTTCACTGTGAATAGGAAGAGAAAGAAAACTGAACCACGTCAGTTGATAGACTCCAACTTAACTCCCTGACGAATTACTCTTCCGATACCTATAATACAAGCTCGACTCATTCCACCACCAATTGATTGGATTCGACAACGACACTGTCATGCAACGATGATAAATATGCATTGACGGAAAAGGATTGGGAATTGAAACGCTTCCCGAGCTGTCAACTAAATCCATCCAACGTGTCTTCATCATCGTTTATTTAAATAATGTATCGTTGTCCTGTGTACATTCAACTGAAATTGTATAATCTTTTATTTTGATTTGTTTTTTGTAATTAAATATACAAATAAAATGTTTTACATAAATAGCCAGAAATGAATAAAGTAAATAATAATTAACGGTAACATTAATACTTATGTAGTTATCTATGTATTATAATTAATACTCAACCATTGTGATTTATAATATACATTTTAGATTTTAGTTTTTAATCAGATGAGCTGTGTTAAAAAATTAAAGTTTAACCTAACAATAATCGACTATTACAATAATCTCTATCATATGTTGTTCGTAAATAACTAATTAACTATCATTATTTTTTAACATTCGGTTAGGATAAGATTGTATCTCAAATTTAACAAGAATGCGGTTCAAAGTATCTCCGATATTTTCATTTTACTTTCTGATGAAACCAAAAAACTTTCTTAATATAGACAATATTGAATAATATATAATTATATAAACACACTTTTAAGGCTGCATAGATGTAACATATGGTCACTGATTAACATATATAATAACCAATATCAATGATCAACATATTTTCATGTTATAATAATATGCAATGTGTATTTGCATAGGGCGGCGAAGGATTCAATTCAACAAAATTAACGGTGAAAGTGCAGGTGATTGATTTATATTACTATTGTACAGGTGGCAGGAAAATGTGAAAATCATTGCACCTGTGAGAAGTTATGACCGGTATAAGGTATATCGGTGAATGATGACGAAAGAAAGAATAACAGTTAGTATAACTATAATTAGGTGATCAATTTAACTCAATTCAATTTTTGATTTAATATATTTAATAAATTCGATTGTTAAAAATTAAAATACTGAGTTCGAAAACACATTAGAAAATATTTATATGACGTCTATAATTAGTATGTACCTATCAGTATGTATGCCATTTTAAATTGGACTTCGCTAAAAATGTAATATTTCATCACTATTCATAATTCATGCTAAATTAGTACTTATTCTAAGATTAGTTTCTTTAAAATATGATTTTTTACTCTTATAAAGTACTTACCAACATTTAAATCACGTTGGATTAGATTGTTTTATGAACTATTAAAGTTAATTTTTAGAAAACGGAAATGTAAATTACATTGGTTGTTCAAATTCGTTGTTTGAAAATTGAATATACTTGTGAAACTATTTTAATAACTTTTTTAATAATTCACTATGCCTGGAAATTGTTTTTTGAACATAATTTAAATGCATTTAATTAACACTTATGTCGCAGTTCGTTGTATTGACTAAAATCCACTGTATATTATTGTGGATTATTTCTTCTATTATCAAGTCATGTCAGGAGTAGTAGAGCTGATCTGCTATTTTTCCTTCCATTTGACATGGTTTATATATTTTTCAGCGATTATTGTTGTCGTCTAAGCTCTGATAATAGATCTATTGGTTTGAATTTTATTTTAAGCAGATATTGTTAAAATATTTTACATATTTTTCTCAGATAAACTATTTGTTTTTATATAATTTAACTGACATATTAACCAATATAAATTTCTAGTGTTCTTATCAATATTATAAGAACAATATGTGTACTTATTATATGCGTTCTTATTTTTTTTAAATATAATATTGTCTGAATTTAATAAAAGTATTTGAAAATAATTGATTTAGTTCATGATAAAAATCCAATCAAATACATTAATTTAATATTTTTTTAGTTTTGCAGAAAATACATTTAAATAGTTCAATACAAATTCAAAAATGAAGAATAACAAAAAGATGATACAACAAAATGAATGGTTTATTATTGTTAATATTCCCACTGCAAACGAGTATGATAATATTGTATTGAATTATTTACTAATATTACTAAAAAGGGAGGTTTTTTTTTACCTTTTAATATGGAAATAAAGTTTATCTTTAAGAAAATTAAACACAGCAACCTTAAAGTTTAGTTTTTAATGTTTTAGAAATCATGAATACAATTTTAAAAACATTAAAAATAGTATTAAAAACATTTATTAGATAATAAATTGTCTTTAGAATTGTGTATTAATGTTTGAGTCCATTAGGATATTAGGTACATTAACAGAATGAACAAATAATCCTTTTATCAACAATGATTTTGTAGCTTCTTGATGTTCATGAAACTGATTTAAACCGATATTTATTTATACTATTCGTACTTTTGAAAGCAAAAATGTGTTATTTTAAATACACGTCTACATCTGTAATACTTGTTCCTTATTTCTTATTTATGAACAGTTTTATTTATTACAATTTATTCTATACGGCATAATAAATCTTGTTTATAAAAATTATTATTATCTAAAATGCATGTTTAAATAATATTATAACTACAGATTAAATAAAGGGCACCTATACTATATAATATGAAACATTGTTGGATGGTAAATGATTATCATATAAATATAATTTTGTTCATTTAATGAACGATTTTGTATTGAACGTTTATGCACTGTATATTTAGCCCGAAAGTTTTTGATATAGATTTATATTGTAATTTACGGCGGTTTGCGGACATGCTAATGGAGTTTTATTGCAAAAACGACTGGTTTATGTATTAAATTCTAAATCGTACGAATTGGAAAGGGAACATTCTTAAAAATACCACTTCTTCCGTAAAAAGCCGGATGTTGTATGACCTAAGTGTCATCAACAATGAAAAAAAATATTATATCTTAGGTTTTCAATTACACGGTAGGTAAGTATATGTTCATATAGTACCTATAATCTTTATATTTTATGTTATTGCTTCACTGAATCAGATTCATAAACAATAAAAAAGAAGATTACAAAAATACAGATACAATGAAATATTTTCTGGATTTGTAATTGTATTATTGTTTGAACTGTATTATACGCAATATTAGTAGCTATTTACAAAATAAATGTACGTTTGGTATATTCGATATAGGTAGCATAATTATCTGATTTAAAGTCATAGGATAGTTTTCTAACATGATATTATCAGTTTGTATGCTAGGTCCCTCACGAGGGTTATTAATAATAACTTTACTTTTTTGAATTCGAGATATATATTCCAATTTTACTTGAAATTGGGAATGCACTTTATTTTAAACTTAGATTCTATATTATGATGATAATAATTAGGTACAATATTTCCTAACCAAAAAAATACATTTGTTTGGAAACGTTATTATTTATCTCGTGAAACTCAAAGCTTGTGGCGACGATTAAGGGAGGGAACATGTACGCAATACATATTATATTATTACTGTTCAAAATCCCAATTGCCGGTCACCCATTTGGGATTTAGCAGCATCTGGTTCGAATTAATTTAAACGTAAAACATTTAATAATCCGTTTGACTACATCATGTCAGCCTAGACATTAATAATACATTTATATTTAAAAAAAAATACGCAGATAATCTAAATTCGATTTGAATTGAATACATTTATTTAATTGAACAGCCAACACATATTTTGATTGTTTTAGTTTATATAAAATAAAATAAACAAAACAATGTTATATTAGTACACTTTGTATTTTTTTAATTCAAAATAGTTTGTTTTGTTATGATAATTACCTACATGACATACCTCTATCGTGTGAGGACACAACTCTGTAGCTTTTTTGTATTATAATATGTATTATATGTACAGGGTGACATTTTAAGCATGCTCATCCAATTTTTATGTTTAAATTATGCATATATTCAAATTCTGATTTTTGGAATTTCTAAGTGTACCTACCTAATTATAGAGTATAGACGATATCTCAGAATACTTAGGTTCTTTACAACATTTAAAGAATGTTCTGTAGCGATACCAACTTAAATGTTTCAAATTAGAATCTAGGTATATGTTTTAATGCAAATTGCAAATTAGATATTTTCTGAAAATGTTGACGTATTGTAATCGGAAATTGAACGAAAAGTTCCTGAGTTATTCTACTTTAAATACAAGGATAATAGTCTATTAAATACTTTTTAAAGGAATATGTACTATGTAGATATAGGTACTCAGATAATTTTTTAATATTCCAAAATGATTTTGGTTTAATATTGCACCCAATGATTTTCCAAACAATGGTAAATAATATCCTTTTAATAGACTATTATTATTCTAAGTATTTAAAGTAGAATATTTCAGATTTCAGAAACTTTTCGTTTAAATTTTAATTACAATACCATCAATAGTATTCTAATAAATATCGTCTTTAACTACACTTAAAAACTCCAAAACCAGAATTTTAATATATTATGTATAGTTTAAACATAAAAATGGTGTGATAATGTTTAAAAATCATTCTGTGTAATACACATTATATATATTATATGTTATATGTATATATTGTAATTTAGACAACTTTTAGTTTTCTTTGAGTTGTTATCGTATTTTGAGCACGATAATTTTGACTTTAACGTGACTGTCTTCTTAAGGCATTTCAGTTGTGTAACTGTTTCTTCTCTTAGATACCAACAAGTGTGAAGTGAAGGGACACACCGTTCTACCCATATACATTCAATATTGTGGATTAATGTGTATATTTCTGTTTAAATGTTTTTAATTCTTTCATGTATTTTTCGTTTATTAGATAAGCAGTTAATACGCTTAAGTAGTCCGGTTTAATATTGATTTTCTGGTTGATTTGTTTGGACATCTGCTTGATTGTTTTCTGTATTGATGTGGCTTTTGCGGTGAAAATGCTAGTGGAGCCATTGGAGTGAAAAGAAATGGGTATTTCATAAGACTGGCACAACTTTAATTGGTAATTACTTTTGAAAGAGCTTTGGTGAAAACTAAATGGGAATTTTTAAATTTATTTTTATCGTGTTTAATATTCTTGATGATTTTTTTCGTTGGTTTTAAAGTATGTTTATTTGCGTACAAATTTATTTTTGTTCCATTTGTCCAAGGTAGTAAAAGATGTAATTAGAGATTCAAAACAATTTTATAACCATACTGTAACTTTAAATTTCATTGATAGTTTTTACATATTTTAACTGAAAAAAGTTTGTTTGTTAATTTTTATATGTATTGCAATCATTTTTACCGTAAAAAAAAATTATTCGTAAAAAAAATATATATAGCTATTGTATAATATTATGTATATAAAACAAAAAAAAAAAACTATATTCAAAAGTAAAATTGGAAATCTCTAGGCTCTAGGCTGTAGGCGTCCTTTCGTCATATATACTCATATTAAATGTGTATGAGTATTGTATGGTAAAGTATCAAACAGGCCTATAGTTGTCACTGTAGTTTTATTTCAAAGTCAACACATCCTTAGACATGTTTGAGAAGTAAGGAATTCTGCTCTAACACTTCATATAATTATGCACTTGTTTTAATGTATGCTGTTTGAACTACCAACTTTGAAATTTTAGCTTATCTGTACCTTTTAATCATAACATTTTAGATTATTTTAGAAAGTCAGTTGTTGGTTTTACAATGACAAGCATTTGAAACATTTTTTCCGTATTGTTTCAGTTGATTATTCATTTTTTTTTTCAATTGCGTAATTGGGAGCTACATTGGAAAACATTTAGTAAAACAATAAATTAATATAATATACTATCCAATTTTTACATAGTAAATTTGTTCTTTATAACCATTGAGAGATAATCCAAATTTATTGTAGATATTTTTGAAAATATGAAACGATAAATTTGTAAATTTAATCTTCTTACGAAATGTTATATTCAAATGAATATTTAATAGAAATTATAATTAATTAATTTTGTTATTTTATTTACGAATATACGTGTATTAAATTACCTATTTTAATATTAAGACGAGATCAATTAATATCTGAAAGAGGAATTATTCAAAATATTAATATATTTTATAATAAAAAATTATAAAACCATGTCAAAATATTATATTTAAAATTAAAAAGTTATAGGATAATAACCGTGATATAATGTCGTATTTTTATGGAATATTAGAATTATAATTAGAATTTTTAAATCAAAATCGTATCTATTATTATTAATCTCTTTGCGGAAATATTACTAACAATAAAATCATCCCTAAATAATGTTGGCTACTAAAATAGGTAGTATTTTCTAGAGTTATTATGTTTGGTTGACCAAATTTGAATAGGTGTGTGTTTTGCTGAAAAACTTTAAATACGACTGTATGATAATGCAACAATTTATGCGTTCTGTATAAAAAGTATCTATCCCAACGTGTTCGTCCTCACACGTACAATTTATTGTAATTACTAATTTTTCTAAATTTTATTTTATTTTTCTAAAATTAACATAATATCTGCATTCGATGGCACCATATAATAATTTAGCTTATATTTTTTTTAGTCGTTGTATTTTGTTATATTTCAAAAACCAATTAAAAATATTAATAAATTAATAATATCTGTTATACGATTATAAATTTCCGTTTACTATATTATTATGTTTGGACCTTTAATATAATGAAACTCTTTTCATGTTATGTTGGAAGCATAGTTATATGTTTGAAACAGATGATGTCATTTGGACTTATTTTAAAATGCTGGGTAACATGAGTACTTTAAATTATTTATGGAACTCTATACTTAAAATTTGAAAAAATAGTACTTTTAATAGGTTATTGCAATACAGATTTATGACATTTTCACTGATTTCAGATTTTTAGATTTTATATATTTTAGATATTATTTATATGCAGCAGCATTTTGTAAACAGGGTTGGTGGTTCGTATAACTTTTTACTTGCCCCCTCCCTCTTTTAAAATATAGTTCAGCGCCACTTTAATTACGTGTAATTGTTTTATATAGCATTGTTATATGGTTATAAGAAAGGTTATGGAACGTTATAAAACTCCACAATTTTATCAGTCTCTGAAAAAGGCTACAATTCCACCTTATTGTCTGTGTACCAATATTATTGCATCGGAGTCCGCTTTGTGTATACAAAGGTACAACAATAAATTGTATCATCTGGCGATATAAGAAAATTTCTTAATTTCTTAACAATTTAATAGTGAAGTGGATGGAGAACCTGTGTGTTACATTATAACTATAAATATCTAATTGCCAAATAAACCATTTGAATTATTGTAAATATTTTATTTTTATTTTTATTTATATTTTATCTCTGTTAGCTATTAGTTATTACTACGCATTATTTATTTATATCTATGTTTTTAATCAGTAGGGAAATGTATTGTTCAAAAATGCTATACAAAAGAAAAATATTAATTGCATCGATTTAATGTGTTATTTTTTTGGTATCGTTTAAATCGACTGAGTCTTATTTGCTTGTGGACTTGCAAATAAAAATTATTAAAAATTTAAATTAACCACCGGGATTTCTTTTTTTTCACTAGTACCTCCAAATTAAATCTCTGAATAACGGGATGGATGAGAAAAAGCTGTGATATTAAAATATTTGTGTATGTCAGTACTTCGGAGAAAAAATATTTTGTGGTGTTCGGTAGCTAACTGATTTACCGTTTTGATTTTTAAATTACTTAAATATGTAAATTTGAATATATATATATATCAAAGGACAGAAGTGACAGAACTGAGAATGATGAGCTGATATAGTATAGTGGGATCGTGTGGTGTGCATTTTGTATTAAGCTCGTGTGGTTTTATTTAGAGAGAACATTACTGATTATTGGATGTCTAATCCACAATAAATAGCTATAATATTTTAGAAAATACAATTATACTAGCTTTAAGTTTTTATACTATTATAAAATTTATATTATTGATTTTTAATAGCTATAGATAAATAGTTTAAGATTTTAATTATTTCCACGTTGTAGATATTTAACAAAATTATTTCTATTAAGCATAGGTAATTGGTATGTTATGATAGTTTTAAATTTAACGCTTTCTGGTATTTGAGCATTTGTCACTTATCATTTAATGCGTTTTATAAGATTGTCTCACTCGTTGTTACAAACACTTTAATGTGACTGAAACCTAACTGTCATATGTTTCTCCACTCAGATAAAATTATTGTTATAAGTTATAATTTACTTATAGTCGATATTTTTTAATATTATAGAATTGTTATTATATCCATTAGCCGGCGTGGTGTATAGGCAATTTCAGTACATCGAACGGTATCTTGCGCTTTTTCGCTATTATGACAATATTATGGTAATAACCCGTTTGGACACGCACGACTTCTGTTTAATATCTAACAACGAAAAATTCACGGATTGACTGTTCTAGTCATACCACAATTTTATGTTTTCATTACGAATCTATTATCAGTATTATCGTGCATAGACTCAGTTGTTAAATTATTAGAAACACCTTTTCGACGTTGAACAGATTTCAATAACAATCAATGACATTTAGTCCAATTACTATTTTGTTGATTTCATCGACAGATAAAACCAAAATGATGTATTTAATTTATAGTGTATGATTATTATTTTGTAGGTGGTAAATATGTATGTCACCTTACAATGAAAAACAAAACTTCAAGAACACAGTCACGGTCACTTATGAATACAATAACAAGGCAAGGATTATTGCCTGTAAATGTATTGTAAACAGTTATAATTCACTTATAAGTTATAAGTAATTTTTCATAATTTGGAATTGGGTTAGTCATTTTCACCCACTTAAAACATTAATTTTATTTATATACTAAATATATTGGTCACCACTTAAGTGTCGACTAGTAGTCAAAATGCATTATCAGATATTTCAAATCAATGTATTAATACATTGATACGCACAACATAGTCAAACTGCCATTAGACTATTAGAGTATTAGAATTTAATGAAACATAATATAACAATTCTGGTCAAATTTATTTTACTTAAATTACAAATAAAGTATATCATTGTTTATTTGTTTATCATTGATTAATTATGTAACTCCTGTTCTAGTCGGTCGATATTACTTCTTATAGTTTGTTATAGTTGAAATATGGTTGAAATGTAGCATGAAGTCTTCGATTGGTCATTGAACCCTGTTATTAAGTCATATTTAATGTTTGTTTGGGATTTTAATGCTTATACGATCTATAAATTAAAATTCACATAAATTAACATAAAAGGTATTTTTCAATTAGTTTGATCGCTTTTAGGCGTATTTGTAATGCACGTAAGCAAATTAAATTTTTCAATTAAAGTAAACATACTGTATTCGAGTATCCGACCTTCAGTTATGCTTAACCTTTACAATCCACTTTAAGTTGCTGAGCTGTAACCTAATTTGGACTCGAGGCTGATTCGTGCACAATATGTCACCTACTTTAAATTGCATTTTCTAAATTAAATACACCTTTTCCAGCGTAGTCGGCACAAGGATCTCTTTCCTCATGGCTTCAACTGTATATATATATATAATTATAATGGCCGGTATACAAGGGTTTTTTTTATTGGCAAAAACTTGGTAAACCCGGATTATATAGTTGGACCAGAGTGGATCTGGACCTCTTCAATAGGAGAGAGAACATAAACATCGATAATTTCAGCGAGTGTCTATTTTTCGGTGATATTTTTCTTTTATACTTACTTTTTATTATTTTAATAGTTAAATTGCATAGTAGTTAAATTAAATTCTGTTGCCTAATTATCAAATCATTTAATTACCTGGTGAAACACGATTCCAGGTTAAAACTTTTTTCGACGATTTTACATTACTTTTATATGATTTTTATGACTAAATATAAAATATCAAAATATTATATTGTATGGATATTGTGAACATGTTATTTTAATCAAAGTTGAATATTATGGTATATAAGTATATTAGAATAATTAAACTATTCATATAGGAATTAATAGTGTTAATACTTGTAGATATTATGTTACAGTCTACAGGTAAATTGGGTATTTACCATTAACTATGCATATTTTGGCGATTGGTAATGATGGGCAAATAATAAAATATGTATAGTGTTTACATCTGAATATCAGAGAAGATAAATTATCTAAACTGACTAATTTACTTCATGAGAAATTTGTAACGGACAGAACAATGGACGCATGAGTAAATATTTGTTTTAGAAAAGTAATGTATTTTGTAAATGAACCAAGTACCACCAACAATATATGCTTAGGATCACCATATTATTTAAAATTGAAATGTAATGGGACTTAAAAAGTTTTTAATCCAACTTCACAAATAATTTGTCACAAGAAGTAGACATACTTTTGACACATAATATTGGTTTTTTGTATTAATTTCACTCTAATGCAAATAAAATATTATTACATAAATTAATCAAATATTGATTTCAAATGCAATTAATGGTTTATCTCATTTATATTTGGTACCTATTTATAACATTTAAAATTAAAGGCAACTTTTTTAAAACACAACTAAGCTCATTTCTTTCATTGTTTATCAGTTCTTACCTAAATAAACCAATACAGTTATGTTAAATTAAACGTCATTAAAACCAAGTTTATCTATTATAATAATTTCACACATTATTATTTTGCTATTTATTATTATTATCCGGACTTCTGGACCTCCCACTCCCCCAGTTACGGTCTTGCCTATATTAAATTTATCATATAATCATATTACACGATACTCTTGAATTATTAGTAGGTACATTATTATCGATATCTATACAATAACATAATTATATTTAAGTACCTAGTATAATATTGTGTCATCCTCATTTATTGAATTATATAATATTATCATGTAGAATTTTTTTACAGCCAAAGCATAGTAATATTAGCATATCTTATCATTATATAGACATTAATAAATTTATCGTAAAAGTAAAAATATCCTGCTGAAAGACAGTTTAAAACTGGTTTTTTAGCTAGTGAAGATGAATGAAAAACTTATGGGATCTTAAAGGGATTCCCCTTGAGTATAATTTTGTCCCGAATTTCAAGACGTTTTCTTTAGGTTATAAAGCTTAGCATTTGCGGTTATTATGTCTATTATTAACTATAGGAGTCATGATGAATTGTGCTAGAATCTAATAATGGACTAACTATTATATAATCAGTCAAGTTATTTAAGACCATAAACTCAAAACTTTTAAATTACTAATTTACTGTTTATGATAAGATTTATAACAGGGAATATATTATTCTAAAACAGACACAATAAAAATATAATAAATAACTATAAAATCAAATTAGTATTTAAAATGTATGGCACTATGTATTTTATCATTTTTCTAGATTATTATGGTTTTACTCTACTTTTGTATACCTATTATTATTTATTCATGTCAAATTTTCAAATGGCAAACCGAACTATTTAAAACATATAATGTCAAAAATGTAGCAGATATTTGTAAATTAAAATTAATCTAGATTTGAATAGATAAATAATTGAACTGTGATGTTAATTGAAATGACCTATTTCGAATGTAGCGCTCGATGAAAATTACTTGTTGTGTATTATACGGCTTAAAATTCTCCACGGTTTTAGTTTGGCCCAACTTAAAGGAGATTATACCGCTACGAGTAAACATCTTGAATGTATATGACCTATTTAAAAGAACTAAATCAAAGCGATATTCGACGCAAGTTAATTTATAGGCTGTAAGACCGTTTCTGGATTTACCATATACTGTCGGCCAATAAGACTATTGCACAGCGGTGATCTCAGACAAACCTACCCATCGAGTCAGTATAACTATTTAATCATAAAATCCCTACAGTTTCTTGCCAGTATTGCACACAAAGACAAGCTCTTTAGATTAATTCATTTCAGTCGAGGGAAATCCAAAGATTTACATTTCCCCGCAATTTTCACGGTTGTTGAAAATGATAAAGGTACCTATTTCACATTTTATCTCAAGAGCATCTCCATCTCAAGGTCATGAATAAAGAAATAATTATAAATACTCTAAATAGAAGTTTTTCAATAATACGAGAGAAGACGAATAACATTATATTTTTGTATGTACCTAAAATGTTTTTTTACATTAGGTACAAAAAATTAAAGTTAAAAAAAACTGTAGTGAAATCAAAAATCTGAATAGTACCTATACCTACTTAGTACTTACTGTTAATAATAGTAATTATGTTTTATTTTTCTATAACTTTTGGTGAGCAAATCTAGGTTTTGGTTTGTAATTTAACCATTTACGAAACTACGACGGTTCTAAAACATATAAAATTAGTCTATAATTTTCAATAAAACGATTTGTATTTATTATTTTCATCAGCATCATTTTGTAATATGTGTGTTAACTGGCAATGACATTAAAATATTATAATCGTGCCAATATTTTTTGAAGATAGGTAACATCTCGTTTGTGAAAAGTATAGGCGTTTGAAAACCATAAATGATAAAAAAAAAAACTAAGATGGACATCCATCACATTACACTAAGTCATAAATTTCCGAGATTAGGCGTTGTGAATCTATAAGAACAGACTGGCAGATTTTACATTACCAACTTAATTTGTTTCTTATTTTCATTTAATTTCTATGGTTATTAAACTATGTTTAATTTAAACAACTTCAAACATCCTAGAATGTGGAAACATTAAGATCACAACCAATTTCGTTGAAAAAATTTGACAATCAATACGAACCAAATCTGTTTTCAACGTTTGCTTTTCACTTGATCGGTTTACTTGTTATATTTACTTGTTTTCGTTTCGTAAAAATTAAAAAAACACCGTATAGAACACGATTATACACAATTAGTATGCATGTTATGTCAATGGAACAATATAAATATTACAGAATATTAAATATCTAATTTTAATAACATAATATAGATGCATAGTATATAATTAAAAACGTAGTTACTTTAACGTGGGCGTTTAAAGGGTTTTTATGTATAGCAATATATACATTTTTTTTAAATTAGAATTTTATAAAAACAAAATATTAAAATATTTTCATTTTTAATAAACTATAACATTATTATATCAATGAATAATCCTTATTTACGGGTTAAACTGTGACATTAAATATTTCATGCAGTAGAAAATCTAGTACAGTAAAATAGAGTTAATAAAATTGAAAAATTTAGGAGTACTTAATGTATATTATTACGCCAAAAAAAACTGGTCATGGTACTTAATACATTGATTATGGAAAAATATTATGTTTGCTAAGGAATACTATTTAAAAACATAAAGGCAATGTAAATTGTATTATATCACTTTTTCTCATTAATAAAATATATGTTTAGTGAACTAATTATGTATTAAATATATTACATTATAAATATATAAAGGCATTGGGATATTTTATAAAATAGCACCACAATAATATACATAAAAAAAATATGGTTTTACGATGAGAAAAAATATTCTTGAAATTGATTTAATTTTAATTTTTTATATTGAAAAAAAGTCAAATTACCACAGTATTTCAAAGGTTGATAATATTATTAAATTTATTAATAAGGTTATTGACTTTTATAATTATCTTTTATAGTAATAAAAAATAAAAATAAATTCCTTTTTTCAAATCATCCAAGAGTGAGGTTTCTGTTATGATTCATTTTGACATGACATGGATAACCTTTTTGGTAATTTTTTTTTCAATTGACCGATAATTATTCAATGAGGAAATTGAAAAATAATTATTTATGATGTTTAATATTAATTAGCATATAAATAAAAGTTTCAATCCAAATTTAAGAGGGAAATGTCGGGTAAAATATGATTCAGGTTGATTAGGTAGTCATCACTCGTCAATGATCGTCGAGAAAATGTTGAAAAATGCAAGGTATTTAAAATGTTTTTCCGCGAATAGTTACAACTTAAAACAAACATTAATCAACCAATGTAACACTCATTTATCCTACAGAGTTTTGTGGTACAAAGTTTTAAGTGTCGGCTGATTTGCGATGTTTTTACCATGGATGAATGCATTTTAATGGACAATATTTTCAACTTATAGCGTTGAAACTTTTCTCAATATTTTTACTTTAAAAATTCCAAAAAGGAATGTGTGGATTTGGTTTGCATAATTTTGTACTTACTCGTTTGTTGTCTATTAAGCATCAAAATTATTATAATTATTATTTTTTATATCGTTAAAACTTAATTATTTGTTGTGAATGAAATTATGTTTATAAAGTACGCTTAAAAACGAGGATCTCTGCAGAAAACAATAATATAAATATATTTAAATTCTTAAATTACCTACGTAATCAAGATTATTTTAATTTAATTTGTGTTGTAAAATATTAAATACATTCTAAGGGGATGCATATAATAGTGCATAGCATATTTTCGTTTATCAGAACCAATTTTGTGAGGTTAGCTTTACTATGAGAGTGAATAGACATTATACCTATTAATCAACTTAATGGTAAGAATACTATTATTGTTTATAGGTACGTTGGTTTTATTACAGTATTTAAATTGTTATGCGAGTTATTATTATCACTATTTATATAAATTACTACAGCAGAATATAGTACAATATTGATTACATATATATAAAATGATAAATAAATACACGGTAGTAGTTATATTATTAATAAATTACAAAAATAAGTACAACTAGGTTAGAGGGAACATAAACTCGAAAACAAAAATAATCTAGCTAAGAAATATAGATGTGGGTACTTATTGCCCAGGTGCATAATTTTATCTATAGAATGATTGTACAAGTTACAAGGAGTACGCAAAATATTATAATTTAAAAATTCTCATAACTCGCATAAAAATTTAAATACAAAAATATCAACTTACAAACAAAATAACTGTTATGTTAATATTTTATTCTTGTTACCTTTTACTTTAATGTCAATACTATAGGTCAAGACTTCAAGTCATTAAGTGACAGAGACATGGTTATGGGGAAGGGGGGGATCAAGTCACAGTTTTCAGAAAATTTCAATGATTTTTTTTGTAATTTTGTTTTTAACAGTATAAAATTGTTTAGAAATACAGCTTGGGGGGGAGGGTGGCTCCTAGGGTCCCCTCCCTGGAGTCACCCCTGCCTCTACAACAGATATCTGCCATAGTCAACTAGTGCAATTTTATTACACTTACTTAAATCGATTGCGTATTTAATTATACATTAGATATTACACTATTTGTAGCTGTGATAATAAAACAATGACATTCTTTAATATTATGTATCGATATCATAATATAGTATATCGATTGAGTACGATAATATTGTTGTTCTTAATAATTGACTGTGGATTCACTACATTTCTTTAAAATCAAATCATCGATTTTAAGACTGTGAGTGTTTTCTCGTGAAATACTTTACTAAATATAGAAGGCGTGTCGATGAACAATAATATAAATATTCGCCTATAGATAAACACTATCATATTGTTATCATTTATCGTCTCGTACACGTTTAGATACCATATAATATTATGACCAGTAGTAAAACAGAAATTGTCGTCGTACGCCTATACCATTTATCCATCGCGACACGTGGTCCAACGGGCACGGTCGTTTGATGCAGCGTATTACACAGACTTGCAATCTTAACATCGATATTTTTCGAACGAATAGCGCATGCGTGACAAAAAATCCTATCGTCGCAATCACAATCGTCTCCCGGGCACACCAAAGACGGCTTGTGAGTTGTCTTAGGATTTCATTTCCGAAAAGTCGGAATGACCACCTGGGCGGGGTGGTTGACTCGAACAGTACGATCATTGTTAATAACACGCGTCAACGCGTGCACCTAATAAGTCGTTTTGGATCATATTATATACTATAGTCATTATTTTAAAAATGGTCGGGTTCTGAAAATATTTATTTTAAAGTTTTGTATGTTATTACAAAATAATTGACATCTTTTTTATTCCAAAGCAGAATAACTTTCGGAGTGTTTCGATGCATAAAAATCAAGTTTTGGACAAGTACCCAGTTTTTATGAGTTATAAGTATTTATATTAAAGTTTAGTCGAGTGAAGTTGAGTGACACAGGGGTACCGCGCCAAAATGTGGGTCCATTAAACCGCTCGCTAAGCTTTAAATTATCATAACTAATTAATTATGCTCGTCCGAAATTGTATTCTGTTCTATCGAAATACATAAGAACACAATATTCTGCTCGGGAATTCGAAACTAAAAAAATGCATGTCGCCATTGAAAAAAGTAAAACCTTTAAATACGATTACAATAAAAAGTCGTAAAAACAAAATTGTTGTAAAGACCGATGAAATAATCGCGTAGGTATAGGCCTGGGCGTGGGCGAATGATATGCGCGCAAACATAATAATATTATCGCCCTCGAAGGCGATCGGCGCCGCCTTTGCGAAAAATCGACGGGTCAGGTCTATACAGCGAAAGGATTATAATATTATTATTATATCATACCATATATACACTTCGGGGACCGAACGCGCAACAAGTACCCTATATACCTAAGCTCTCGTACGTCTAAATAATTTTTATTATTATTATTATTATCATCACTCTCCGCCGTCGTCGGGGTTGTCTCGGCGATGAGGTGGCGTGCGGGGTAAGCGCGACTATACCGTGTAACAATAATATTGTGTGTATGAGATATATATATATATATACCATAACGTATAGGTATATAATATTATAAACATGTTATATGGGACAGCTGTGGAAAACATACACACACACTGCAGGCGGCGCGTGCGTCGTAAAGTGTAAGTTTCTCGTATATAATAATATGATTTATTCGCGTCTCGGAGAGCGTAACAAACGATGTCGTGTGTTGTTCGTTTCTCGGTGTAATATTCGTTTTGTAAAATCGCAACACGCGCGCGCACGGCTCGCCCCCCCCCCCCCCGCCGCGCAGGAAACGGCTGTCGGAAATAACACGCGAGCTATGTGTGTTGTTCGGCCGCCGTGTCGATCTCGCCCGCCACCGCCGAGTACGTTATAATAATAATATATTATAATAATAATAATAATAATATATTATAATAATAATATTACTGTGATGTATGAACACGCCTCGTCGGTGCGGCGGCGGCGCTCGGATGACGGTGAAAAATGCACCGCGTCTCGTTCCGCTCTTTTTTTCCACCTTCTTTCACTTACGCGACTCCTACGCACACTTTCGGCAAGGAAAATAAACAGAAATCAACTGTGAGGATTTTTCTTCCCCCGCCCACCGCACCACGCACCTTGCGTACTTTTGAAACGCGCGTGTGAGACGCACACGTACACGGTAAACGCGGTATATCATTATTCTCTATACTGTTGATTTATGGAGCTGTTCGCCGTGTGAAATGAAAAGAAAAAAGCGCATATCAAAACCAATAAACTTTATATTTTTTATTCGCCAGAGTTCAATAGGATTTTGTCGGTTTTGTTCTCGCGGATGATTATTGTTACATTGTGCCCATATACCTACTGCCCGTGTCCGCCACATATACCTATTGCTCGTATATTCGATATCATTATGTTTTACTATTCTACTATATTATATAATAGGCACCTAGACAACCATAGTTCTTATACGTTTAGATACCGGGTCAAATATTTTAACTCTTTCGAAGCTAAAAAATCTTCGACCTTAAGTACCTATAATATAATATTGCCATATTAATTATGCCGAGATAATACATTTTATATTATACTTGTATGGCACTGTGACGTATACGTATATATGTGCACATATTTATAATAGTGGTATAATAAACAAATAGTTACCGTTTTAAATTCAATTTTTTATATCTTCAGTCAAAATTGAACCTATCATTTTTGGTTGAATGCCTATTTTATGTAAATTTACTCATCGGTACTAACCATGATTCAAAAGCACTAGGTTCTGACAGTGACATTACCCCTATTTGTAAGCCTCAGATACGGTTGGTCATTTGGGTTATTTTATATTTGGTATGCTAATTTTTGGGTCTATTCCAACATACAGGTTTGGCCTCTTGAAACCCGTCCCTATTTTTCAAAATACTTTGATCGGTATTGTGAAAAAGTAAAATGAAAATTTACCGTAACTAAAATTAATGTATATCATATCTTTTTCTTTTTCTACTTATCGTGTGCGGTAGGCTGTAGCATACAAAGTATATTTATTAAAACGAGTAAGTACAAAACTGATAATATTTATAGTATTATAATAGAAATTGAAAAAGTTTAAATAAATACATTTTCATTTATAAACAAAATAGGTAGGTATGTTCATTTTTCATAGGTATTCAATTTTGTGATTTCTATGGTGTTTGAAGTATAACGATAATTTTTTCAATTTTTTTTATTGGTCTCGAGGTCGGCAACTATATGGCCATCAGCTATTGTAGGGATTACGATTGGTAGGGTTGAAACAGTTGGTAAACACCACGTGTAACTGTGTAAGTGTGGCAAGGTTTTTGCAACTACGAACCCGGGTGGTCACCCATCTGGGCACTAGAGGCAGCGGCTGGTATTTACTCTCAATCACGTTGCGTGACTGATTGCAGCCACCACGCCACGCCAAGCCACAAACGATAATTTTAAACAGTTATATAGCTTGTTATTATAATAGTAAACATTTTACTACAGTAAATCGGTGTTCATAAATCACATTATGCTAAATTATTAAGACTTAAAAATTAAAACACATTTAATTTAATATAAAAATGAAAAACTGTATTGAATAAAAACTTATGATTTACATTAATAGGTTCATGTTGTGTTTTCGATTCAATTAATGTATTAATATAGATTGAAGCATGCTACATTTTTTGTATGTATTGGTTATACATATGGGTGTACATTACAAAAAACATTATTGTTACTACATATTTTAATAAATATTCAAATTTTTTTGTAATTTATTATTTGTTGTAAAACGAACAACTTTTTAAAAAAATATTACATATAAACTAATAAAAAAAACCATGAAACGTTTAGTTTTTTCATAAGTTAAAGAGGTACCTAACCTTTCATCCAGATGAGCAGTTGTCAGTAATAATTTGTGCAACAGTCTAAAATAACTTGGTTCTTATTATTTTTATAGAGTGATCTAACAGTCTAACGACTTTTGGTTTTATTAGATTCGAGAGAGAATAAAAATTTTGGAAGCTCTGTCCAATCATTGAGAACGCTGGTGTGAAGGGGGTTTCCAAGCAACTGTGATAGCCTTTTTACTTTATTATTATGAAGAGAGAATAAGTCACACGATTTTTTTTAAGAGAGCATTTCCTTTTATGTATGTTATTTTTGAAGTAATATCTTAAGTGATAGTTGTGAGAATACGGGGTTTTTTTTTCTAATAACATCTGTCGAGTTATAAACGTTAGTTAAGGTAAATAATAAAATGTATAATGTCTGTGATATCATTAAATATTTCTGTCAATATATTATGTTATCTTCGTGAAGAAATTCGTAGCGTTATACTACAATATTTACAATACCTTCCTAGATAGTTTGACGGATAATAAAGGTGTATTGATTTTTTTTTTAGACCATATTCTGAAAACTAAATAAATTTCGACGCGAATTATGATGGCTATACACTATGATTTATGAACGGGAATGTCTCGGAAAATCAAATATATAAGAAGTAGATAGGTAAATACATGTATGTTTTCATTTTTAATAAATTTATAAGAAAATGTATAAATGTGTACGTTTACATTTGTTACTTATTAATCAGAAAACGTTTTATGGAATTTTCAGTTTTGTGAATTTTATAACGCTATATTTCTTCTAATATTTTTATATTGATTGAGTTTAATTTGTTTTAGTTATATTTATTTATACTAAAATTAGCAGGTACTATTTTTAAAATCGTTTTTTTTCTTTTGTTGATATTATTAGTAATTATTTTATAGGTTAATTTTTTTATTCTGATAACTGTTAAGTATGGTGAAAAACAGTTAAATTGTGTTTCATTTATTTTAAAACAAAGTTAATGATACATTTAGGTTTTTACATTTAAGTATGTAATACTATAGCACCTACCTATTGTTTAAAAATGTGTGTTGATGCGTTCAGAATAATGGTTAAAAGAATATTGGAAATATATTGTTTTTTCACAGTAAACTTTAGGTTTATTGTTAAAAAATAATACGCAACGTTCTCGAATTCCCGATACTAAAAATCAAAAACTTATAATAATATCCATTCGAAATGCCATAGCACTATTGTAAGTTTTGTTAATTTAAAATTATCAATAACTTAAGTTTTTTATTTTTATATCTTCTATGTTTTGTTTATTTTCATAAGTTGAACAAATTTAATTTCTTTAATTACCCATGTTTTAATCTTTTATAGTATTTTATGTCCCAAATTAAATACAACTGTACTCAATAATTAATATGTTTATCTTAATAAATACAGTTTATTGTAATATTAATAAGTATTTATTAAATAATTTTAGGGGTTTTTAGGGGTGCATCAAGATTGAAAACTTTTACGTTCTTACCTAAAAACGCAAAACGATTCTATATCAAAAATAGTGTTGGTATGAAAATAAAATAGTAAAAATATTATAATTTTTTATGTACAGTATGTAAATTGAGATTTTTATGCATCCATATTAAGACATTAGTACATATATAATGTATCAGGAGACAGGAAATACATAATTTTCTAATATATTATAATCAGAAAAATTAGTTATCGGTATGAATATTTTCAACTAAACAGAAAAAAGTATTGCTGACTATATTTTTGGCTAAAAACTTAGAGGGAAAAAACATTTTTATCCAACATCTATTTCCTTTTTTGAATTGTATAGGTACCTACTTCTAATAAGTTATCATTGTTTTACATTTTTATGATCCAATTTTTGGTGCATAACATTTTTTTGGTGCGCAATCGTAGTGCACCGAAACTAAAACAAGTTAAAGAATTGGAATAAAATAACGTAGCTTTTTTAAATTAAGTGGTTTATATATATATTTTTAATGAAATAAAATAGTCTTAAATAGAATTAAAGAAACCGTTAATGATATACTTAACAATTATTAGTATTTTACTCTGGTACTTAACAATTATTGATGGTTAGGAATATTGAAATTATTGATTGATAAATACATAGAAACTGATAATTTTAAAGTTGATGTTATGTTCTGTACTTCAGTGTTCACTTAAGCATTTTAATTGTTGGTTATAATATGTTTTAAGATTAAAACTTTAGGTATAGTGGTATATACTACTATACCTAGTTAATAGTTCTATATAAAGGATTGATTTTGTATTTCATTTATATATACTAAACTCTTCTGTTATCATTAAATTACACTTATGATCAAAATTCATATAGTTTACAACGTATCTCTATGATTATTATGGTTTTTCAGAGATATCAACAGATACTGAAATGTTCGACATGTTGTAGAGTTGTTGTAGCCGGTATAAAAAACTTATAAAGTGAATAATGACTGTGTTAGCCACTAAAAAATTCCAGAAAGTCTGAGTAAAATTGTTAACTTTGTTGGGAAAACTTCATGAACCTGCCAAAGATTTTTTTTTCATTTTATTTTTAAGTTTTTTCCCTAAAATCTTATTAACTATATAGATATACAAACATAAAGTAAGTTATAGTTTAAAATTAGGTATGAAAAATACATTAGGCATCTACAAAGGACATGTAATTATTATACCAACTATAATATTATTTTTATAACTTACATCATTTTCTCTTTAAAAAGAGACTCAGTAAATTAATTTGATTGTTGACTAATGATTAACTAACATTATAGTGTTTTTCTGTTTTTCTGTTTATTACACTATAGTACTATACCTATTGTGATCCATTCAGATTATATTTTCTATACATCGAATGTGTAAAAACATAGTTTTGAAATTAATTATATTGAATACAACAGTATTTTGCATGAGAAAGAGAGTAAGAGAGTAAGGCGAGTGTTGAACTTAAATTAAATTGTTTTATTATTGGGAAACAAAATAACTGTTTATAAAATAAAAAACAATTTTTTTATTAAACAATCAACTTTCTATTTTTGAGTTTAATTTAGTTATACACTATCTCGGTGCACTTAACCTATATTATTAACAGAAATTGTCACCTTTTCTACATTTTACAGGAGCGTAAAAACAATACTAAATTTAACTCATATTTTTTTAGTCATATTACTTTACTATTTAAAAATAACTTTTTATTTAATCAATGTTAAGTTACATAAACTGTGCCGTCTTAAATACAATATTTTAGATTATTTTATACAGTATAAAATAAAATTTTGAAAAAAATTACAATTCACTGTTTTTTCAAAAAAAAAAATAATGAACATCAATGAAACGTAAGTATTATAGTCAAACAAATAATAAATAAAAAAATAAAATTATATATAGTCCTTAAAAAAAGTTTTACAAATAATATACAATTTATAAAATGTTTACAAATCAATATAAAATGTCATTAGATCAATATTAATTACTATAACATTCAAATCATGTCATGTCTTACAAACCTATTATCCTTAGTACATAATATATACAAAATTAAATAACTCAAACGCTACTCGTTTGAATTTTAGTTTAGATAATATTATATAAACATTAATAATAAAAGTATATTTGCTTAACGATTTATTGAAAAACAGCTGGTTGAATCTAAATTGAAAATAATAAGTTAAACGTATCAAGTATATTATTTTTGTAGAAATAATCATTTAAAATATTAGTTATTCCTGAAAAAAAGTCCTATAAAGCTAAAATGTGTTTTTTAAGATATTTTCCTAATTATTTACGATAAACTAATGGGGGCTTGCCTTGTTGTATTTTTAGAGAGGTAGCAGAGACCCTCGCGCAGTTTGCGCTACTATCTATATTCTATTAAATACAGCGTCGATGATTTAAAATATCATTCAATAGTATAGAAATTAATATATTTTCGATTTAATACAGTTTTTCAATTTATATGTTATTTCGTTGATTATTATAAGGGTGTTTACTTTTTAAAACTTAAATTTAATTCTTCGATCATCACTGATAGTTGCTTGTCTTTTGGCATATTCTTTAAAATAGTTATTATAGATATCTTGTCTTCGCCCCCTAGGGTTTATAATTTCATATTTGACGTTACAATTTGTTCTTGGGAAAAAAAGTTTTCACGCGTGGTGATGCTTAAGCCACTATAGGACGAGCCTGAGGCTGTTGTACGTTTGAATGGTAAAAATTCGAATTGGGATGAAAAAATATTTGCTTAGGACCGATGGAAAAACATATTCGTTGAGCATAGTGAATTGAATCGTACAGTAACTATGTATAGTCATCTATTTCGTTATACACTTTAAACAGAAACGTGAAAATAACATCTATCGGGACAGAATAGTTTAGTTATAAAAATAAAAATTGATTTTCAGTAAACTTTTTCTTACACGGCCTAAAATATATAAAACCATTGACAATGCAATAGGTATTTCGTTCACCATTTAAATATTTTAGGTTATAAAGAAAATATGGTTACCCTGTGGACACTGCATGCTTGGTTAGGTTAGCGTGCTTGAATCGCTATAGCCTCATTGTAACGTAGTGTCATAATATAACTATTTTGAATTTAAAAGCAAATGTAAAATGAATACGGAGCTCATATTACTGAATTCGTTATGCTGTTAATTACATTTTAGGATCTTAGAAAACCAATGCTACGGAGTTCAGAATTAAATTTTCATTCAATGGGGAACGTAGAATTTTATTAAACTATACATTTAAATTATTTTTCAGTTATTATAACACCATAAAATATCCATTTACAAAAATGTAAGTAATGTCTATTTGATTTTGCAAATTACTCCGATTCCGCTTACATTAAAAAATATAAATTATGTTATAAATACTGTATTTAAATAAATTGCGTGCACGTTGTTAACGTATTAAATTAAACAATAAAACAAATTAATTTGAGGTTGACGTGTGTTAAATATTTTATTATTTAACAGTTTATCCGAGTAAATGTTTATCAACTTTACCCGTGTTAAAAAAAAAAAAATAATTTTTACTGTCGACCTATATCTAAATAAGATAATTTTAATTTTTCAATATACCTATAGGCTACAGTATTTTAATACTATTATGTATAATTTGTGTACATGACTTTTTTTTATATAAACCGGTTTCTTTTCTTATGTATCTACGGGAGATGTAAATGAAAACTATTCATCTAGTCAGGAGTTTTAGAAACTACAAACAATTATTAATTATTATTCAGAATACGACACTAACAATAAGATGAAAATTGAAAATGTCAGTCGGAATGACCAAATGTCGTGGGGCAATAAAACAGATGCCATCATTTTGAGTGGGTGTGACTGTTGCCTTTATTTTCATTTTATAGTTTAACTCGCTTTATAGGCTGGCGATGATGTCCACAATAGTAAAATCACGACGACCGAACCTAAACAAGATTGCGAACTTTTCGGATGATTTTCATTTTGTTTTATTTTTGAGCTTCAGAAAGATAAAAATATATATGTACTTATTTATTTCTATAAAATTCAATTCATGCAGTTAAATTAATTGTTATCCAATGGTGCAATGTATTTGTCAACTACTATGTATCATTAGTTTTGCTTTCGTATTTCAGTTCAATAGGTGTATGTTGGTACTCATTATAGGTAGTAGATACTAGATATTTATAATTTAATCCATGCCATATAATTTAGCTCATAATTTGTTGAATTTTTTTATTAATGCAATTCAAAACGGCGGCGTGCCAAATACATGCGCTTCGTAAATAACGCGAACGCTGGTTTTATTAGTGCCTAATACGTTTAAAAAAAAATGCATTGAATATTAAAGAGAGATTCATCAATATACTGTCATTGTCTACGGGAGTTTTACCACCAGTTGATGGGCTTGTTAGTTGGTGGCCAAAGAGCCCTGCCGTTGGAGAATGCTTCTATCGTTTTGTCGGGAGCGTTTGCGTCGATTTGGATCTAATAAGCTTGAGTTTCTTCTCTTATGTTTCTTATTGGATCTTGTTAGTCTCGAAAAGTAATAATTTTTGAAAGTTTGAGAAGAAGTTGCTCGTTGTCCATTGCGTTGTTTGTGCGATGGCGATCTGGCGAGCCACCCATGCCAGGAGCTTATATAATATGACGAATTATTTCAATTTCGATGGTTAAATATTAAAGTTATTATTCTTGAGACAAATAGAAGATACGGTATTTTTGGTTGGTGTCAGTTTGTAGTTTGTTTGGCATTGGTCGTCCTACAGGCTCCGTATGTGATCGTAATTAGAAAAAGAGTTACGGTAAAACAGTATTTAACTGTTTTTGATTACTGACTGTTGAATGGAGGCAATCAATGTGGAAGTGTTGAGATCTTTGTTTGAGAAAAAAACACGAGGAGACTGTGATGTTGCGGTTATATTCAATACAATCCACAAAAAGAAAATAATACGCACCTAGTGCATTCTGGACTTTGGGGCCACCGACGTCCAGCAGTTAGGGCCATAAAGAAAATACCTATATATACCACATTGGCCTATATTCTTCCCGCATAGTACGTTATACGATTTTAACAAACGGACGCTTGTCATAGTTTACTTACGCTTATAAAGCTGTAACGTAGGTAGGTACGTATAATGTGGTATGGGAAATAAATTATTTATCCTGACGGGTTGAACGTAACTAGCAATAACGATAGCAAAGTAAACTAAAATATACATTTAAATAGGTATTTTGTACATACATAATATATTATATGGGTCAGAAATTGCCCACCTCGCACGCAATGTTGACGATCCAAAACAGCGTATGTTCGATTAAGTTGAAGGGTTGAATTCGATTATTGGCACCCGTTTTGGATATATTAGATAGATATGGTAATTTTTTCCCTTTCTCGTATGATTAATGCAAACGATTTTTAACGAGTTACCGTGTCACGTTTAAGAGTAAATGTACCTATATATTATCTGTATAATACTAAATTGGAAAAATTGCAGGGCCAGAGCCAAACGTGTACTGCAAGACCTTCAGGGGTGGTGGTGTATCACAAAACTCCAAAAAAAAAAAAAAAATAATAATAACATTAACCCGTAAAGGGTCACTGGTGTGGGATTTAAAAAAAAGTTGGACATGCGTTCCCATGAGTTTTGTCAACCGTCGGTTGTATATTAGTGCATACACATTTGAACTGTATCAATTTCATCGAATTAAAAGAAATAATAATCGACTCTATTGTACAAACAATTATACAAGGTTATGCAAATCATTTTTATTTGACACACAGCTCGACGCATCTGATAAGTTGTATACTAATACAACTATACAACATTGCATGTATAGTTAGGTATGTAGGTATGTATAATATATTTTATAATATAATTTTAGTATATAATATATATGTACATAAGCTCTAACAATATAATAAATGTTTTATTAACTGTATAGTCGAGCGCTAAATTTATTTAAATTTTTAATTAGAACATATTATATTATCAACCAAAAGGTAGGCATATGTTTTTTTTTGTTCTTCTTATACGAATCTTATTATTTCGTCAATTTATTTTCAAACTTTATTTTATACAATCTTTAAATCCAATATTTAAAATCAGTGGCGGTCAAATGATTTTGTCATGGGGGGGGGGGGGTATGGCTGATTTTTTAACATGCATTATTTTATCATTAAAAATATAATTTATGGTTATGTTTAATATCAATTTATAAAATTATGATAAATACAAACTTTATTTATAACTTAGGTATACAGACTTTATAAATATATTATAATATTAACAATATTTTTATTATAAAAGTAAATCTATTTTTTTGTTTTTATTTTGCTGATTCGTCCAGTACTTCGTTGGATGTTATATTTATAACCCCACGTGGCCACGATGAACAGTCATAGTAAAAATATTACCGCTAAGTCCGCAACTTGATTTTCTGTAACGATATTAGTGATCTTACTTATTTTTTCATCCGCCGAGCGTTTAGAAGTAAAGCAACTAGTAATTTTCCTTTATTAGACATAGTAATTGTGAAAATGTAAAATAGACAAAATAGTCAATATTACAAAAGACACCGACCGTATAATAGTAATAAACTTTAGTACGCCACACGGACACATTGTAGAAAACACAAGTACGAAAGAGTAAAGGCATGGGGGGAGGAGCTATCCCCCTCATCCCCCTCCCCCATTTGACCGCCACTGTATACAATTATAATATGTTAGTTAAGATTTGAAATCTCTGCGCTACTTTCTATTAAGTGTTTTAGATGGATTGCTTGTAGTGTTATCAGAGGCCAGAGCGAAGAGCTGAAGGATAAGAATGTTTTGATTGCCGGTAACGTAAGCATTTTTATAGGATTTTAGCTATTTCATATTTTGTAAGTTACCATGATTTCATATTGGTTGTAAGGAATATAATATTATAAACATTAGTAAATTTGTATGTTTTTTTTTCGAGACAGTTCATTTTATACAAAATTCGTTTTTCATCGTATCTATATTTTCTATATTAATTTTCGAGTTCTTCGAGCATGGTTTTGTATTATTTAATATAAACGTTACATTATAGTATAAAACAATGAGATATTTAAAATTACATTTTAATAATAGGCAATAGTAATAATAACGTATTTATACTTTTCAAGTGAGTACCTTTGAAACTTAGATTTAATAGTTATTTTATTTTGAAGTTTCTTTTGAAGTGTCTTTAATTGTTTTATATTTTTCGTTACTAATTTATGTAAAGTTTTATAATATTACATTTTAGAAAACTTTTTAGTTTATAAACAAATACAAATATAAAACGACGTGAAACTTTTTTTGTTTCAAAAAAAAAAATATTGTTAATAAATTAATAGTCCATTTCACTAGAATCTGGTTTAAGTTTTATTCATGGAATCTATTATTTTATTTAAAATGTTAAAATGTTGATGAATAGTTTAAAAATGCATTGCGATTTGGTCTTGTGAATGGCTGTATAATACAAAATAAGATAAAGCTTATCTAAAATACTATTTTAAGTAATTGAAAATAATTCGACCACAGCTGTTGTTATGAATAAAAAAACGATGTCCATTCCATTTTATAGATATGCTTAAGATCACTATAAGTCTATAAATAATACTTTTGAGTTTTTTTTTTTTTAGAAAATAAGAATATTCACAATCATCTGTAATACATTTATACAATAGGTAATATGGGGGGGGGGGGTACAAGTATACAAGACTGGACGGCGTGAAAGAAGGGGGAGGGGGTCCAATGACCCTACTTCATAAAGTTTTAACATACTCTGAGATATTCATTTTTTAACGTGTTAGTTTTAGATAACATTTTTTTTTTTTTAAACTGAAATTATTCGTAAATAACGAGGATTCCAACAATCATTATTGTTTTTCTTATTTCATTTCTTACCATTGTTTTAGAATAAATGGGGTTTTAAATTTTTTTTAAAAGAATAACTTTAATTTATTCTTTATAATTGTTTATTTATGCGGTTTATCACATTCAATAATAATAACAATAATAAAAAAATATATGTAGGTAACTACCCATTTTTCCAATTTATTACGGTCATTAGTTTTGAATGGTTTTTTTTTTTACCAAAACCACGATATAATTTAATATTACGGGAAACTGTGAGTTTTAGGTACATTATAATTATTACAATAAACAATATATCTTTATAAAACTTTTCGTATTCCCTAAACAGCCCTATAAAAAAGGTAAACGGTTTTTAACTTCGTTTTGAGTTTATATGTTCGTGTAAATATTAAACTAAAGTTATGTGGGTGCTGCGAGGAATTCAAAGGCATTAAATTGTTGAGAAGACTCGGCATGAGTTGTATTATTGTGACGATAAACGACGTACATTTTTAAAGCTATTTTTCATTTGTTATGTATGTGGTGTACAAATTTAGGAAAATTGTACATTACGAACAAGTGTAATTTACTCTTTTAGTCATATCTAATTCAATCCGCGCGCTTTAACCTAACCGATTGACATCATTCATAATGTCAATTGTTTATCATGTGTACCACCGGTTGGCGGTTAGTGTTTTTGGATACCGGCAGTGGCGTATCCATACATTTTGTATAGTGGGGGATCAGAAAGAAATTCAAACCTAGGTGCCTGCACATTAATAGAATAAATAACAAAATATAGGTAATTAAGTACAATAGTGTCTATAAATATTTTAAGTTAAGTTTAAATAACTTGAGCAAAAACTTAGAATCTGTTATTGGGTATTATTATAGGTAAACAATTATAATTCACAATTTATTTAATGTTTTTTTATGTTTTCTTGTAACGCTTCAACACTAAGAACACTATTTTATAAAACTTTAAAAAATGGCGTACGGGGGGAACCGGTATACGGCGCATCGGAGATTTGGAGAACACTATATACAAAATATAATATTTCGTGTTTCGTGCAACTAGGGTTAAAATTCTGGGGGGGGGGGGCTAACAAAACTATTTATTTAAAACAACCCATAGGGGGCTTATATCTAAATCAATAAGGGACATTTGTGTGGGGGGGGGAGCTAAATCTTAGTCAGGGGGCAAAGTCCCCCCCCCTAGTCGCGCCAATGGACTGGTTAATGAATTTGGCTTTTAGTTTACAACGACGATTAAAAACGGCCATAATTGTATTATGTGGGGAAATAAAAAAACGGCTACCAACAACTGCGGCGGATGCTGTTATTAGCGTGATGTCCTCTTTAAATTGCATGACATGTAACGTACTCTAAAAACAACATGCTACCCATATAATATTATATTACTATAGTACACATATTATTATTGTATGATACACGCCACGATGCCCCACCCCGACGTATTGGAAATTCAAAATGCGAATTGTTGCGCGTGGCTCATATTTCGTACAGGCGGCGACATAACTGGCGTGTTATACACCTCCCCTCCCCTCCCCCATCCCCCCACCACCCACACACAATAGGCGCTCGCTCGCAAGTGCCGAGTGCGGATATTATTCAGTTTCTGGTTTCGCGTACGACTTTATATTACATAATATTATTTTGCGAGCGTTGGGTTGTCGAATCTGTCACGAGGGCCGTCCGTGTAGCGTGTTGTTCGGTTTCGGGTTCTCTGCAAACGGACTCGACCGGGTGACAGACAATCGATTATACACACACACACACACACACTACACGACGACATTATATTATTATAACACATAACGATATTACGGGCTAAGTAATAATATTTCGACTAACAGTCGGTCGCCGGCCGTCATATCGGGCGACGGTTTCGAAAACATAAAGCGAGCGGTTGCAATTTATTTATCCTCGCGGGGGCTCTCCGGTACAACGCGGTTCTTTGTTTTTACACGGCACATAAATCCAGTGAACGGCAAACGATATATGGTGACGTCACCATAATATTATGATATAATGCGTTATTTGTCAGCCACAGCTTGTCGTGGTGGCCTATGTGCGTTTTGATGGCTATCCAATACAAACACGCGACGGATTTTCCTACAATATGCACGCTAATTGTTCACAAAGGCAGGCGTGTATTGTGCGGGAGAGATGGCCGAAAAAAGCAGTTTTTTTTTTATTTTGGTGTTTTTTATTTTGGTACTCGCAGTGGCATATTTAATTTGGGTATATAACCAGCTATTGCGTTTTACCCGAGCGAACTGAGCGATGAGTCCTGTTGGCATAATATTCGTATATTCACCTTCGCTAGGCACTAGAGGTAATTAAAAACGCAAAGCGTAAATGTTTTGCTCGACAACCGTGCAACGAAAACGTTATTCCTAAATTACACTTTTCTCTATAAAACACTTCGAGTGGGTTCGCCCCGAACGCCCAATGAGTGACTGCCCAAATGAAAACAATTTATTTTTGAAAAGAGATAAACAGTGTTTATTTGTTTTAAATGATAAACAGCCTTGAGCGTTTTTTCAACCCAAATAGACAGTCCATGCTTACAATGATATGCCTAGGCTTAAGTATAAAATCCAAGATACTATATATTGTTTATTATTGCGCGGTTTTTAATTATTTTATTTTATTAACTAGACTGAATAATTTTATTAAATCGAAATTGTTAACTCCAACGGAACAAATCTAGTTTAACTGCCATTTTTATTTTACTAGAATCAGAATCTCGTTGAAATTATTAGTTATCGAGTGATGGAAAAACACTTGGTGGAAAAGTTTTATTTAAAAAACATTGTATGACATAAAAATCCAAGTTGCTTATATGTTTGATTATTTTCGTCGAAAACATAAAATCATTTGTCAAACAACACTGCGAAAACAGAAATCTGTTAAAAGTTTAATGTTTACCAAAGAAAAATAGAAACCAATCGTGTTTACTTATAATATATAGGTACGTGTCGATTATACGAATCGTTGGTATCCATATCGTTGTTACCTACGCTGCAGGAACGCTGAAATTACTCCAAAAACCGTAGATATCACTCGACTTGTTAGGATCGACGACATGATTTGATGGTATTAGAATTTAGAATATTCTACTAAGTGATATATTTTAAAAAGACATACATTTGAAGACATTAGTTACTTACCTACGATTAATTAATAATTTGAAGGAAATTTAATTTTTAAGCTTAACACTGTATGATACGGTCAGAAAAAACGTTGTTGCTATTGAATATTAATCTGGAAATTCACCAGAGTCTAAGAGATTTTAATCATTTTTCAGACGAAAAGGGAGATGGTTACATTAATCAAATAATGAAGGAAGCCTTATAGTATATAAGTTTGAAGTGCATAAACTGGAGGGTTCTGTTATTGACCCGTATTTAAATGAAAGTTGAGTCTAAAACATTCAGACCGTAATCAAAAACCGTAACTGCTACTATTAATTTGATATTACTATGATATTTCATTTAAGACTTTGTAAATTGCGTATACTCTCATAACATATTATTATTTTTTAATTCATAAAGTTAGTGTGTTCATTTCTTAAATTTATATTTGATTCTTAGGTGGCTTGTTATAGTAGTTCGAATAGACGCAAATTAGTATTCGTTTTGTTTCGAATTTACAAATGATGTACATGCAAAAATTATAAATATCTTACCACGGAATGCATAGAGATATGACAGTAAAATATCATACAAGAAGTCGAGTCAAGAAATGTTTGGAGATTATAAAAAAAGACTGAAAGTTGTCACTGTGATCCCTGCAAGCGATACACCTATGACACAATGAAATCATCAAAATATCTAGATTAATTGCATTTTTATACCATGGTCTTATTTACACCGTTTTACGTTAAGTCTTTATTGACTCAAAAGTTAATAAACATAATATAATATATTAATATGATATAAATATTAAATATATACTGTTATATAATAATTAAATATTAATAATAAAACAAATGCAATTTTTTGGAAAAATTAATTCAACCTACAATATAACTATTTACAAATGGTGAAATAAATTGCTAAAGTAGAAATATAAATATATCTTAGAACATAGTAGTATAGGCTGACCGACCGTCCTCTCTCAGATTTATTTTTTATATATGCGACGATTTATCATTGAATAAAAGTATAACACATACATTACAGTGACTTACTGAATGGACTTGAGGTACACTCAACACTTACTGCACACATGATCAGTTACCTACTTCCCCTCTTTTTCGAAAAAAAAAAAATTGATTCAGGAATATCTGCAAGGCAATGGCGTACATTAACTATATACCTACATTGTAGTCCTTTCAGGTAAATTCTGAAGAACCCAATACAGGCAATTATAATGTTATTCCAGCGATTCCGTATGAATTTAATAATATTATCCGTTTATTTCGATAATCTTCCTCGTATAGTTTCCAAATAAAATAATTACAGTAGGTATCTACCTAGGTAAATACAATACGGTTGCGTATATTTGCGGATTTCACCACGCCGTGACCTTAATTAACAAGTCTTGTCCAGTCCGGGAAATTATCATTAACCTTCCGCAGCGACCGCAGTCGTAGAGCACCATCAGTTTTAGTAATTCAGATGACCTACCTACGTATAATTAAAATACTAACGATATATCAAAAACGCTCACTATCACATATTTTAGTCGTTGAAATAAATTTGATAACCATTATATAGGTACCCAGATAATATTATACTTTAGATTCAAAAACGAAATGATTGGCAATTGTATGCCACTCAACTAACTCCCAATAATCAAAATGGGCCTGTTCAGTCTTCAGTATAAGTTCAATAAAATGCTTTGTTGATTATTGAATATTTTATTGATTTTAGAGGGATAATGGAATGGAAAATAACACGAACAAATAATAAAATGTAAAAGTGTAAACGTAAATAGTAATGCATTTAATGGATAATAACCACTGTAAGTATAGGTATTACAACTAAATTTAAAATGTACATTTACTAAACAAAGAATGAATGGTTTTTTTTATATTAAAAAATTATTTATTATTAAAAGTGATGGCTAAATAGTTGATCAATATTACACATACCTGTAGTAATCGAAATTTGTTAACGACTAAACACAAATCGAATTACACTAAGCTACAATACAATACAGCATTAATTAGTTTTAGCATTAGTTTTATTTACCTACTGGTTGCCGTTCACGTGCGTTTGGTTTTCGGTATTATAACAATGGGTTGAATTACAATTTGGCGAGTACGTTTTAGTTTTGAATTATAAACCTATTACATTATTAATGGTCCAAGATTTTATTCTTATGCATTGAATATAATTATTAATATAGTCATCAATTCCAAGTGTAATATGCAAGACACATATAACGAGAATATTAATAATATGTGTCTACCTATGTAAATAATGTTAAAAAAACGATCCTAAAAATCAATTGACAAATGAAATTAATATGAAACCATTTTAGGCACTCGTTTTGCTATGCTCAATTCCGTGCAGGGTATTGGCGTGTTGTGATGTTAAATTCGACATTAACGATGAATCATTGCACTTGAAAAACAATTCAGAGTGATAAAAAACGACGTATGCTGACATCTCTTCAACATTTTTAAAAGATTGTTTGTTTTTCCTCGGCTTAAAAAATATACAGAAGAAAAACCTATAAATGATTTTTATTCTAAAATACCATTATTTACACGCTCGATTTTCGACCTTGGTATGTACAACTTTTTTAGTTTAACCGGAAAAAATGTACACATAAAAATATGTATTATATAAAAACCATAATTGCAAAACCGTTACATATAATGTCACGTTTTTTTTTTATCAGAATCTTAAAAAAAATATTTTCTTTTAAAAGAAACCATGGATATGGTTTGAATGAAATACTATGTTATTTTAAGTTACAATAATCGCTGCTATTAGTGCTATTCAACAAAATGTTTTACGTTAGAGGAAACCGATAGACCAGATGAGCGTGAATTGTGAATGAACGAGGATATTATATTTTGGTGTAATTTAGGCTGCAAGAAAACGAATATTTGGCGCTCAGTCAGATTAAGATTTCAAAGTCACGGGTGTGAAGAGATTGTATGGGAATTTATGAATCATTAATGAGTTAATCCCGGAATAGATAAGGAAAGTCAACGATTTAGCTTTATGATATTTTAATGCATTGGAAAATGTTAAATTATTAAAGTCGAATTACATTTTGAAAAATAGTATCCTGCAATATAGATAAATATAATATATTATGAAATCAAACAAATTAACTATTAATATATATATTTATGATATACAGGCATACAGCATTGAGTGAGTTTTGTTAAAACACAAATTAGTTTATTAATTATGAATCCATTTTATGCTAAATATGTGTGTTGTAATGTAAATTAAAGAAGCATTGCGATTAACAGACAATATAAAAGCTATACAGTAAGCACATACACTCGAAATCTGCACAGTAGGATTCCAACGACCCAATAGCCAAGTCAATAGAAATAAAACTTAAGTTCACAAAATACGAATAATACAATAATACATTTTTAAAACGTATAGACATTTTCTAGAAGTCTTATTTCGATGTTTCAAAAGTCATTGAGATATCGAGTTTTGACTTGACCTACCAAGTTATCACTTTTAATATTACAAATTATGTATATATATATATCTATAACTTGACTATAAAGCAATTGAGACTATTATTTCATCTAAAAAGAACCCTTTTGATAAAAAAAAAATTGTATAGTATAATTTTGTTGATTTATTAATTATTGTTAGCTAATATAACTTGTTGATACATTAGAAATAATGAAAAAAAAAATCACTTCAATTACATTTCATTCAGTTATTAGGTAAAGTATTATAGTCAACTTTTTAGTTTTTAGCCTATTCATAAATACCATTAGGTACAAATAAGCTGTACATTCGGTGGGCTAAACTTTTTTTTGCTTCCCCTATTGGCACTTATTTATCTTAAATGTTTTTCAAAATAATATTTTAAGTGAGTATGATATCATAGTGAATAATCTGTACTATATGTAAATACCCGTTTGAAGAAATTAAAACAGAATAATATCTAAATATTTTGTAGTCACTTTCATTAAATCAAATAATAATTTTATAATGCACTAACGTTTTTTTTGCAAAAATGTTATATGATACAATAGTGTCATACAAGTACATTTTATTTGGCGTAAATCTTTGATTGCATGTTAATATTTAAATTTTAAAGTATTATTCGTAGACTGAAAAACTGTTTTAACACACGTCAAACGCAAAGAGTTTTCTCTGATGTGGAATTTTGTAAGCGTATTTAAACCATCCTAACGATGACAAAATAATGTTTTTTTGTCTCTGTACTCTCATAATATTCACTATGTTGAAAAATGTTCTTTTAAAGTCATAAGATAGTGGTTTAGCTATAATCTAATATACCTATAATAGTCAAAATCTATCTAATAATTTGTCTCATTTTCAAATAGAATTATCAATCGAAAAAGGTTTTTTTTATAACTACCTATGTAATATCTAACTAAATAATGTGTAATTAAGAACTATAATATAATTTAATTGAATATCTTATAGTCGCAATAAACACGGTTTTAACATTTTTAAGATATATTTTATTGGTACCGAAAAAACAAGATTTTTAATCTAGATACAAAAATTGTTTTATGTTTACGTTGGTAGCTATACATAAAATAATAAAACATAAAAGAAACAGCACTATCAGATAATACCAATAAACGTATTTCAGAGAAATCTTCTTCATGGTGACTTCATACGAACTCCTCAGGTATTATAAGTTTAATATTATTTTAAGGTTTAACAAATATCAATACATCTCTTAGATTCAGATATAAATTTTCTGTTCGGATATCAGTGATTATAATTATTTTATAATATATTTGAGTTTATTATACGACTGTGGTTTACAAATATCAAATAATTGTACAATTTCATGATACGGTTCACCCTTTGATAATTGAAAAATATAAGTTCAACAAGCTTTGAAGTTATTATATATTTTAAAAGCGATATCAGGATTTCTATTTGAATAGCAAAATATTACAAAGAAAGCCGTTTTGTTTGTATCCAAGCTTCAATTAAACGTTTATAATTTATATTATATAAACCAATGAAAATATTTATGAGATTATATCGCTCAATTTTAATAATTAACTTAAAATATCGTAAATAGTGAAATTGCTTTTGTCGATACATAATGAAGTGCAAATGGCATGTAATAATGGTTAATTTTTTAATGCTTCCTGTAAAATAATATAACGATATGCTTTTCAATAATTCAAACTAAAAACCTAAATATCAAACTATATTATGTACAACTTTCTTTAAATATTATCATAATTAAGTTTTTTTTACTAAGATTTACAAACTCATGGGAAGTGATGAAGTGTTAGGACAGTTGAACAGTTTTCTTTTATTTAGTTTAATATGGTTTTTTCTTCTAATGTTCTGGATAAACAGGATACGTGTAACTATTCGATATTATAGTGATTTAATATAGATGAAAGTTATGTATTAGGTACAATTTGGTCAATATCGAAAAAGTCTGAATCGTCCTACACAAGGGTTGATATTTATTTACAGAAGAAAATCTTAAAGCTATTACAAAATATTTCTATTGAAATAGAAATTCCCTAAAAGCCCTTGTAAGCATTTTATAATATTTAGGTTGTTTTAACTATAATTTTTAATATTTATTATTTAGGAACTCACACATTGTATACATTTTAAAAGTATAGGAGTTTTTTCCATACCAAATTTCATATTGTATAACTTTTTCTGTAAAGTACTGTAAGTCTAGAGCACACGCTCCACGGTCAAAAAGACCGGGATTTTAGAGTGTTGTTCATTGTTTCAAAAATACGAAATATTAACCTAACCTAATCTGGGTACCTTTTAATTAGATGATATACTAACATTAGATACAACTCCTAACTGTATACGATTTGATGCCTATACTATAGAAGGGTTCAAAATTCATTACCTATTAATATACGGTCTAAAAGACCGTGTACGTGTTATACTGTGACATTGATACACAATTCAATTTCATGATAACTCAATTATGTGTTATTATTAAATTCTCTTATCGCCGATAAGACGTTAATCCTATCGATAAAACGTAAATGAATATTTTATTTTCATTGTGACTGGCAATATTGTTGTTAGTTGTCAGTTGACATTGGTTCGCCATACTGTGTGTAACTACGAGTATAATACACATACTGCAGATAAAACATTTATACATGTAAGTATCGTTACGTTTTATTTTTACCAGGTAAATTTTTGTTTTAGTCTTACTATATTTTCAATATGGTTGTTTTACATTATATTATTTTTTCATTAGAACGAACGACGATCAAATTCGTTTACTTATCGAAACTATTGATAATGAAATTACTAAGTTTGACGAAATCGGTGGCAGTGATGAAGAAGGAGTTGATGCGGTAGAATATATTAGTCATAATAGTGATTCTGAACAATCTTTAGACGATAATTATGAAGATAATGGCACCTATTTATTTTCTAATTGGTCGAACGGACCGCAATTTATAGGGAAAGATGGTAAAACTTTTTGCAAATATTGTCCTCCACCAAAAAATAATAGAATTAGACGACATAATATAGCTAGACATGTACCTGGAGTAAAAGGACTAGCTAAAAATGCAAATAGTGTTGAAAAATCGTGAAATTTAATTTTTCCCGATTCTATTTTGGAACAAATAGTTACATACACGAATGTTTATCTTGACCGTATAAGACCAAAGTTCGATCTTTTACGTGATGCAAGACCGACTAGTCTCACGGAAAAAAAAGCGCTAATCGGTTTGTTATATTTAACAGGTGTTCATCAGTCTTCTCATGTGAATATAAAGGACTTATGGGCTATGTACGGTACAGGTATTGAATATTTTAGATTATCGATGGGTATGAATCGCTTTTATTTATTAATTCGAGCAATTCGTTTTGATGATCTAACAACACGTGCATTGAGACAATCTTCAGACAATCTTGCACCAATACGATAATTTTTTGAAGACTTTGTTAGAAGATGTCAAGACTATTATGAATTGAATAATCATGTTACAATTGATGAAATGTTAGAGTCTTTCCGAGGTCGTTGTCGTTTTAGACAATACATTCCTAATAAACCCGCAAAGTATGTCCTCAAAATAATCGCATTAGTAGATTCAAATACATATTCTTCATAAAATTTGGAAATATATGCAGGGAAGCAGCCAAACGGGCCTTATCACGTAAATAACAGTGTTTGTAGTGTCGTAGAAAGATTAATTAGGCTAATTTCTGGTTCAGGTCGAAATATTACGTACGATAATTGGTTCAGCAGTATTCCTCTCGCAGAAGACCTTCTCAATAACCATAATTTAACCATGGTTGGAACATTACGAAAGAATAAGAGAGAAATACCACCAATTTTTGTTCAAAAACTCAAAGAGCGGCCGATTGAAAGTAGTATTTTTGGTTTCAAAAAAAACATTACTTTAGTGTCATATAAACCTAAAGCTAATAAAATTGTTTTAGTTATATCTACTATGCATAACGATGATAACATTGATACTGACTGTGCTAGATCGAAGACTGAAATGATCAAATTTTATAACTCGACAAAAGGGGAGTTGACACTGTTGACCAAATGAAAGGAAAGTATTCCGTCTCAAGAAATAGCCGGGGTTGGCCATTGACAATATTATTTTCTGTTCTAAATATTGCAGGTATAAATAGCCAAATTATTTATGCTAGTAACACTAATGCAAAAATTGTTCGTAGAGAATATTTAAAATGTCTTTCAAAAGCATTAGTCTATAAATATATGTTGGAAAGAGTACCGATAAAAAACATTCCAATGAATATAAAAGTTCGTATACGTGAAATCACAAACGCTATAGAGGAACCAGTACAAAAGACGTCAAATGCTCCTGGAAGATGTGTATTTTGAAATTGGAAAAAAAACCGAAAAACATAAAATTTGTGTAACGAGTGTCAATCATATATATGTAAAGAACATACAGCGCTTTCGATATGCCAAAACTGTTCACAACGGACGATGGAAGATAATTTTTTTTTAGAATAAAATATTTTATATAATTAATATGTAAAACATTTATATGAAAATTTAATTTTTATATTATGTATTAATAAAATCATTTGACAATTTTTATTTACTTAAAATCAAAAAAATAATTATTATTTCAATTTATCGAGTTTTAATTGAAATATTTCAATACACGGTCAAAAACACCGTGTGCGTGGAATCTCGTGAATATTTTTAATGCGTGTAATCTAGGGTTTTAATAAAAAGCATCCAGTATATTTTTTTAATTTCAATAGTTTGAATATCATTATAACTATTTTTATTTATTTTTCATAAAAATATTCTGTTGGTATTTATTTTAAGAAGTGTGTTTTATTATTATCGACATTTCCTTTACTTATAATTTGATTACATCGACAGACAGCTTTTTTGTTTAATATTACAAGATTACAACGGACGTGCCATTAAATTATTTATTAAAAAATGTAGTTTTAAATAAAATTTCAGTTAATTCAATAGGTATAAAAATATGTATGAAACTAATAAAATAGTACCTAATATATGAGTATAAATTTAAAAATAAAGTTGAAATGAATTAGTTATAGAAAAAAGAAAAGAAATTTGTTGTAAACCTGATGTAAATTATAAATTTTTAATTTTAACCTTATTTAGTATAGATTTTAATGACTGTTCTTGCAAGTAATTAATCTAATAAAATACAAAGTACAATGTACGTACACAGGGTTACTTTACCAAGCATAGTAACCCCCATTTCCTATTTTAGTTGTGAATTTTTTCAAATTCTGGCTTTTAGAATTTTAAATATACTTAGACTATTTTTTCTTTAATTCTTTAGTTTTTCTTGTAGTAGGTACTTAAATAGTGTCCTATGGTGGTACAAACTTCTATTTTTCAAAAGAGAACTTTCCTTTTTTATGGTGAATTTGTGGATATTTTTTTGAAAATGTTATGTAACTAATTAAAAGTTCCAACAATTATTTTCTAAGTTATTAAAATGTTTGATAGTCTTTAAAAATGGTTTTATAAAAATATAAAATAAATGTAATATTGTTTCTAATAGTTATTTTACTTGGACCATTTTGAAAAATTATTTATGTTGATGGAAAAAAAGGTATTAATTACTAAATCACCATAATCCCATATCTTACAGACCTATTATCATGGACCTATATCCTTACTACACAAAGTTAAATAACACAAAACCATGACAAATTTTGATTCTGATACATTAATATTCTCAGAAAAGTTATCCGTCAAATAATTTATAGTAGAAAAGATAGGTTCTCATTTGAAAAACAGATGTTAATGTCTCCACTGAACATTTCTTAAGTAGAAAAAAACAACCTCAAGAATGAGAAAATATGGTACCTATTTAAGAATATTTAAAAAATCCAAAAATCAGATTTTGAAATTTTGAATAACTGCATTATCAAAAAAAAAGCGGTGAGCACTTTGTATATATATATATATATATATAATATGGTAAATAACACTAAAAAGTTACGTGTTATCATCTGAGCTCATTAGTTTATTGATGTATTATAATTTCTGTATAAGGATTCGCATTTTTAAGCCATTGAGGTTATAGGAAAATATAATATTAAATACTATGAAAAACAAATTAACAGCGATGTGTAAGACGAATTTCGCAGTTTAAATTTAATTAGGTTGCTACCGTTTGTAACAAATAAATAGATACCCAATTGGGTTTCATGTGGTTTTATTTTCACCATGTTTTATGAATAGTAATACGGTTTAAGTCTTTAAGACATTAAAAAAATAATGACAACGTATACCTAATTACTAATTGGATTTTTGAAACTATGTGAAGTAAATTCTGGTATGAAGTTTAACTTAATGATGATACGAATTACAGTGTAACACTAAGTTTTTTGTATAGGAAGTTTTTATGGACTTTTTTTACTGTATGTTTTCACGGAAACTATATGTAAGTCATCACATTACTTGAAATAAAGTAAGAACATAATAAATGTATTCCACAATAAAAGCTGTGGATGTTAAACTAACACATTTAACGTGAAACCAAAAAGGATTTATGACACAGTACTTGTGACGAATACTGATGATAGTTTAATTTATGATTTAAAGCAAATGAAATCAATACATACATCAGGTTTTTATGCGTTTCAAAATTATTGATTTTTTTTTTAAGCTTTTACCTACCTATCTTTTTTTACATTACCTACCCTGCCCCGAACTTTATATTCAATACTTGTACTGTTTTACTGAAATTGTAATTACTATTACCCTATATATAGGTACATTTTACAACTTTGTTTAATACACTTCAATGGATTTACATTGTTTTGAAAATTAATTGAATTTCAATATTATTTGATTATAATGAAGTTCTAATCAAAGTATTTTTTTTTATATCTTTTCATTTGCTATTTAGGGTATAGTGGGTTCAACGAAAAAAAAGTTTTGCGACGGCTCTTGTAGCTGATTTTTATTTAATATACATACATTATATAATAAATAACTCGTATATTCTATTATATAGTGTATAATATTAGCTTACGATCTATGTTTGTATGTTATTTTTTATTTCCCACATGATTGAACTATTTTACAGTTGACATCTAGGAATACCGGTATCTATAGGTGCCGTTGCATCCACTGCAAACATTTTGTTCGAAAGAGATAACTGGGTGCAAACAAAGTGTATCGAATACACGCCGAAATCAATATCGATCACGGTGGTATTTAAAACCACATATTTATGATGCGAGTTATTTTGGCGTAATCTTTTGAAATTAATCTGTCTAAATTATGGGTCGGCAGTCTGTGCTATGCGTTCAAATTAACTGCACGTAAATCCAATATGCTACAGTCGTTTTTGTAACGATTTCAAAAATGTTTTAGTGATAATACTAAACTATAAATATACTGATTTGAACATGCAGTTTTGTTCAGTTTGTCGGTATCAAATAAACGAAAATCTAGAGCATGGCATGCGTAAACACACTTTACACTGTGTGCTGATATGTTTTAAACATGAATCCAGTGTGACTTGCGTGAGAATATTAATCACCGATTTATTCTAATTGAAACCATAAGATTTCCAATTAAGATTGTTGAACGAATTTCATAATATGTCCGTATTCAATCGGGCAGTAATTTAATGCGTAACAGCCAATAACCACGAAGATAATATTAATAATAATTATAATGGTAATAATAACAATCGAATGTGAATATTAGTTTTGTATACTGAACACTATAGTTACCCTACGCTCGACGATTGGTCAGATGTAGATATGTTTTGGTAGGGATATTATTGTAATTAAATACAAAATCAACATAGATTAACCAGTTGGAGTAACTCATTGCCGACGAGACTTGAACACAAAATTCAGAAATCTAAATATTGAAATAGCAGGACAGGGACAAGATGATTATTTTAGAAACTTGTTAATTAACCGAAACCTGGTTTGTGGCTCAATTATTGTATGGGGTGGAAACGTGGTAAGCCTTACGGCCATTAAGACGATGGGAATCATTTGTTATAGGCACGCATGCCTGAAGATGTTTAACATTTCTCAGACGATCTGTACGTCAGCAATAGGATAATTAACTCCAACAGACAGTATTGTTATAGTCGTGTATACACAACTGCAGCATGGAAATCATTTTCATTTTTGAAACAATTGCCCCCTTTATAATAATATTATCGTGTTAACCGACTTGCAATCTACGAGTATGAAATCACCTATCGCGAGATGCCATGGTTATTGTCGAGGTAGGTATTCATAAACACAAATAAAGACGGCTACAGAAACAAAAACTATGTTTATTAGAACATTATTATCGTTGCCTTACGTTATACTATTACCGATTTTAGTTATTTTACTAAGGCAATATAGTTTATCTAAATCCACCAACATGGGGTTAGTAGATTAAATTCAAGCACGGCACATTTATTTTTTACACACATTACTTTATAAAGTATAATATAATATTAAAGTATATTATACCACTGCTTTAGAGAGAAAATTATTCCCATATAGACATTACATAAATGTATTAATCAAGTGGGCTACAAAAAAGTCAGAGTACTGTTTTATAAAACATAAATGAACATTTCTTAGAAACCTAATAGGAGGCCATATAACAATATATATTTATTTCCGTGGGTCAGTAATCAACAAAGCAAATAATCAACAAGGTCAGTCACTTCTACGAGAATTTATGATGTTGTAAATATGTAATAATATTGAAATCCAGTGGTGCAATTTGAATGAAACAATTGTGGTTGTTGTAGCCCCTTATATCTTTAGTTCACCTTCTGACTATGGACTACACGATGAGCAACTTTGCCCCATCTCCAATTCAATGATAAAATATTTAATAATCGCTTTTTCCAGTACATTATGATTTTTTTTTCTATATATAAAATAAGAACTAGTTAACTTTAAATTACAAATATTTTGAGGGGGCTGTTTTAAAACCAGTGGTTGCTAAGTACACCTAAGTTTCCCAAATTGTGCATATGTAAAATCTAATAAGGGTCTAAATAATATAGAAATTTAAAATTCAGCACTTTCGTTAAGGAATTTATACTTTAAACAGAATATTTAAACAGGTCGATGTTTGTGGTGCATGAATATTTTACATAGGCAAACAACACTTGGAAACTCGAGTCAAATTTATTACAAATAATATATTTTATATTATATACATAATTAAAAATAACATAAATTTTGAATTTCCCATTAATGGTCAGTGATTTGCATTCAAATGGCTGAATCGTATAATATCTATCTAATGAATTTTCGAATAACATAAATATCTAACAATAAATTATTATTATTAAGCGTCGAATGATAAATCTCTTTTTTTTTTACCGAACATTTATTTCCATAAATAGTGTGCAACCGTTTTTGGATATTTAAATTAAAAATGAAATATTTGGTGAAACAATAATAATTATTATTTACTACGATTAATCGTTGAATGTAAGTAATAGTAATGTATGGTATAAACTAGATACATAGGTACATATATGATGTCTGTCATAATATCGTACGGATGGCTTGTTTCACTTGTACATTCAAAAATATACTTTTTCAACGTATTATTTTAACAAACGGTGTTCTCATTGTGAGAGCCATTTGATTGATCAATCTAAATAGCTGTAATGTTTATTTTACATTTTCAAAATCATAACTGACACGAAGCTTTAAGAATAATTTAATGCACACGTCAATCCTTCTTCATCAGAACACTCAGCCTACATCTCGTGAACGCACTATGGCATTCAATTCGATTTCATTTCATTGTTGCTTATAATATAGAATCGATTTTGCGATGTATTTGGGTGTTTTATTTTCATGCGAAATAAGTTTTATATAACTATGGTAGTTTTTTTGCATGTACTGTAAGCTGTCATATATTCTGGGAAGGAAACAAATTTTATTCGTTTTCACACGCATCATACGTGTTTTAGAACTATATCAAAACATAGATCTAATTTGTATGGCTTGCCTCAAAAATAAATATATTCGAAACACCTGCGTGTGTTCAAAAAGCCTCCATAATTGTTTGAAATCCAACAAATCTACCAATTTAAAAAAAAATTCACGTCACAGTTCTTACTTTATGGTAGTTCTTATCTACCTAGGTACTTAAATCCCCGCGGAAACTTTATATTTTAGGATTGTAAAAATATTGGTTGATCAATTCTTAATTTTCTATTTTGCTAGAAAACATTTCATAAATAATATACAGGAGAAAAGTAATTTTAACTCTACCAATATCACTTAAAAATAAAATGGAGTCATATGTATTCGGTTATATTGTACTATTATTATGGTATGCTGATTTATATTGACCACAGTAGTTATAATAATAATACTAACTAGCGATGACTTCACAAAATAGTTTCCAATTAATGATTACTAAATTGATTAGAGTCTAAACTAACACATGGATATAACATCCAAGCAAAAGATCTTCCTGATATGTCCAAAAATAAAAAATTAAAGCGATTGATTGTTATTAATAATATTATTATAGTATATTATAATTTATATTATTAAACGATTTCTGTGACTGCAGTGTTAATATTTTTAGTACATTTATTATTTTCTTATTATGTGTTGTAAAGTTAGTAAATTATAATAAAATTAAAACGCGTATTTTAAAGTATTGATTTCACTGAACTATAATATTATACTGATAAAGGCAATCTGAATAACAAAACTTTCAATATTTAAAGAACTTGTATATGTATATTTATCAAAATCAAATTAATAGTTTATACAGTTTAAGAAATATTTTTTAATAAAAGTATTTTTAAAAGCTTTTAAGTTAAACAAAAATCATTATCAAACACAACACCACAATGGTATATTTTACAACACTTGAAAAAAAAAATTATAAATAATAGCATTGTACAGATTCAAATAATGAATATTTAGCATTTTAAGTGTCTAAAATTTCCAACTGTTCTTTTATTTAGTTATAATTATGATCATTGCTTTAGTATATACGCGTTATTACCATATAGTTGTAGATTAATATTCTTTGATAGTTGAAAGTTTTTTTTTTATTACATTTCAGTGATTTACATAATATACTTAAAATCACTCATATTGTTAATAGTTAATCAATTTGAACAATAAAACTATAGTCAAGAACACATTATTCTTAATCTAAAACTAACTAAAATTTAGTACATTTTTTACAATACCTATATTTTTTTTTATGAAATACACATTTTTTTCATATTATCGCTGATGTGTTTCGTTCATAAACCTTTTGTTTGACGACTCTGGTAGGTATCGTTTACAACACACGAGGATACATTTTTATTAGTTTTTCGTCTGGGAAAAGTTGAGGGAACTGTTTTCAAGTGTCGGTTCATTTTTATGGTAGATAAAAGAAAAATATCTTTTCACACCTTATTACACGACGTGCAAATCTCATAACACGTAATGACTGAACTAAATGTTATTATAGTCATTAGATACCTTCAAAATTCTAATATTTTAGTTATAACAATAATACTTTGAATATAATTTAGATCGTTGAAATAATATAGTAGGTAGTGCAGTTTATTAATGTAGTGTACGGATCCTAAATCACATTCCATATTAAAGCCACTGCTTTTAGTCTACCATAATTTATTATACTCATACTAACCGAAGTATTATGATATTAAAATGTAATAGGTAGCTATACTTACTACACTAAGTACATTCACTATTATAAAAACAATACTAATCATATTTGATGACATTATATGATAGTGGGTAGTAAAGTTATTTAATTTTATAACTCAAAATAAATGTTTCTGAAATTAGTTTTATTCAAGCTAATACAATAGTATTCTAATATTTATTAATAATATTTTAGATTCTCAACAGAGAATGATATGTTTTTTTTATTCATTTTAATAAAAGTGAATATAGTCGGTAATTTGGGGGGTCAAAATTCAAAATTCATAGACATTTTTGAAAAATAACTGAAAAACATATTAGCATTTACTAGATACGAAAAACTTAAACTACTTTAACTCGTTTTGTGTTATAAATACTTATTAATATAAGTATTTTAAATTTTCAACTTATTTTAGTATTTTTCATTTATGTTGTATGATAGGTAACATTTTTGTTTTTGGGTAAAAAAGATTGAAAATTTAATACAATACCTCATTTTGGGTTTTTTTTTCATAGCTATTTACAAATCAAAAATTATACAAACATAATTTTTTTAGATACTTTAAGTTCAAATTTGCACGGAGTTATGTATATTTAAATAAAGAATAACGATTTTAATTATTTTGTAGTAATTCAAAAATATTATTCGTTTGGACTTGAAACTTTTACGTATATTATGATATTTTAATTTATCATAATGTCATTCGGAAAAATAGATGCAGGATAACGTTTAGTAATCTTTATGTATACAATTCCACTATAAAAATATTCAGAAAAATTTTAAGCTATTGCCTATATATACCGATAACCTATTATCACCGTTCTATGGTAAGTCAGTATTGATTCAATGTTGAATGTATATATTATTATATAGTATTAAGATACTATTTTAGGTAATTAAATATTAATGAAACTTACTGTAAATGCAATTGTTTTGGCAAAAATTAATTTATCCTAACCTATTACTAATCGTAAAAATATTACTATAATATAGTAATATAATTTATATAATTATTAATATCTATAGAAAGTGGTTAAAGTGGGCAAAATGTTGAATGGGGACTATAGCACCAACAATTTAGGAGTCTTCTCGAGTTCTTACCAAAGTCTTTATCTAACCAAACTGTTTTAAGAAGCTCACCAGGTCTAAACTTCCATTATTATTTTCTTTCACACACTTTTTTGTTCATAACAAGTTTTTATAAACAGGATGTAAAAACAAATTTCCTCCTAAGAAAAATGATCTTACTTACACATATTATGCCTGTTCAATAAAAATAAATTGTAATTCATAGCCCAAAATGTTAAAAAAGAATGTATTACAATTTTAAAATTGTTTTAGTTTTATTTATTTCGTTAAAAAGACAAATAAAAACTAATTTATATTGAATATCACGTTAATACGTTTCTTGTTAATATTCTTAAGAAATGTTTTACCCGTTTAGATTTGAATCAAAATACAGGTGGCTGAAAATAAAATATGGTATATTTTTTTTTGTCAAGCCGATTAGTTTCTTTTATTACTAAAGTTATTATTAAGGTATATAAATGGCTTTAAAAGTGCATTGTAATGATCTACTTCAACAAAATATATAGAACTTACTTCTTGAGCTAATAATAAAGTCTCACCGGCCTTCCACGCTGGAGGGAATTTATTTTTTTCCGTAATAGAAATACAAGACATAAATACTGGACAGTCACAGTATATACCTAATACTATGTAATATGATTATTTCTTTAAGTGTAAATATCAAACACGAGTAGGTATAGTAAAAAATATTCATTCTGTTTACCGTTACTCCTTAATCGTTTATTATCTGTCGTATTCGTATCGAATAACAAGCGCAATGAATAAATAAACACTTTTAAAAATAATTTAATACAACGATAGTCATTGGAAATTGTTGCTTGCATAATCCAAAAACATATCCTAACCAAGTTATAACAATGTTTTAAAAATAGACCTTCAATTCCAATTTAATTGAAACGTATTCTTTGAATGAACTTGTACAAAAATGTCCACATAAATTCTGGTAGTTGGTAGACCACGTTGGCCGGATCACTTATTTTATTCCATTTTATTATTTTGCTACTGTATAACAACACATAATGGTCAATTATATTTCTTCCGAAAATCCTAGGACAGCGTGCAATAATTCTAACTAAATCATACCACGTACCGGATGCTCGTAAAATAGTCAACGAGATGTGGTTTTTCTCGTTGAACAATTTAATCATTTCAAATTAGTTTAGCAACAACTAAATTTTATGTTGGTTAGGTTAATTACTATTTAATCCTAAAAAAAGAAACTGTAGTGATGCATTTTGTATCGACTTTGCTTTTTCACGTCACACTGCAGTCTTATTTCATCAGACCTCAATAAATTACATTGAGTTAATTCACTTCTGTGCCTATTTAAATAATTTTAGTTTATATAAAATATACCTTAAATGTTTTATCCTTGGTTGAATTTCGAAGTTTTCATTCCAGTATTTCAAAGTATGTCGTTGTTAGTCGTCCTAGTCGTCCTAGTGACAGCCATCGACCGGGCGTCTCCATTTGCAAATCTCCCTTGGACGTTCACTTCCGGTCTCCATGGAATTATAACTTTTCTGAATGCCTTCCGGAAATTCTCTGACAAGAACGCGTATAATATTGGATTCAGGCATGAGTTGGTGTACGCAAGACAATGGCTGACTATCTGGACGATGACGCTGATAGCCGTGATTTCATAATAGTTAATGCTTTTTAGCACCAATATAACCTAAATAAAACATAATAATATTACTTAGTATAAGTGAAATAGTATAAATAGTACTTTATATTTACACGTTATAATTGTTATATTATATTGTTTATAGTATTTGATAAAAGTATACAAATGTGTACAGGTGGAGAGTATTGAAGAGTACCTATATAATAAGCAGCTGGTTTGTCCGAGGACGAAAAAGTAATACGTTCAAGAGAATTCACAAGTCAAAAAGAATTACTTTTCCACTGATATATTTTTTATTTTTATCTGTTAGAGCTTCAACAACAACTATGGTTATATAGTCTTCTTTTAGATTTGATATACAGGTTAGTAATACAAAATAACATTATTTACAATTATTTATAATATATAAGTCAATGGAAAAAAAAAATATATTACTTCATTTTTGTTTTTTTCGTCAAGTGACTGTTAGAGTAAGGCTATAGGATAATAAATACTTTTCGTGGAATTTCGCCAGTTTTTTGACGATGAGAAAGGGGTGGAATAAATGCTTGTGTCCTATTGTGACTCAGGTGACTATTATTTAATCTCTTCTTTTATTACTATTATAATATTATATTACTTATTTTTCAGACAACAGTATTATAACATAATATTATATAATACCTTACCAGTTACCGTTTATCTTTATTGTACTAAATGTTATTAAAAAATAGTATCAATTATAGTACCTACTACTGAGTACTATTAAATGCACAGCTCTCTTGGCCACGCATCTCGAATTTTTCGTTTATTATATTATGTGTATAAACAAAAAAAAGTAAACAATACAATCACGTACCTATTATACTGTTTTCAATAGTGTTTTAAAACTATTTTTTTTTGCATTTTAATTTTAATTTGACGTAGAATTTATAAATGACAGAAAATGTTTTTATTATATTTTACATCCATTCATAAGTGATAAAACATACAATAAACAATGAGTTTGGAGACATAGTTTAAATGGGTATTTAAATAAATGACAGTATACCTATTATATTATTATTTTTTATAGTTTACATATAATATATAGGTACTGCAGTTTTGTAAAAAATAATTTTAATTTAAATACATAAATAACTTAATCAATTTAAAATTTTAGTAATTAGTTATCGCTATAATGTTTTATTAGATATGTCATATGTGTACTACCTACTTAATTTTATATTGAAAAATGAATAGTATATCGCATAAAAGTCTGTCATATTTTAATTCTGATCTACTTTGATATTGATTAATGGATAACCATCGATAATGTATAATAAAATATAAAATAAATAATGTTTAATAATTTGTTTCTAATTATAAATAAAATAAAATATATTAACGTATTTTAAGTCGCACCAATTTTTGCGCACGTTCATTTTATTTGTGAACAATTATTATACAAGCCCGACCGGCATCCCTTTCACGGCGGAGATCGCGTGCGTTCGACCAAAACCAAAGCGACACGTGAAATGCCGTAAGGACTTTAAGTGGAATAATAATATACTGTCCGTCCAATGGACCCAATCAAACGGATACGCAAGTGGCGTGTGTGTGTGTGTCTGCTAAAGTACAAAAGTTTGGTTATCCAACAACGAATTATTGCTGTTCGTCGTCACGTTTGAGTCTTTTGCGGCTCGAGCGAAATGGCCCCCGCACAGAAGAAACTGTCGCATGTTTTATCGCATTTTGCGCAGCAATAATGCGTCCTGTTAAATTCATGCGAGACTCGTAAAATTCCCGTACTTAAATATTCTTCTCCTGACGGCGTGCAGGTCGTAAACAAAGTCGGCGGTGGCACAGGACTCACCGGACCAAAGTTATATAGACCGAGTGCATGTTGTATTTTGGTACCATTGAAAATGCGAAAAATATAAATCGATATCGATGGTTGTGTTTTTTTTTCATTTCGTTCACGAAAAACTGACTCGATAAAAACAATCTAAAAACGTACAACTCGATGGGACGAAGTACTAGTTGGTGGTGAGTAGTGTGATGCAAAAGTTAGGTTTTTTTGAAACACAAATACGTTTAATTTTAGGGACAATATCGTATTTTATGTGCAATAATTAACATCGTTATATGATTTTGTTCCGAAAAATTAACTGATATTATGAATTGGGTAATTTTAAAATGGATATGCATTAAATTAGAAATACTTTTTAATTTATACTGTAACAGTTTCTCAATTTATTGAATTACAAAAAATATATATTTTACAGTGGTCAATTTATTATTAGCTTTAAGGGGGGCTACAAACATATTTTTGTGACTAAGTTTTTAACTAAAATTTTTTTTGGTCATAAAAATAAAATAAACCATTTTTTATTATTATTAGGTAATTTAGATATTTGACACAGATGGTTTCACGTACAATTTTGAATAATTTTTTTTTAAATTAATTATTTAAAATTAGTCTAATCGCTGCGAGTTAAACTATATACGATATTAGAAGTATATTAGAAGATATTAGTGTCTCTACATTTTTATGTTATATACATTAACATACCGTTCATAAGTCAAAAATTCAAAAGAGCGCAATACATTTTAAAATAACATAATCAAATGTCTATTTATCTTTTAAAATTCATGTGAGAACTTTAGCTATGTAGGTATTAATATGTTTCCAAATAAAATTTATGTTTGATATTTGGAAACTACTTTTTTTTTCAATAACTTTTTGTATTTTATAATCCAAAGTTTTGAACATACATAGAACTTTTAAATCTTTGTCATTCGTCTAAACGTTTATCTGTAATTTTTGTAAACCCATAAATTTTCCATAGCGAATATATACCTCAGCGAATATATACCTTTTGCCTTTTTGAGATTCCCCAGAGATATAATCGACTAAACTTTGAAAATGTTTATGATCATCGCTTCCAAAAACTTTTATTCTGGTATAATGTAACTGTCATTAATAGTTTATTTTGTGCATTATTAAAATATTTCAAAATCTATAAGTACTATTGTTTCTTTTTTCTGAAACACTAAATCAAATTAAATAATTCTATTTAATATTTAATATTCTTTTTGATCATTATCGACTCAGCTCTTATTTAATTTTATATTCTATGGTAAAAAAAAAAATGTCAGTTATAAGAGATAAAATCTAAATTCACAGATACGCATCATTATTAAACGATTGTTTTGCATTATCTGGATCAATTACCGACTGTTGACAGTGACACAGTGCAATAATTTCTGTTGAAAACGTGCCGATATGCGTTTTCACCGGGTTCCTCATTTCACAATTTGTAAAATATATTAAATAAACATCCCAAATCAATTTTGTCACGTTTATCTAATTGGTGTTCTTCTGGGTTTTAGTAAAAAGTCGTGTATTAGAATATCCGCATGAGATTGACGAATATTTCACTACCTCATACCCAGTAAACATTATAGTGCGTTTACTTGCAATTTTTTCCGTTTCTCGGTAAAAAGTGAATCCGCTGATTCAACATTTATTTTCATCTCGAACCACAGCGTGGAATTACATATTAATCTGATTACTTGAAAGTGTATATTTTAATTTGTGATTTATAATGTGTTCATAAAATATTATTAAGTCGAATATATTTCGTTTTCGTCGTATTATAATATAATAATTACATAGGTCTGACATTTTATCATGAGTGGGAATCTCTTTAAACGAAGAAGCGGTTACCAAAATATTCCTTATTATAATAATATTATGATAATAATTGTAATAATTAATTATTAACGATGCAAAAGTTGTTTTTATCTACGTTTTGGCGCTTGAGCTTTCCAAACACGGTTAATTCCAAATATTCATTATATATTTTAGTCAGCTAAATCTGTTGTCAAAATTGCCGTAAATATTACGTCTGTACAGCAGTGCGAAAATATTGCCCACACTACCACAAAACACTATATGAAACGCTTTATTGTTTTTTTGTTTTCCTCGAGGTTTTTTTTATAAACGTTAATATAATATATATTTTTTTTTTATTTTTAACATTCAGTTTTTTAATATGAATTATGAATGAGAATTTCGTTCAATGGGCATATATTATTATTTATGGTGCGTCAACCTACGTAAATTTGGAGCACAATCGCCGTTGGAGTACCTATATCTGTTTGCAGGACACGCGATCGTGGCTCCGTATTATTTATATAGGCACGGGACGACTGGAGCTGCGTCCAAAAATTTTATTTTATATTATATATGTACACTTTAATTTAATACTCATATAATAATTTTACCAGTGACGTGGTCGTGTGTGCAACGTTGGGCGTGCGGAGCCATCACAAATTTGAAAAATGTCACTAACTGCCCAACCAAAAAATAACTCAATGCGCAATAAACATAATTTCTTTTTATTATCATATTCACTACTTTAATTTCCGGTTTTCTCGTGACATACAGAACAAATGTTTTCAAGACAAAAAAATATTACAGCATGCAGTTGAGGTTGTATTTCACACGCGCAGTGTAATTATTATTGAAAATTTGTTGAGACCAGTGAAATGCAGTATTCGAGTGTTTTCAACTACTGTTTTCAGATGGATTGTTAAGTATAATGATTGTCAAAATAGCATGTTTCCAAAAAAAAAAAATCATTTTATTATAGAATTATTATTATTTTTATTTTTAACCAACCAAGCACAAATGATTATTTTATTTATACTTTGTTTTTATCTTGAAATCTTCTATAATATCATTATGTATAGACTGTATAAACTATTATAGTAAAAATTATATTCACATGTATTATTATTTATTAATATTAAAAATAAAAGTAGGTTTTTATAAACACATCGACTTTATTATATTTTATTGTCTCATATTATTCGATATTCGAATTAATTTAATCAAGTAAATCTCTCGCTTATAACAATAGTTAAATAAATTACTCATGTCTGAATCATCGGAATCTTTCTATTATTATAGTTTTAAACAAGACGGTTAGCTGCAGTATGGCCAGTTTTCGGATTTGACAAGTATTCTTTTATCTAGATAAAGATAAAGATAATGCAACTCGAATGTATCTAGATAAAGATAAAGATAAAGATCAATACTTTTTTATCTAGATAAAAAAAAGATATTTTTTTTTTTAAATGGGTTTTAAATTTAGGTATATTTTAGTTGGGCACTAGGAACATAATAATAATAATGATATAAATAAAAATAATTACATTATTTATAAACCATAAACTTGGTTTGAGAATCTGTATACATATTAAAAATTTGTTTGTACAATTTCGCGATTTTTACCAATAAAAAATGTATCTAGATGAATTTATTTAGATTAGTAAAAAAATTATCGAAGATGAACGTTTAGATATCTTGTAACTATTTATCTAGATAAGATAAAAGATGAACAAATATTCATCTAGATAAATTGATCTAGATAAGTCCGAACACTGAGTATGGCGGATTACTACACCGAAAAATTTAGGAGAGGTCAAGTTCGATCGTCATCGTTGGACGGCAGAGATCACTGCAGAGTGAGATGTTCCCCTATAACTTCAGTATCACAGCGGACAAGACGTAATATTAAATTCAGAAACCGGATTTTTGTCATTGCAGAGATCATCCCAGACGCAGCCGCAAATTGTTCTCTTATAGCCGATATCGTCTTCTCGGTAGTGCCGTGAACAAACTTCGGTTGATAACAATTATGACGAGACGTGCACCGCCTACGGCTACGGTGTCGTCTGTCGCCTATAATAAGTCCCGGAACTTTTGACGATTAATTGATGCACTGGCAGTCAACGGCCGGTGGGGGTGTCACAAATGTCTGATACGGTAAACTTCGAACGATCGAAAGCCAAGCACGACGAGTAAATACACACGGTATTATACATAATTATATCCATATACGGTACGTGTGCACCAGACAGTATCATCCGCACTCCGTCGTCGACAAAATGAGTATCAATAATGATTTATAATATAGGTACCTCTACCTACGCCGAACTCGCATACCTCGTTGTTATAATGTTGGGCGCATTTCGTGCAAAATATAATGATGTACCACTCGGGTTGAACGCGATCAAAGAGGATCTAAATTTAATCGCATTGTGTCCCATCGACCTATTACCACTTGTACACTGTCTCGTCCATTAGTTTTGCCCTTCGAATGCTCTCTTTTCACCTCGCTTGCCCAACATTATTCATCGCTATATATATATGCTCCTTCCCGTTCCCGTGCCATATTTTAATATTGCACGTGACGAGTGTCACGTCAAATTTTATGATTGTACTTTTTTTTTTTTTTTCGCTGAGCACATTTAAACACTTCTTTCTTCTGGTCTCGGACAATGCTCTCTTTGGTATTATTCTCTTCCCTGGATATATACGGCAACTTTCTTAAAGCTTAAGCCCCGTAGCTGTTATTTCTTAACAATTTTTTTTTCCAAACACAAGGTTCAACTTTTTGTCACAAGCTTGACTTTATTTATCTAATTACATTTTAGATTCTGAGTGGAGAGATGGACGTATTTGGTGTACAATACTACGGGTGTTCATTTTTCTTTTGTGTCTGACATCACCAGTAGTAAAGATGCTTCAATATTCAACTTTGAGTAGGATTTTTTGCCGAAAATTAGACCTATTTTCCAAAAAATATCTAGCTAAATAATATTATAATAATTTGAATACTTTGATATACTGAAATAGTTAATAATTTACCGAGTACCAACGTAATTAAATGTTATTATTTATTATGTCTATGAACGTATTACCAATAGTTTTATTTTATATCTTTACAATCAAAACATAACATACAATAGCAACATGAGTTTGCTTTTTCGTAGCCTATACTGCGATAATTCGTATTATATATCGCACAATAGTATTACCTATTTACGTTTATAAATAGTTTTTTGCCGTGGCCTAACTTCAACTGAATTTGTTTAAGAATCCGTAATGTCAGTAATATAATATTAAAATATTAAATTTATATATTGGTAGTAATTGAATCTTTAGCACCAGTAAAACGATAATTCACAAAGTCATTCAAGTATGAAAAATCGACTTAATCAAATGTAATCGACTTAGTGACGATAAATTTCAAATATTTATGTTGTAGATTTAAGTAAGATTTATAAAAAAAAAAATTTTTCTTATAAAAACATGATGCCCATATGAATTTTTAAATCTTAAAAAAATAGATGCTGAAACACCGTCTCTGTTCAGTATTATTATTCATATTCAATGATTTAATCATTGAATTCAAAATTGACACATCTATAATGATGACATAAACCCGACATTATCTTCTGACTTCTATATAGGAGACCGACTTCCCAGATTTTTTAATTTTAGGTTCTGAGTGGAGCGAGGAAGCTAATGATTTTACAATGTTTATTTTTTTATTATTTTTTTTCTATCCTGTATACGAAATTTCTACCAGAATGAGTGCTTCGATTTCAACATGTAGTACCTTATCTTTTAGAAAATTAGATCAAAATGGTACTTTAGGGAGGTCATTTTCGATTTTCTCAATAGTTATTTAATGCCCGGGAAAAACCACCGACAAATTACGGAAAACCGCTAAAAACAGGATTTTAATTGCCAACGATTTGTACATCACCATAGATACTAATAAAAATTAATAATATAAAATATCGTTTTTCTTGATGATATTATATCATTGAATTCAAGTTTGATACAATTTGTTATACATTGACCCACTTGTAACCTACTGTTCAGCAGAGCGACATCCACTTACCCGCTTTCTGATATATATTTATGCTTAATTTTCATTTACCTTTATTTTGTTACAAAAAACCTTCCATTCCATAAGAAAATATCCTTAGTGATGTCGATGTTTAGCAACAACGACTTGGCCTAAGGTGGCCAACGTTTGACAACCTAACCTGAATGTTGAACAGGTGACACGTAGTATAAGAATCACGTATTAGAATTTAATTTGCTAAATGATTAATATAATTATGTAAAATATATATTATAGGTATTCAATTACTCAGAAAATACAAATCTGTAGTCTATACCGTTGGGATATCATAATATACTTAATTCTCCCATTTCATATTTTTCTTATTTTAAATTATTTATAACATTGTAATAAATGTTCCTTCCATAATGTGTTCAGTATAACTGGATGATTTCCAGACTAACGGAAAATTTGAAAAAAAAAATAATCTTTATATATTTAATAATACTATTTTGGTTATAGAACTTAATGTCATAGTCATTCATAACTGGCATCCTGTTTTTTACTTTATCAAATGAAAAAATCTCGCACATACGCTCGCTCGATATTAAACACATTCGAACATTTGTTACAGTACATTAAGTCCATTAAACTCGGGGTTACAAAAAATGGAATAAAATAATAATTTATGCTTTCTCCGAAAAAAAAAATAAGAAAAGTATATTAATACATTTATTATTAGTGTTTCACAAATTATGATGCATCAAACTTGTTACGATAATAATAATAATAATAATAACAATATGTAAAACATAATACTTATAATTATTAGACGATTCTTTTAAATACAATTATTATTATAGTTTTCTAATATTAACATAACAATAGTTTAATGACAATTTATTATTTAACTTGATTTTATTTGAAATTATTTTCAATTACATAATATTTAATTTTTGTAGTTTATACAAAATAATATGTAATAAACAAAGATATTATCTGTATACAAATGATGGATATTTTTTAATAGGTACCAAATATAAAGATAATAAAAAAAAAATGTTTGATGCTATTTATTACTCTTGAAATTGGAATAATTTTAACATTAAATAATTTCATGTTTTCACAACTCTCATTTTTAAATTTAAAAAAAAACTGGAAATGCTTTGGTTTTATAATGACGTGTGGGTTATTTTTAGAATTATAGAGACTTTATTATGACGGTTATAATTGTTCAAGCAGAATTATCGTTTCAAAAGATTAATTACCTGCCTGTATCATCTATACCTATATTATATTAGAGTCATGAGATTGTATTAAGTTGTATAAAATATATTATTATTTTTTTATTCACATAAGTTTCTCTAAAATAAAAAACAACTGTCGATAAAATTGAAAGAAAATCATGATATCTAAAGGGATCCCAATTTTTGAAATCTGAAAATAATAAACTTGATGGTTATTTGAAAAAATGTATAAAAATGTAATATTTGTTGTTTTCTTCAAATTGTATTCTTTGCATTAGGTAATTATTCGTATACAGATCATGTATCGTGAATAAACTAAAATGGATTATGTATTCATAATAACATTTTAACGTAATCAAAACATTTAGAATACTTAGCATACGGAGTATAAAATATTATTTAATACTGATGTATTTAAGGGGCTATAATTTCGAATGTTAACTATATTGGAACTCAGAAGCGTTTTTAAAAATTAACTTGATTATGATGGGTTTAAATGATGCACTGGAGGGTAGATTAAGGTGATAAATAATATAAGGGATGATTGATGATAACATAACGAGACTAAAATTATTTTTATATCCAATAATACATGCACATTAGTCAATATATTATCTACCTTATCATTTATGCTACCAAAGTTGGTATATTTATTAATTGTAAATTTATGTGTGAAGTTTAAATATTCAAATAAAATAAATCAATTGATATTTCGTATTTAAAAATGTTTAAAAACAATATTGTTTTTTTTTTTTTGTCATTGTTGAACGAATGTTATAAAAATTCAAATTATTATTAGACACAAGTTATCAGAGTCGGTAATAAATTGTTGATTTAATAATAATAACTATTCATTTTTTTTTATTTTTTTATTTATTTATCTTTTTGTAGCTTCGGCGGCATTGGCCATTTACAAAGAAAAATCTAATAAGTAATTTTTTGTCATTATTATTTTTGTTGTAATTAAACTATAATATTAGCATATTGTATATTTTATATTTGCACATTCTTGACATTTCACTTTATGAAAAGATCACCTTATTATAAAAGAAAATTACAATTAAGCGGGGCAATGAATAAATTATTTTAGGTACATTGATTTTTTTGTCATCACCTTTTGGGGTGATTACCTTCTTTTTTTTTGATTACTAGTTATTATACACTTAACTTTAGTTCACACGCTAACAGTTACAGTCTTCATATTATTATGATGTATGCAGGTATACATCGTAAACGTTAGGCCTCTGTTATATTCAAATCTGAGAAAATAAATATTAATTATAAAATAGTTACCTACCTAATACAATACAATGTTCCTACACTTTAAAGTATGGGGTCATAATATTTCCTGTATATAGTTGGACATTTAATTAATTTATTGTATACTGTTGTAGATAAAGTTTTTGTCACTTGTTGAAAACAATACAAAATTATAGTATGGTTTTATTTTAGTAGATATATGTATATTTTGAATAAGCTAACTAGGCTGGTAATATTATTAAGATTTGAAAACACTTTTCCACGATTAAATAGTTATAGAATAATTAAAGATTACGATAATTATACATTGTTATAAGGCTGTTAACGTTAATATTATTTTGATATTAATTTTTGGTTCAGATGCCCTCAACGTATAAATCCGGTACATAAAGTATAATTTATTCAATTGTTTAAAGTTATATTTTATGATGTACATTAATTATAACTTATATAGTTACATGTTATTATATTATCAAACTGAAAACAAATTGTCAAAACATTAATATTGCTATTCAACAAGAAGTAATATGAAAATGTTATGCTTTTTCCAGTTCGTCTCTATAGTGCCCCAGCCTTGGCACTAATTATATGGATGCTTGGATTAGTCTGAGGGAATATTAATTGGTCTTCGTAATCGTTCACGGATATTTTATTAAACATACAATATTATTTTAGTATTTTGTAATTATAAATATCAGAATGGCTTTTAGAGATCGGATGATTCTGTTTCGGGTTTTCATCTTTCCTTGCTCCCGTTTGGGGAGAATAATTTACACATAATTAAAAAAATAAATTCCATTCAAAAATAATTATTGATTTTTAAGATTTTTATTAGAGCAATAAATTAGAACATAATATTACTTATTACTGCATTTATAACTTCCCTCAAAATCTAATAAATCATTACGAAAATATGTTATTTAATGATTTATTTTTATAGATTTCAAGCATTGTAGATGACGATTATTAGACTAAAAAAACAACTTATGAATCTCAACAGTTTATTTGTGAAGTTTGTATTTCTACCTAGCACCAAGGCAATGTAGGTAATGTAGGTATTTAATTAGTTGTTCTGATAATGACAATTTAAATATGCACTTCCAAAACAAATTAAGGAACTCCATAACATTGTTTAGGAAGAGTTTAAACATAAATTAAATTTCTTGGTCTTCGTGTCTGAAGTATAAACAATGTGCACTTGGATGGATGCCTGTTGATGCATAAATTATTAAGTAGGTAATCATAATATGTTATAAAGTCTTTTGTTCATGCTTAATATTTAAAAGTGGCCATTAAATGTTATGTGTGCATATTATTTTGATTGCTATTTTTAAACTAAACAAACATCATATCATGTAATAATTGAATTTAACAAATAAATAAAAATAATAAAGACTCCACTTTACTATATTAACCGAACGATAATAATATATTTATAATTTCTATTGTATATTATATTATGTTAAATACCGTAACAAGTAAACACATTGAAAACAAAAATAAATAAGTAATTATATCATATGAGTTGAGTGGATTTTCTGAAAGCGATTGGGAACGCGTAATCCACTTTTTAGTAACACATGCATAAATCAAATTTAAGTAGTCAATAAACGATTATTTGTTACGGGTTTTTTGAAAATAGTTATATTTTTTTTAAGATAGTGCATTTGATTTGGAAAGGGAATAGCAGGTACCTATAGTGCTCACATAACATTATACTATGTATTATGACGTATTATTATGTATAATGCATGGTTATTAAGAGGACGCCACCACTCGCATGTGTTTGACTCACTCAATTTTGATTTTAGAAAAAAAAAATACCAATTATAAAATGAAAAGGTGACAGTATTTCGAAGAGCAAGACGGTGCGTTGTTTTCATTGTTTCGAATATATTGTTTAGAAAGGACTACCATTTCAACATTTTTAAACGACCTGTAACATTTAAAAAAATATTTTATTTTTAAAAACGCACTGTCTTGCACACCAGGATATTCTCATACTTCGATTTTGTAATTGGTCTTTTTATTCTAAAACCAATATTGAACGAATTCTACTCAGACTGCGTAAACGCGTTTTGTCTATGTCGTACGTGTATAAGACAGAGACAACCCATTCAAATGTGACGTCATCTTAAGATTTTAAGTGAAGCAAATAATGTGGGTATTCGTTTTTATGTTTAGTTTCCTAATGAACATTAACTACTAAATATAGTATGATGTCGTTTTTTTTTTTTTACATAAGAGGACTTACTTATATTTTAAAAGTAATTTCAAACGTCTTATCTATATAATAATAATAATAATCGAGCACTGGCTCTACTATAGTATCTTGAATATGATGATTTAACAGTGTAATTTTATAACTATAAGCACTATACTATGCTGAGATTACGCTTAGACCCAATACATGGTTTTTTGTTTTCGGTTTGGATTTTTCTATGATAACTTCTATAATTATAACTATGCTAACTATAATATTTAATCTTATTTTAAAAATAAGTATTAGTCGTGTAAATGTGTAATTAATTGTAATTACTCATTCCCGTGGCTTGGTGTGGCGCAGTGCGTACACTCAACTGCGGGAACGCACTGAGTGAACGTAACGGCCGGCGTTGCTAGTTCCCGGATGGGTGACCACCCGCGATTTTTAGCAACGAATCCTTGCCACACATACAAAACGTGTTTTCAACCTTCCTCCCCTTACTTACAACCTACAATCAAACAAAGACAAAAACCAACTTCTAATGACCTAAGTTGCCGGGCTCAAACTCAATAAAAAAAAAATTCTCATTTCAACGTTATATTCGGTGTGGATTTGACTATCAAAAATCATATTTAAAACCCTTCAACGAAAGACGTAATCACCATTTTAATGGAAGTAAGAGTGGGGTCGAAGGGGAAAAGACAGAGGTTGATTGGCTACTCTAAAGACACTTCAAGTTTTTGCCAAAAATTATAAGTAACATTAAGAAAATGTGTGGTAGGATTTAAATTGGCTCCACTTTAATGTGAATTACTAAACAATTTAATAAGGCTTATCGCATAAAAAACGTTGATATTTTTTATGATAAATGTATCATATTGATGAATGTGTTTAAATAAAAGTCGCGATCAGTTTTTCATTTATATTTATGTCATTTTGCTACCGTTCAATTAATATTTGCATTGGATTTTTTATCTATGGTTGATTGTGTTACATTTGTATAAGAAAAGTATGGCTATATCAGTATAATATTTATAAAAACGTAATAAATATTTGTATGGATTGCGCAATATTATATTATATTGTTGACTCTTAATAATGTATTACGGTTAATAACGATGATTGAGTAGCATATTTACCCCCAATATGTGATTTAATATATTGGAAAACATTTTACAAAGAATAAGTCTCGATTCATTTACAATTAATTTATTAGCTTGTGGATGCTTGAAAACAAGTAAGATTTCAGAAAGTTAATATAGACAAATAAAATAGATTAATAAAGGAATTATCTCGGATACCTACTATCGATATGAATCTATGTAGGTTTTTAGTAGCCAAAGGTAATGCACATGTGAGTTAATTACTAAAATACGTAGAATATAAATTGTATCCCTTCCCATCTATAAAAAGTATTATATGAGTGACATTTAAAAGAAAATTTCGAAATACAGATTCGTGAAAAATATTTTTTAAATAAACAAAACAACTTATTTTCATCACAGACCCAAGAGATCGGCCAAAAATACGGTATATTAAATAATACGTTCAAGGATTTCATTAAAAACATAAAATAAAACCCTCTGGTATGCTCCAGACTGTGCTGTCTCTACTGATATAATATTATATTAAAGACTGATTAAATATGTGTTAAATAAATTATAATATTATACTGTTGAAGCATTTAAAATTAATATTTTTTATTCAATACAAAAAGGAAAATATTAACGACGTAACTCACGAACAACAAAATGTCTAGATCGTACATGTAAAGTAACTTAACATAAATAAATGTTCAAAAATAATATTCTATATTTACATAATCATAAATATACATCTGACGTTGGGAAGATAATAATGTTTCAGATTATCACAGAACAACCAAAATATAATTAGTGTAAATTAATTTGTTATTTTTTTCAAATTGAATTTATAATTTCTAGGAATGTGCGAATGGCATACATCTAAAGTGTCATCGGCACAAAGTCTATAATTGATAAAGTTAAATTTTAAACAATTAAAAAAGCAGACTTAAAAATTGAAACTGACTAAAAAAAAATGATATAAACCTAATAGCTACATCATATTGCACAATAATATAAAATCAAATAGATGTGTTTATATCTACGTAAATTTTAAGTTAGTTCTTAGAATAAATTGATACCTCATAAGAAATTCAGTTATCTTAATAAAAAAATAAATATTACCTTATAAGTTATTGAACATAATAAGTCATTGTATATAAAAATTGAATTTAGTTTACTGAACCCATTCTAGTAAAGTGAGTTAAAATATATATATATTTTTAATACATATATAAAAATAATACAGTTCGTTAAGTTTTATTTTATTTTTATACAAAAATGCTTATAAACATACATTAGAGTTTTTTTTTAGTCCATAGCACTTAAAAATAAAATTAAAAAGACAATACCAATTGGAATAAAAGGCACTTCAAAAGATATAATGATTAAATAAAACGTAGAAAGAAATATTTAACAGTCATATCAATATAAATGTGCTCTATTAAGTAAGAATTATGAACTCCAAGTCTTCAACTATATAAAAAAGTGATCTATAATAAATATTTAATCACATTTAAGTTAAATTTATGTTTTTAATTAAAAGTAATATTTCTAAATTATTCACATTTAAAAAAAGTAATAAATATTAGATTAAATACTTAGGTGCACACGGGTGGACAAAAAACTTGAATGGTTCAGGTAATTTTGAATGTCCAACAGATTTATCCAAAAAAATTGCAAATAAAATATGTAAATTAAGTAAACTCTGCTTCTTATAAACTATATCTTGTTTTAAAAGAAAACATCATTCAAAGTCATTACTTTTCTTCCATATAATAATAAATAACATTCATTGTTTAACTAGACATTATAAACTGCTAAACGAATTATTTTGTCTATAATTTTTGACCATTTTAAAGCGATAAAATAATATAAAAATAGGTTAAAAACATTAAAGTTAGTCGTCATTCTTTTTTTTTCTCATAAGTTTTTATTAGGCAATCTGTAACAAAAGTTGAACAATAAGCTTATTTGATAATATTTTTAAATGCTGAATATTCATTATAATTATATGATATATATTTTATAGTATATTATTATTATTATATAAGTATAACGTTTTTAGACGCTAAAGAAAATTTAATATAACTTTTGAATGCACAGTTTAATTAAATAAAAAATTAGAATTTTGTTGTTATGTCCGAAATGTATGATGAGCGATACATGTAGTAGGTATTATGACTGATTATTTTTTTGTTGATTAAATAACAATATTTGTATAAGTTATTTTTTTGGGAGGGTCGAGTAACTGTATACCGGAAGCATATATTATAACGATATACATAGGGAGAGGGTCACTAAAAAAGAGGTAGTTTCCGAGTGTGATTTTTGCACTCGGTAGTACGCATATATTTTATACGACAAAAAGAGCAAAGTTCATGTAATAAGAAATACATAATATATAATACATTAGGGCCTAAAAACGGTTGACACGTATCCATTTTGCGATTTTTTTTATTATTAATTTATAAAAAAATTTGCATATATGCGTATGGCATGTAACTAATACACAATGGAAAATTATTTTAAATCACGTACACAAGGCTTAAAGTTCGTAAATCGAACACATATCGGAATAACCAGATCAGGAAATTAATTTATTTACAAATGATTTTAATATTAGTAAACTATTCGGTTTTAGGTAGACATTTTAAGATGTTTCAGGTTTGGAATAATATTTTGTAATCATTCTACGTTTAAAAATCATATTTACTTTTTAAGTGTCTGCATACTTCATAGTATATATTTTATGTACATAATATCTCACAGTGTAAAATAATTATGCGTTAGATCAAACTAACATTATTGGTTAACATTTTGAATTTTTATCAATCATACTTTCCATAGCAAGACACTAAAACATTAACTGTACAATACACACCTAATTTAAGTGTAACACTATAATGTATGATATAATTTTGGTACGCTGTATATTGTATTATTAATTGATTAGGTACATTTATTTGAACTGAATTCTAGAAGTTTCTACAGCGTACTAACTGCTATAAATATAACAATATTTATATAAATGAAAGCGGTGTTTTTTTCTGTCTCCAAATGAAAATCCACTCTATTCGAGAAATCAAGAAAATTTTACACCAAAATTCGACAGAGAATGTCTGCATGCCATAGTCTGTTTATTTTATTATCACTTCGTTATCTATTTATACGTATTTTTATGGTTCTCACACAGCAATTCAGTTGATTAATATAATAATAATACAACAGGTGTTTTTGTATTTCTCAGTATTTTAGTGTTCATTAATGTTGTCATCAGTATGACAATTATATTTTCATGCATAATGTTACAGTAGGTATAATGGTAAATTCGATGCCAGGTGGGCACGACTAAACGACTTATTAAAAACCGTCGCCTTCGGAACCAGAATAAACAGCACTTAAATTTATATTATATAGTATAGATATTTTATTTTAATTTTATTTAAAAGAAGATGTTGAACTATAATAAATATTATGATTACGTTATGATATTAGAGTGTGTTTATTGTATTCATAACAGCTCTGCTGGCTAAATGGATAACCGGCAGTATTAAAATATTATTTAATTTATTTTTAATTTTGGGTATTTAATATTTACTTAGGTAATATTCATTTTTTTACCCCGAACCTGCAGCGACGGGTCATTCAGCTAGTATAATATATATTCTTAATTAAATTCAAATAAATTTTTCATACAGTTACTCTTTTGTGATTAACTAAGATCGTTATGGTAAAAATATTATTGGTAATTATAATGATACTATACTAAAAATAAATAATGATAATAACAATAATAATAAAAGTAATAATTATAATAAATATACTTAAATAAAACAACAGGCACTTTTGAGAGGCCCAATTATAATGAATTCTAATGTTTCTTGAATAAATTTAAAATTGAAGAAGTTTTAAAACCACACTTTTAGATTAACTCTAGTTTTAAATAATTTGTTGGATTTTAAAAAAAGTGTGGATTACTTTATTTTTTAAAACAAAATTTAAAAACTAATGAAACCCATTATAATGCTTAAGAAATTCAGCATACAAACATTTTATAGAGTAACTTACTAGAATTCGTAATCATATTATTTAAATAGTAAGTATAAAAACGATGATATTAACGAGTTAAGTATACCAAAATACAAAAAATCAGCACTAAAAATCTAGTGAATACCGTATACTATATAGTCGAAGGCAGTGGTTCTCATCCAGAGGTAAATAGACGGTACACAAAGATTTGTTAAACATGTTTAAAATTTACATTAATATCAACATTAACTATTATTGCATTAGTAGCAAAAAACATACCAAAATAATAATTTGAGATTGAAGGTTACCAATACGGAGTCCGATATTGACGTCATATTATTAATTCAAAATAACATTAAAAAGAACAAAAAATTAAAATTAAACGAAAAAAAAATATTTGATTTTACATTTTATGCAATAAATGCGTATGTTCTTAAAATTATCTTAGTTTTCAACTAAAGCTTCTAAACTAGAAATAGTAAATATCTACGTATCATAATAAATTGCGTACACCTTTTTTTTTGATAAAAAAAAAAGGTTTACTAGGTCCGATGACTATCTGCCGAGAGGTATGTGAACATTTTCAAAATGTGTGGGTGGCAGGTACTGGAATATAAAAAGATCAAAAATCGTTATTCGTTAGTCCAGGGTATATGTATATTACTATAATAAGGATAGAAGGCGAGTAAGTCGACATAAGACCATGCATGATAAGATAATAAATTATTTCCACGCACATAGCCGATTTTAATACTTATTCTGCACAAAATTCAACAATACATCGACAAAGCCCGTGTGTTTAATGTTTGTACGCGGATTGAAAAGAATGTTCTCAGATTTTGGGTGTATCAATAATCAATATTGAGTGTAATATTTTTTATGAATATAATACCGGCCACCCCCGTAGTGTGCTTAACATAAAGGTCTATATTTATATACAAAATAAGAACAATGTTATGCTTTTTCATTTATGATAAAATATCCGTATTCGGCTCAGTTGCTGTTAGTATCATTTTCAATGACCTGGTTTTATAAATCAGGATTCTGGTTACAATAGCGCTTATAAAGTTTATCCCACTGTTAAATTTTGAACAACTTGAAATAAGTACATACCGTTAGGATGTGCCACGATATGTTAACGAGAACTTTTTGAACAAAACTAACCGATAACGCCCTAGTGGCTTTCAAAACTTAATGACAACTCTAACGATACTTGTCTATTTTAATTGTCGATTTGAATAATATGTAATTGCATATAATATAATATTTTGCTGACGAAAATATTTCAAACGATGAAAATAGCAAAATCGTAAAATTTGTTCATTTATTTAAATTAGGTACAAATTAAAAATACAATAATTAGAAGTACTTACTTTAATCAATATGCGTGTAGGTAGGTACATTATTACATTAAAAGCTCTAATAAAATATAATCGATTACAATTTATTTGAAATTAAATTAAAGAGTTATTAAATTAAATTGATTTAAAATTAAATGAAAGAGTTATTAAATTGAATTTATCTGTACTAATATTATATATATATAATTATTTTTGACCGAACCTCTAAGAATATTTGATTGAAGTTTAAAAGTGTCGTTAGTAAATTAACCAATAGGTAGTAAACTCATTGAAGCTCTTGTGATAATCACTTAAGAACTAGTTATTATTTTATAGGTTCTTGATGAGTTGCTGATGATTTATCAGTGATGAATAACTGACTCGTGAATTTAAATACCTATTTTGCGCATACAATAGAAAAAAATCATTATCAAAGCCGTATTTTAACTTCGTTCAGGTATACTAATTAGTAATTATACTGACTCCAACCAACGAGCAAATAATTTGATCTGCTTAAAACTTTTGAAGTGTTGCACACATAATTTTATTTTATTCAATCATAACATCATTAAATTATGATAAAATATAAAAACTATTTTATGTGACTTATGAAAAAAAATCAAAAAAAAATTTTATTTAATATATTATATCCTCGTAATATACAATAAAATATTTTTTTATACGATATATTTATAAGTACTTTTGCTGAAGTCAATAAAAATATGCTCGTAATTGATTGAAAAAACACGTTAAAATTCAAACACTATAAAAATAAAATCAATGTATGTATAAATGTATGGAAAGTCTGAGAAGGTCAAGTATATTTCATTTATTAAATTTGTTATTTTTTATTTTTTTTTTTGACGATATAAACGCCATCCATTAAGTTTTAAAAGCAATAAACAAATTTAATACATTTATAAAAATATGCGCTGTGATATAACTTATTATTTTTATTTATGAATGATAGAAATATGGACTTGCAACTTCCAACAATAGAGTGGTAAATTTTCAACATAATTGGTGAAATGAAAATATACGTGGAGAGTAATAATAGAATAACGCGAAAAACGATAGGTTATTGTATATTTTCTAATATGTCGTATAAAAAAAAAACAAATTTTAACATAATATATAGAGTAGTAATGGTCATATTAGTTCATTTTTTCATCTACTACTGGACATTATTCATTTACAAAATGTAATTTGGGTTTCCTTTTTTTTGACGTAAGAGTAGTTGTCTGTAGTCACTGACTTATTTCTAAAAATTGATAAAACTTTTCATGAAAGACGTGCCGAGTCTTTCTTAGTTGAAAAAGTAGCAAAAGTTTACAACTATTTGAAAGCTAAATTTATTAAATAAGTACCATTATCTTAAAGAGTGTGCGATGTACATATTTAATTATTTCATCTTCTATGTACTTAATTCGATAAAAGTGTACATTTAAACAATTCCGTATATTCTATAATTTTCTGCTGTAACATAACGACATATAGAACATCATAGAATCGAATCTCTTAATGCTATTTTTAGTTTTGAGATATTTGAGACGAATGTACAGCAAATATGTATGTAAGTAAGTGCAGTCGTGCGTAGGATGCTACTCGAATTTTGTTTTCCTTGACCTAGTCGAAAGTCAAATGTCCGAAAACTTCACATGCAGTCATTAACACAAATGCTTGGTTTTGGCATCTGTAAACAAAATATTTGCTGAACCATTTGACCGCGATTTTTTTCTCTAAGCTTTCACTGTAAGATTTTGGCTCAAGTAAGAAACCCACTAACGATTTGGATCATTAGCATTCCATATAAAAGTGGAAATTATTGTAGTTAACATTAAATACATTTTGATGTCCTTATCTTAAGATTTCATGTAAATTCAGTACGTGACGTACATATTTACATAGGACTAATTTACGTTGCTACAATATTTTAGACCAGGTATATGTTTGTTTTCGTAGCATTCATTTTAATAAGAGTTGTTTATGCGAATCTATATCCTTTAGGCAGGTATATAAATATATACAATAATACCTATGTTTAATAAGAAAAAATAATATTTATTTGTGCATAATTTTATGATTTGAAACCGTACAATTTGTATTTAAAAGTCTTTGAATGAATATAAATATCGTTAGCGTCAAATTATATACATAAAATAACTTTATAATATTTCTAGTGTCATTGTAATATAATATATACAGTAAAATATGAATTTAATTTTTGTGTAATATATACAATGAAAATGAATACATATATAAATATTGTAGATATAGTATATTAATATTATTGTTCATAAAGTTTGTTGACATAAAAATGAACAATTTGTTTTAAATGAATCATATTATTACAATTCAATAAGGATGACAAAAATTCAAAATTTAATTTTGAAAAAGCATGGTCTTATGCTTAGAATGACTATACAGTCGTAATCGAATTTATTATGAATACACTAAAAAAATAATGATATAAAAGATATAATATTTTATTATTTTTGCTTTTATTCGATCTTGTTATTTAGTTTTACGTCTGGTGCCGAGTATGGACTTATCGATTTGTATCGACTTTTAAAAACTCTATAAAAACATATCGCATTTGAAATGCGTAATAATACTGTTTTTATTTTTTAACTGACTGCGTTTGGCCGAGGTGCTTTAATGTTATCACCGCATTGTATCAAATAAATGTTTTCACATCTCATTGATTTCCTTAAGGTATATTATTTTCTGATTATCTTTATCAGTTTTCTTTTTATGGACCAAATTCTGAGGTTAATAAATCTGAGATGGGCGATCCACCTGCGGCTGATAGTACTAAATAACTTTTTTTCTTTACGTATATGGTATATCCAATTACCATAAGAAATAAACGAATATATAGTTATAATTCCTTCAAAATAATCTTTTTATAAATAAATTCTCACATTTGTTTTATGATATAATTTATTTATTCTTGGCCATAAATGCGACACTATTTTGATACATGCAATTACCTTCATTGCCCAAGAATTCAACCATTTATAAACAACAAAAATATTGATTTTTTCTAATTATTTCTTCTATTAGTTATTACTATTATAATCTGTATGGTGTAACCTAGTTGATCAATCAGTCAGTCAGTTTGGCAGGACTCATTATAGAGATACAGTTTATATCATATTATCATCGTTTCATTTGTAAAATCCATCATACAAATTAAATTCTTGCAACGTAATTTTTTTGATAAAAAGTACGTACAATTTTTACTTAGCTTGATTTTACTTAATATTGCGCTGTTTTATTTATAAAACAATAATTTTATTTTATTGGATTTAATGTTAAAATTTGTAGAAGTATAATATTTTATTGAGTGTTTGGTTAACGGAGTAATATTTACCTTAACATCGATAGCTTCAATACTTTTAAAATTAAACTCAAAACCAGATTCTATTTTATTTGTACATTTTAGAGAATACACAGAAAAACATAATATTATTTTCATTTTAAAACTTATTGATAGTTTTATGGCAAGTTAATCTCGTCTTCTGAATCATATGTTAACAAAGTTATTAATTATTCACATGCTTACGTCATGGACAGCCTTCGTCCTCACAATTTCTGTTCTCTTTATAATAAAATTATTTTTTATGATCAGGTTTAATATATTTTAAAACACAAAAAAAACAAATAAATATATTCTGATACAATCTTGTAAAACCAAGTAAAAAAATATACTTCTAAAATGTATTTTATACTAAATAACTTTATGTACCAAAATAAGGTTAGAATTTGATCACAAGGGCTCGATTTGGTATTTTTCATCCTCCGATAAATATTTCATTATCAAAAAAAAAAAAGGATGAAGGTACGTGCTATTGTGGAATTTCACCTAACTAACATATTTATTTTCATCATCATACCCACAAAACAATGCAAAGATAAAAGAAAACATAATGATATTATTATTTTAGTATACAGTGGTCAGAAACCATGGGATATTTTTTAGGTTTAAATATTAAGACCTACTAAACCTGAAATTACAGTAGATACGTACGTTTAGCTTATGAAAAAAAGCTTGAAAATGACGTTCGACTTCTCCTTGACATGAGTGAACCACGCTATACACGTTAATGAAAATATCGAGTAACAACGGCGATTCTGCGCAACCGAATTAATTTATCTTACTGATGGAGAATGGAAAAGAACGTTCAACACTTGAGGTTGTCAAACGCATAACTGTGGAGGCTCTTTTTATAAACCTAAACTGCATAAAACTTTGAAGGATTACGCTGGTGCGTGTGACAATGTATTCGAATCTGCTGACAAAACTGCTCCAGGATCACGTACTAAAACCACCACGTTCAGCGTGTGAAATATCCGACTAAATATGCATTTCTAGATAATGTCCTAAGCAAAACCAAACGAGTGAAATCTTATAAGTGTAATTGGACGAGTTATATTCTGTTACTGCGGTACAATAAAACACATCCACTCAGAGCAGTCTATGTAAACGTTTTTTTTCAGATTTAATTAGAATACTATGAACCCAAAACGCCAACTCCAGTGATGTGTCCTCTACATTTGTATTAGTTCGCCCGTGAATGAAAAGTATTTCTGTTTTTTTTTTTCAAATTTGTTTATAGAAAATGAATCAATAACTAGTATTGCATTAGCCAGAAAATCAAAATGGAATGCAATCGAATTCGATTTGTTCAAACATAAGTATAAAATACAACAAAAAATTATATCGTTTTTAATATATTGGAGATATTATATTTTTATAAATTTTATAAATTTTGATTGTAATTTATAAGTGTTTGGATTCTTATAAGCTTTGCATTAAATTAGCATATTGTATTATGACATAAGATTTATTCAAAGTCAGGCGTGATATCGTTATATTAATGTTTTGAACGCAGCAATCGTAAATATAAAATAAATATACGAATAATTTCATTAATTTAATATACAAAAAAATATTGTCAGGTGGGGTACCGCTCTGCTGTACATTAGTTGTCAAGCATGTCGTTGCAATGGATTTGTTATATTTGAATTCAATGATAAATCATTGTATACGAAAAACGATTCTGAACTGAGATGTTGTGTTTTATAAATAATCGAATTTAATAGTTATAAAAAATTAACTCAAATTGAAAATATCTCATGGCTATAAATAGTGTAACTTTCCGGTGAACTTTTCTTTTTGATAGATGTAGTAACACTTGTTGGGTACCTTTTATCAACATTTCTAATGTTAGCTATGAAAGGAAAGTTTACCAAACATTTTGCCATATATGGAAAACTGTCATTTTAATATTTGGTGAAAATTTCAATTAACTAGGGTTATTTTTTTATGAAGTACAACTAAATACCAACAATTGATAGATGAAATCTATCTGGATGAAAATCCAATATTGTAAACATTTTAAATTCAAACGCTTATAAAAAATTTATATTATTTTCCAGTCAAGTGTTTTTGTTTAAGGTAGGAAAGTTTGTGGGGAATCTTCTATCAAAATGTCATGTTGAATCTAATGTTAGCTATGAAAGGAAAAACTTTTATGAATTTCTAATTAAAAATTTTCGAAATTTTTACAAAAATTGAACTTTAAATGCATACAAAAATAATCGAGACTATATATATATCTTTAATAATGGAACTTTCATTAAATAAATTTATAAATTATAAAAGACCTAGCATTAAATTTTCAAGCACTTTTACTAAGTGAACAAGTTTTTATCGAGAATAATTGAAAAAAAATTTACAAAATCGAAAAAACTTTTAAGGCTATAACTAGCTCAAAAAAGAGTCAAAATATTTCAATAATTTTACCATTTACGGAAAATGCTAATATAAATATTTGGTGAAAATTTCAAGGATGTATGGTTCGTAATTTTTGAGTAACACCAAAAAAATAAAATTGGGTTTGCGTTAAAAGTACCACTTTTTATGGTTTTTCTTGAAGCTTTCTAAAATTCCTTGGGAATTTCGATTTTGACCTCCAAAAAGTACCAACTAGATTCACTTTTATATCAGAAAAGTTGCTGATCTCGAAAATTGAAGCATTTTTACTACCCAAAATGTTGCTGACGGACAGAAAAAAAAACACACATCCTTGTAAAATCAACACATTCTTTCGCTCTGCTCAGAATCTAAAATAATATAGTTATATTTACATTAAGGATAATATATTTACTTTACAATATTGCTATTTTAAAAATGAAAATCCTAACGCTGAATGATAAAAACAAAATATACCAAACGCAAGTTGTGAAAGGAAAATTTATTATGGTTAATTAATGGTTTTTAAAGAATTTATCAGACATTTCCGACAGTTATTATAATATTATATATATTTTCATTTACGGTTTTAACTTTTAAGTCATGGTATTATATTATATTCCGAGATGTTGGATTAAAAATAGTACTACACTTAGGAGTGTTACTTTGAAATAATATCATTGCTAGAGTCTCGAGAAGTACATTATGGCACCGTGCTTTTAGTTCCGATTACTGTGATAAATAACGGACGACTTTCCGATCTATTTAATATTTTATAGAAAATACTCATCTTACCGGGGATGGTCATATCATCGTTGTAGACCAATAGAATTTCATAAGAACTTTTGTTCAGTACTCTGCCTGCGTAGGTACTATTGTATTTATTACAATGAATAGGACTAGTCTTCTCAATAACATAGTTTTGAATCATGTTGTGTTAAGGGTTACAATAACAAAAATCACGGGATACGACGAAGTTAGGTGATAAACGGTTTAATTAAAGGCCATTTTCCTCGAAACTACCCATGTCATTCATAATTTGTCTCAGACTTTAGGGTTTCATATTTTTTCACTAATTAGAAGGGCACCCTTCTATTTATATTTAATATGGGTTCACAAAGGTAAGTTTTAAAGTATTTTAATATTATACTTACCGACACCACTTTACCAAAAATCCTAAAATGTCGCCTTTGAATTCCTCGTTACCTTATAAATTATAATTAGTAAATACTAATAATGTATTTTTTTTTTTTTTAATATTTTCATACTCATGTTCCTTACCCGGAACAGCATGGTTTTATTTTTATTTTGAAAAATATTCAATTCAAAAATCGTTTAGGTACGACTAAAGTGAAATAAACAATACATGAATGTTGGTTACTACTTACTTTACAACAGTGTCCATTGATTTACACGACCAGAAACTGATGATTCGTGGGTACTTCAAATAAATATGATAATAATACAACTTACCAGGCTACCGTATTAACAATAATAACAATATAAATATAACACAAAATATCCTAGGCCAAAAAACTGTCTACTAGAATCATTTTTCATATACAATGATGTTATAATATCATTGAATTCAAATTTAACACTATAAACTACAGTCACCCACTTGTAACCTACTGTACAGCAAAGTGACTTCCACTTACCCTTTTTTAATAACAATCCTTTTACATAGTAGATATTCTCTCATACAATAATTCATAATTTAAATTTGTTCAAAAGAAAATAATATTTCTTCTTAATAAAAGTGCTCGTATAAAACTTGACATTTTTTGCCAGTACCGTATCAAAATAAGTCTCAAAGAGTTTCTCATTTACAAGTTGTATAGGTACTAAGTTTTGTTAATATAGGTTCTCGCTTTTACTAAAACTTTTTCAAAGAATTTATTTAAGGATAACGGATTCCCGATGTTAGTCAAAGTTTATATTTGACCTCGGATGCTACTAAAGAAACTTTATGAGGTTCTGCTAAATTTATCATAGAATAAGAACGTACGTTTTATATTACAATGTATTTCGTTTTCAAGTCATCAGAAATAATTTTTAAGTATTATTAATGAAGGATTGTTATTGAGACAATATTCATTATGGTTTATACAAAAGTTAGGTACGTAAAGTTATGTGGTGACAATCAAAATATTTGAAAGTAGATTGAAACATTTTTATTAAAATGTGCTTATTAAATAGCTCAGTTGAACACAGAGACTAGTGTATTCACTCTTAATATTTGAAAGTAATGATACATTATTTAAATATAAATTAAATTTCAAGTAGAACTATAAACGTTTAAGAAAAATAATCGAAATATTGTCATAATAACGTTTATATTTTATTTCTATTATTTATTGATTTACAGAATATTTTATAAAACAATATTTTTGAAAATACGAGTACAGAACAATACAAAACTAATTATTTAACTTTAGGTAAGTCTACTTCATTATTCATGTTTTCATCATCTAGTTACTTCAGTGTTTAAATTATTTATTTATTTATTAAGATTATAATAAAATGTATTAATATTATATAATACCAAGCTTAGTCTGTTCATTTTAGCGAACAATTAATAATTTCAAGGACAATAAATTAATTAAATGTGAATTGAGATTTGAAATGATCTATACCTATTATTGGCCTTTAACTATAAGATTTTCAGTCACTTGAATAAAGATTAGCTATAATTAACATAATATACGGGGTGATCAATTTAACGCAATACACTCTTTATATCGGATAACATTAACGTTTTTGACAATATTTCGTTTAGATCATTATAAATTGTTACAAAATAACATTTTGGAAAAAAAAATTATTTTTTCTATTTTTTATCGTCTTAATTATGTTTAAGGTTATTACTCTTTTTTACAATTTTAATTTCATATTCCGAAGCAACAATTTGTATTTTGATCTATAAAAGTTACATTTTGGACAAGTAGTTTATGAGTAATAAGTATTTAAACTTAAAAGTTTAGATGAGTGTATATAGTAATGGACCAACATTTTAAAGGGCACCCTTATACCACCACTCCACTTCAACCATCTAAATTTTAAACATTTATATCTTATGAACTACTCGTCCAAAATTTGATTTTATACTTCGAAGTACTCCAAAGAATATACGGAATAAAAATAAAAATGTACGTTGGCATAAAAAAAAATTAATTAAAAAATTTATATTGATTAAAAATATCAAAAATATATTTTGTTTAAAACAACTTCAAATTATATAAAAAAATATTTTAATCTTTAATAGTTTTTGAAATAATAAGTGTTAAGTTAAATGAATTACCCGGTATAATTAATTATAACATCAGGTTCATTATGTTGAGTGTATAAGACATAAAAGGAGTTAAACCAAAGCTGGAAAATCAATATTTAATAGACGCCTGGTTATAAAAAAATTGTCAATGATAAATATTAAATATTTATGACACGTGTTGCATATTACGCGAATCTAACATTTATATTTTAAAATTTTTTTTTAAAACGACTTAATTACTATATTATATTTTTAATGTACAAATTGCATAAATTATCATGATACTCGTTATAATAGTCATCTAAAGAGGTTTTCCTTAAGTTAAAAACTTTTCAATGAACTCAAAAGACGTATAAACATAGAATAAACACGAAATGATGTCCACACGGCGTCTTAGGTAGGCAATCTAGCACCACCTATGTCGTGGGACTGTTTTTACTGTATGCATTTAAGACGATTTTCCTATTTCTATAATATTTCTATTTAAATAATATATTTTATGGTTTGTTAAGACATGTCAATGAAAACTTATACCTATGTAAATGTGAGTATTGGTACATATCAAGTAAAATTAGCATACATCATGTTATAACTACTAAATGCAAGTTTAACTATGACCGAAGTAATTAGCAATTGTTTTTTTCATTGGTTTTATTTCAAAACTCTACTGAATTTGATAATATAATCTTATTATTTTGTAGTATCTACTACTAAATTCAAACTTTGTTTCACTACGACTTTGTTTGGAAAAGCTGCTGCTTTTGCTAACGTGCTGATTATGGTTCATGTTTGCCCATATATTTACTCGTGGAAGGTATACAGAGATATTTATGCAAACAAAATGTAAAAGCTGTACAATATGAAACAGCCAAGAGAGGAATTCGATTTCCAAGAATTGTTTCTGCAATTATAAGAAAATTATTTATAATATTATATAAAACTTCATATAAATATTGTTTTATATTATTATTCATATTATGATTTATTTAATTCAATTTTAAATGGCTTTGAAATAATATCAGTATGCTTGGATTTGCCAAGATCCAACCATAGTTGCTTTTTGATGTTACGATTTGTCTTTGCTTTTAAATTTAATATTACTCCTTGTTTACAATAATATACCCTGCAGCTAAAGTGAGCAAAGTAAGACAAGAAAACTTACTCACTATTTCTGTACATGTCCGACTTTTTAAACTTAAATTTCGCAAATGTTCCAATATTTTTAAATGTATACCAATAATTAAAAAGACGAATGTCACTTTTTTTCAAAAAAATACTAATGTCCGTTAATTTTGAATATATTTGTTACATGATCGAAATAAAAATGGTTAAAAAATATCACAAATATAATAATTTACGTACTATTAAAAGTTAAATATTATATTGTAAGGAGTAAGTTTTTTACATTAGAAACAGAACTTTTTCAAATAAAAAATATAAGTGTTCTTCAGAAATAAACATAAAAGTTACAGGTGTTTTCCCCGGGGCGCATTTAAAATATGTGCGCTATTTTTACTAAAAATACCAAGTTTCGAATAAATTATGTATACGTCAGTTGCCAAATAATACCAAACTCTGGTGTACCGTTTAAAACTCCAGGTTAAAAAATCATTCGCAACCCATTATTTAAATGAAATAGCTCCAAACCGTCTCCAAATAACTTCAGCAGATATGTAACACGACCATTGGCCTTAATCAACCCGACCCATCTTAAATACTTACTATACTATTACAAATACAATTTTGCTTAGATGGCGAACAATTATGACCTTTTAAAAATAAAAAAGTGAAATATATATTTTGTTTTTTATATCACAAAAGATGATTATAATACTATAACCTGATACCAGAAATATAAAAACGAATTAAATAAAACTAAAAAAGCTTTTAAAGAAATAACGTAAAGTAACGGTTAAATTATTTTATGCTCTGTCGAACTTTGAAAAAAATTATCTTATAAAAAATACATAGGTACCTACTTTGTAATAATATAGTTGATTCCCATAATTTATTATTCAATAGATTAAACACCAATAATTATAAATTACGTGAACATTTTACGATTTTGATATTTTTGACATCAATATTAATTTATCCACATGTAAATTAATAACTATCGATGAATATTTATTTGTATTACTGACATTTTAATGTAAATTGTATTGTAATTTTAAAATTATTTAATAACAAATTATCTTGTCAAATAATAAAATGGTACTTTCATAATATTAAATTGTTAGTTGAAATGATGTACCTACAACCAGGATTGAGAAATGAAATGAAATTGTCACGAATTACGCATGCCATTTGTTTTATTTAAAGATAAATGTTACACACGAGTGTCAGGACTAGACATATTTTATTCAACGTATTAATGTATTATAAAGTACCTATATTCAAAGGCGATCATACTATCTATGCATTTCTTTTACATGGAAAATTTTATTTTTGATAATGATGCAGATTGTTTTACGTTTTCATCGGATTTATTTTTCAGTTAAAATGCAATAGTGTTCTCTATAGATAAAAAACTGAGTGCTTTGATTAACAGACATGATCATTGGACGTGGTTTGAAAAAATTAATAAGCTATATATTTTCCGATTATTAAACACAAGGAACGTTAAGTAATAATAATAAAACAAATTTGAAATAGCCATTTATTTTCACATAATTGTGGTCTATTAAAAAGTTATGAATTGCGTTATTTTACGCAATTAATTTTCCACTTGGTGTATAAAAGTAATGAAAATAGTAAAAATAATAACTTCGTACAAAAAAAACAGCTGCAGGGTTATAAACATGAACTCAAGTCATTAACGGATTGAAATTAACCCAGCGGGCTTAACATTATTAGATACGGTGGATTTAAAATGATGTACTAATCTATTTGGTAGTGAATAAGTAATGCTCAAATTGGTGGAAAGTGGAGGGGGGGTTAATTTTTTGAAAACTTTAGCGTACCTCTAATTAAGAGAAATACATATAGGACAGTATAATAAGGAAAGGATTTTTTAGTTTTTTTTTTATTATTAACAAATTCATGAGATACAAATAAATGAATAAATGAATATATAAATACAATATCTTATTGATTTTGATATCATAAATAAAAATTGTTCGATAAAAAACAATGTCAACTGCAGCAAACATATGATTACCATATGTTATCACTGTTATTAATGTTGGAATAAAGTCATTGACATTACCACCATCAAAAATGTTTTATACTAAACTGTATTTCTTTAATCTTGTATTTTTTGAAATTTATTATTCACTAAAAGTAATTTGTATAGTATATATTTGTTTAAATATCGTTTTAAATATTGTATTTTTATGTGAAAAATGGATGGATTTTAGGATGTTGGGTTATGATGTGTTTGGTGCTATGATATAACCGGATATAACAAGTGATGTAGAAGTTCTTTTTTTTATTATTAAACATGGCCCCGATGCTTTTATTTTACCAATTCCAATACTTTGTTCAAGTACATACACAGCAAAAGAATGAGAATGAAGCTATGCGTTTGAGAAGAATATGTATTTGAGAGTAATATGTAGTCACGTGGTGCGTATACTGATTGTAATTTAAAATAATAATAATGTACAAATGTTTGGAATACGCTATACGCAGTAACTCATGAATAATAATCATATTAAATAAACATATTTTTGTTTGGTAAAAAAAAATTTCCATGTATTTATTTATCATCAACTACATGGTGAGTACGTGTGAATTTTAAATTTTAATAAGAACTCAATGTAGTATAATATTAAAGCGTTTTTCCATGAATATAATAAAAACAGTTTTTAGTTTTTTTTTTATTCAAAAATGCCCGTAGGTATTTTATACTTTTTTTTTTTTTTTATCAAAGACTCATTTTCTGAAAAGGCTAGTGAGTATAACTTAACGGTTTATTTAGTTGAGTCCGTTAAAATTGAGCCATTTATTTATAGTTACATGTGTATTTTTTATCACTATATTATACTTCTGACTTCTATACTTTAAAACACAATACCAAGTTTTTTTCTGACAGTTGTAAGTAAAAGTTGGTACTTTCACTTAAATTATTAACGTACGATAAATCGTAAATCAAATAGCTCGAATACATTTAGTCATTTAGGAATGTAAAATATAACTATGAAAAACGATATAATTTCTTTTAATTTAAAATAATAGTAATAAAACATTAAACAGTATCTAATACGTAATAATATAAATTATTTCTAATGAGTCAATACATAAAATAATATATAAATGATATCTGAAATTATTAAAACAGCAATTTTCAAAACGTCAGCTTAAGTGGAGAAAAGTTGAAGGATAGTTAAGTCTATTTAAAATTAATATAATATTCTCATATATTTACGTTATATTGACATAAGAAATTCTTTTTCACCAAAAATAAACACAAAGAACATTATAAAAATAACATTTTAGACTTAAATTTGAATAATACTTCTTTTATGTGTGACTATATAATGTAGTTACGTAATATGTACTTATCTTTAATGAACAGTTAGTTTTTTGTAGTAATCAAAGTGTAATTACTTATGTTTTATTTTTAGACTTTTAACAAAAGATTCCTCATAAGTATATCTACCTTTTTCAAAAAAAAAAAAAAAAATGTCAAATTAAATATTTATGAGCCTTTGGAGTTCAAATTTTTGCAACATTGTATATTCACTTGATTTCTTATAGAGTGATTTTTTTTTTTTGTTGTAATTCAAAAAGAATAATACTTGAAATTTTATATTAGGTATTAAATCATTGAATTCAAATTCAACATCATCTATTACAGTGACCTACTTCACACTTGTAACATGTATAGCAGTGCGTTACCCACTTTTTAAATATGTAATTTATTAAATCACAGCTAAAATTATAGTTTAAATTAAAACAAATCGCACCATTATTTACTGCAGTTTGATTTAATATAAAAATAGGTATTAAATGTAGGTAAGCATGTACATTTTGACGAATTTCATAAATAATTTTTGCCAGTTATTTTAAAACTGAATCAATGTCATGTTTGATAACATTTTATATTTAAAAAAAAAAAAACTGTAAGTCAAAGAATAGTGATATTTTTATAGGCTACTTTATGAGTTATATTGTTTAAAAACATTTAATAACACAAAAAACAATTATTTTTAGATTCCCCAAGAAGAAAATGGATAATTGTATTCAACTGTACCTAACCACTTTCGCTTTCTATCGAAATTGATGACTTCGTGTTTTGCGTCCCTCTAATAACACCGTAAAGCCAAATGGAACACATTGTTTAGAGATTAGTTGTCAATGTTACGAGATACGACGAATGTGATAGCGAGTACTTACCTGCAAGTTGGGATGCGTAAGAGAAAATACGATGGATTGAAGAAAAAACCAATCGAGACGTACAGAAAAATAAAATACGAATCGTAATAAAAGAGCCGGCTTAACGTTAAGTAGGTATATAATATAGTGGTATTAACTATTAAGCGAACACAACCATACTTGACTCTAGTGCGTGTTCCTATTGTACACTATATCTGGTAGCGGAGAACAAAACGTTCAATTGAATCATAACAATATTTCAATTTGCATTAATGCCGAGACGGAGGGCAAATAAATTGGCTATTCGGGTTTGTTGAACAGATAATATTACAATGCACGATTATATAGTACAATGGCACATTATTATTGTCAATGCTTAAATAATTGTTCGTGCGAGCAGCCCAACCGCAATCCGTTCAAAGGAGTCCGGCTTCGTTGATGGACACTGACGGACGTAATATAATAATAATAATAATGATAACGATCTCAGCTGTGTGCGTGCACAATGGAAAACGATTGTCGTCGATTGTTTTTGATATGAGTTCGTTAAAGTGGTCGAACTAACCACGTGCACTGTAAACCGATTGAAATTGAAATACATCGTGATAGGTACATGATAATTTTATTATTTTTTATTAGTAGTTTTACCACGTCCGTAGGTAACCATATATCACTGTTATCGATTCGACGGCCACAAATTAATTCCTGGTACGTTTCTATTACCCATACCGAATTGTTAAAATAATATTATGAACTTGTTAATATGTAAGTATTCCATGTCATATTATCTGTATGAATATAATGTGATTTGTTCATATTTACCCAGATATAATTATAATTTATAACGATATGCATTCATAGATTTAGAAGTGTCTGTTTCATTAATTCTATTTTTCCATGTAAAACTCATACAATAATATTTGATTGACATATGCTGTCTTCGAAGTAATAAATAATGTTCGAAAAAATCAATCAAATAATGATAAAATAGGTAGTATACATTTGAATTTAAACAATTTTTATTGGTGGATTAGTTTATATATCTATAGTTATACGCGATTTGCTCAGTTGGTATAAAACGTTATCAGCTCTTATTGTCGTTAATGCTATAATTTATTCTAAGTTAATATGTTATTGAATTATTTTGAAATAAATAAGTTTATGTAACACCTCCGTGCCTCCATAGGATACAATAAAACAGGATTCGGGAATATGGAAATATACAGAAATAGCGGAGAATCACGTTGGGCGATAGCGTGCAATTTAATGTAATATTTATCTTGTTTATCTCTGTTATACAGTACATACACATATAGACGTATAGGTGTACAGTGTACACAAAGCAAAGATATCTACCTATTATAATTTAGGAGAGCAATAGAAACTCCATTACATCATCACAAAATAGTGAATATCATTTTTAGTATGTCAACATAATATTATATTTTATATACACTATTGTGTGTGTATGTTAACAGATAGTAAACATGTATAATATTAAAAATAAACAGCTGATGTGATTGAAAATTACAAATACCTACAAGTAATAATAATACAATCAATCAAATGTTATTATTTTCAGTATTTCGTTTGAACCTTTTCTCTCGTTTCTAGACGAATGAATACTCGTAATAAATCATAACGTGTCGTCAAATGATGGTGGATGAAATATAAATTTAAACACAACAGTTCCACAGTAAAGCAATTAATACGATTTTTGAAATATTAGAAAACATAAAAAGTGCTTTTATAGTAAAAATACGATTTATAACAGTTTACAATATAATTTTAAACTAAAAATAGAAAAAGCAGGCGACCGATGTGCTATACAGTGTCAAGTATTTGTTGTCATTGAGTAATTCACTGTACATATTTTCACTGTAAAAAGAAATTCGTCAAAATTCTATATTCAAACGTTCACAAAAAAAGATTGTAAATTCATGCTAAATTTTTTTTTTAAATTCATGCATCAACAACTGATAAGGGACCTTGTACTACATTTTTAAGTTTTTTTTAACAGACGAACATTTGTATTAAAATGTGTAGAAAATAACTAAAAATAAAATAAATTAAACGACGGTTCATGTGAAGACGATCTAACTTTTTGTCAACCAGGATATGACCAAACAATTATTTTAATAATTATGTTAGGTATAAATTTAACAAATGTTCATATTTTTCCCAAATTAAAAAGTTTATTTTTCCCGATTATTTAAAAAGTACAATAAAGTACTCAATGTTGACCTCCCAAAATTAAATCCAATTTGCTACCAGAAACCTTCATAAAAACTGGAGCTGTTTATTCAAAACTATGTTTTTAGACACAAAAGTAAAAATAAAAACTAAGGGATAAATCGAAGTTGCTCTGCTGTACAGTAGGTTATAAGTGGATCATTGTAATGGATGGTGTTAAATTTGAATTCAATGCTATAAAATCATTGTACATGAAAAACGATACTGAGCGAAGAAGGTCTGTCTGCATTTAATACTACTAAGTATATGTTATGATAATATTGTGATTAAAGCAATTTAGTTTACTATTGGAGGTATTTGTACTACAGTAGGTTAAATTTTTTTTCTACCAAAATGTTACGTTTAAAAATGTCATTGTGTGTAATGTGTATAAAATATAATAACATAACTACTTTAAAAGTTTCATATACTCTAATAATATTTTTTAAATTACAGAAAAATAACTAAAATCGTTTTATTTTGGTTTTATTATGTAATTTTGTCCAAATTTGAATTAGTAAAAATAACTGTGTTTATATATATTTTAGATTTTTTGGTTACAGTATGAACGGTTTATGAGAATCTTTGTTTTTAATTTTTAATCCTCAGCTGTAAAAATTAAATATTTTTTTATCTTTTTAATACAGTAATAGATAATTTTTGATATTTTGTCAATATTTTAACTTAAAATACTTATGAAAAAAATCGTGATACTTTATATTTATCAACTGTTATTAAACAACTTATATGGAACCTTGTACTAAATTTTCAAGCTTTTAAATGACTCAAAACGATTCAAAATATTTTGAAACTTTTATCATGTATAGAATATTATTAAATAAGTTATTAGTTTTTGAAAAACGATAAAATAATAAAATCGTCGAATTAGAATTTATTAATTGAATAACAAATTTCTAGATTCATAAGCTTGAAAAACATTAATTTGACTTCCCAGTAAACTTTTTTTAGATTCTGAGTGGAACGATGAATGTATTGATTTTACAATGAAGTGTGTTTTTATATTTTTTTTTTATTTTTTTTTGTGTCTGTGTACACGATAAGTAGTCGAAATAATGCTTCGATTTTCAACTTCAGTATCTTTTTCGATTGGAAAGTGAATACCGTTGGAGCATTGGTGAGGTCATAATTTTAAATTCCCCGTAATTTTCAAAAGCGCCAAGAAAAACAAAAGAAAAATTAAGGAAAAACGGGAATTTTTACGCAAAATCGATTTTTCACAAAATTGAATTTGGTTTTGATTGTATCTTTAAAACAAATGACCGTAGATACATGACATTTTTACTGGTTATTTATATTTTCATTTTCTATACAACATAATATTTTCCAAATATTTTGACTTATTTTGAGCTATTTACGGACATTGTCAGTTTCCATTTTTTTTAGTTTTTTTTTTCTATAAATATCAATAAAATTTTATCTGTTGAGTAAAAAAGCTTGAAAATTAATAGAAGGCTCCTAGATTATTGTTTCAAAGGCAGATGAAAAAATTAAAAATCCTAAGTCACAGTTTTTATTTATAAGCATTTAAAGTTCAAATCTTCATAAAATACGGAAAAATCACGAAAATTAGCAAATTATTTTGAGTTGAGAATTTATAAAAATTTTTCTTTTTAAATCTAAGATTTGAAAATGTAATACAAGATTATCCATAAGTTTGTCTACCTTTATCAAAAAAAAAAAATGTCTACAAGCAAATCAAATTAAATTTTTATGAGCGTTTAAAATTCATATTTTTACAGCATTTGATATTCACTCGATTTCTCATGTAACGATTTTCTTATTTTATTGTAATTAAAAAATGAATGACTGTGGATACTTGAAAATTTCACTGAATGTTCATATTAGCATTTTCTATTCACGATAAAATTTTGAAAATAATTTGACTCTTTTTGAGCTGTTTACGGACATTGCCAGTTTTAAATTTTTTTAGTTTTTTTTTCTATAAATATCAATAAAATTTTATTTGTTGGGAAATAAAGCGTGAAAATTTAATACAAGGCTCCTGATATATTTTTACAATAGCAGTTAAAAAATATTAAAAATACATAGGCACAATTTTTTTTTATAAGCATTTTAAGTTAAAATGTTGACAAAATTTATCAAATTTATAATTTAATAATTATTTTGTAGTTAAAAATTTATAAAATGTTCAAATTTTATAGCTAAGGATTGAAAATTGAAAACAAGGCTCCACGTAAATAGGTTATATATAAATTACTTTATGCACAATAATATCATCAAATATACTTAGTAGCATCATAGTCTGACTGACCGTTTTCGCTCAGAATCGTTTTTCTTATACAATGATATTATTATATCATTGAATTCAAATTTAACACCATCCATTACAGTGACCCACTTGTAACCTACTGTACAGCAGAGCGACATCCACTTACCCACCTTTTTTTTTTTGAATGTAGGTGACCCCCAAATTACTAGCTATATTCACTTTCCTACCAGAAAAGATGCCGTTGAAGAAAAATTAAGCATTTTTACTGTCCCAATAGGTGATAAGTGATGACAGACACGAAAATAAAATCAATACACTAATCGTTGTAAAATAAACACATTAATTCCTACACTCAGACTATAAAATTATAACTCAATTTTGTGTTGCTATAGTGTACCTATGTAATGTTGATATTTAAAATATTCTATATTGTTATATAATTTAATAATATAAAATAATGAAATATATTTAGTTGTTTAATTTTTATTATGTGAAGTTAGATCTCATGTACATATTATATATATAATATAAATATTTTTTAACCTACACGACATATTTTTAATATATACTCTTAGAATGTGAAGAAATACATTTAACTGTGTAAGATGTAACCGTATAACGGTCGTTATAATTATAATAATATATTTCTGAATTTTTAACTTTACCGCTAATGCAAATAAACTCATATTTTATAAATAAAACTCAAAATCAATAATTCAAACGTACAGTAAAAACTTCAAAAATATGTATGAGTGCACTAACGAAATAACTTTAAGGTTTTTGCATGTTTATATTGTTAAAATTATTATTAATTGTATAAATATAAAATGTGTCATGTACACAAGTACTAAGAATACGTGTTGACGAAAACAAGTATAAACGCAGAATATTTCTAATGTGGGATTTCAATGAAATTTTGTTTAAATAAGAATACTTAAAAATCACGCATTATTATAGAAATCATTGATTTTTGTGAAAATAAACCGTCGGCATGCTTGTAAAACACAACAAAGTACAATGGCATATGAATTCGTTTAGAGAATATTTTGCAGTGATCGCCGCCACAAAGGGATCGTAGTACACAAAGGCGAGCACAATGGGTACAGCAGTGTGACACAGGCATGCGTTATGTACCCATCGTATCATTATTATTATAAATCGCGTTCACACACTAGAGATGGTGTTTAACGTATTATTATTATTATTATCATCAATATTATAATAATATGGCGTAGTAGGCATAGGCGGACACAGAACGTATTGTAAACGGAATATATGCAAGTCTCCATTTCCCTAACTTAGAAAAGGGAACTCCGTCATGGAGTCATGATCATAATATTACTATCGATACATTTTTTCTTATATAATATTATTTATTGCACACTTTGCGTTTAGTCAAGAAAAATTAAAACGGCAAAATAGACGTGTCGATAAGCTGTTCCGGCCGAATCACATTATAAAGTATTTGTACAAAATCAAAATCAAAATGATATTTTACTTTTAACATGTTTATTGAATACGTAGTCCATTTGACACATTCGAGACGCTATCCAGCATTACTTCTGTTTTATTAAATAAATTAGTCACGATGTTTAGTTTACACGATATTACTATATGGGTAAGACAGGTAAGTATATTCGTGAGTGTTAACTGTAGCATAATAATATAGTTACCTATATACGAATGTAGTAGCTGACAAAGATTATAATGTCGCAATTATACCTAGTTACTTGCGGCTTGTATTCGTTACAAAGCCATCGATTATTGCCGCACACGAATCCAAAGTTACAGCCACCGTGGACTTCGGGGAAACCACAATGGACAGAGATTTGAAATTTTAGCGCAACAACACAACCGCTGCGCCGTTTAAAAGGCATTGGGACGGAGTAAAATATTACGGTGGTCGCAGTAGTCGCTGACTCGTCACCGTGCGTATTATTCCCAGTGACTTGGAAGGAAATTGAAAATATAATAACGTCCGGCGGTGGCAATTTCCAATTACGCGCGAAGCCAAAGACTGATGAGGCGTTGTGTCGTTACCGCGGTTACTGCTGGTCATATATATATATACAAATTCTTTGGATGGTACGTGACGGATTCTTCGGGCGAACGGCCGTGGATTGTCGGTAGGTTCCGCGTGTAGAGCGCTTATTGGGAAAATACTTACACGGTTATGCTATATGTGCGCGAGTGCTGACGAGTGTGTGTGCACCGAAACAAATCGTAATATTTATTTTCGAACCAAATGAATTGTTTCGATCCCACGGGACTGCTGTAGACTGATTTATTTCAGCGCAGTGAGAAACGGATAAAGAGGACGAACAGCGAAACAAAACGGACAGAAAAGAAAAACAACCATCGAACTCTGTTCTCTGTAAATGTAACTCGAGATTTAATAATATATGGACATGTAGATAAAATAATAGAGAAAGTGTATTTTTTTGTTTTTTTTTTCTTTTTTGGTTTTAGCGTATAAATACGTTACGTCGGTCAATCTAATCGAAAGTTTTTCTCGTATATAGATTGGCGTGTTGCGTACATGTTTTAGACGAAAATTGGACGGTGTATTTTAAACTCTCTTTGCAGCAGGCAGAACTAGGAAAAAAGTTTGTTTCAATGATGTGGTAACTTCCGTAATCCGTTCTGTGAAATTCGAATGAAATACCATAATAAATACGACCGACTAGATACTACAATTTGATTATTCGAGTGTCCGGTTTCGAACAACCAAAACCTTGTTTATCGTGTTGTACATCCATGATGTCATACACAATATTTATTTAGTTGGATGTTAATAATTACTAACGTTTATTTCCTTAAATTAAATCCATCGTTTATAAATATGTATGAACTCTAATACTCTATCCAGTATGCATACCTGATCAAAATAATTAATTATATTATAATATGTGTGCTGTTGTTTATATTTATGAACTATGGACTTTGCATTATGATGAGCCCATCAAATATATATTTTACAATGTTATTCCCAATTAATGTACCTACTCATAATTGGTTATATCGAATTGAAAATAACGATACTATTTGAAAAAAAAAGTGCATTGGGTAAAATATATCGCACTCATCGGATGCGCTACGTACTATAGTAAGTCGGAGTTACTGCCTAGGTATGTGAAAATTAATTTGTTGACTTTGAAAGTTATAAAAGAATAAAAATAAAATTGCGTTCGTCAAGCATTTTATGTGAATACTAAGCAGGCGATTGGACGACTTGGAATAAGGACTGAATGTAAGCGTCAAGTGTACTCGACAAAAACCTTGTTTCATAAAATATGGTAAATATATTATAATTTAAATTGTAAATACATACTATTTCATAGTATAGTGTTCAGTGTAAGTATTGAAATAACCGTTGCCGTTGGTACGAATTTTGTTTGCCTTATTAAATAAACGATGTTATTTGTTAGTGTACTTTGAGAGAATGGAATGTGTCGGACCATGGTTATACGAAATTCTTTGTAAACTCCAAGATGTAGAATTATTTCGAGCTAACCTTCAAATAATCGTAAAGAATTGATATAGTTATTTTAATTCATGTCTACCCCTATTCATGTATACGTAATTTATTTTAGTTTTAAGTTTATCCATGTTAAACTTAAAAGACATGATATATTTTTAAGCTTATACCCTATCTAAATACCTAACTATTATATTGATACTAAAATAATAATATTAAAAAAAAACCATTCTAAAATTTTCCTAGTATTATTTTTATTTTTCACAAACGACCTTGTACATAATGTAATTTTACTAAATAATCATCGTAAACCTCCTAAAATTTTTTTTTATTTTTTCATCAAATGACCGAGGAAGCTATTTTAGTTTTAAATTAAATTAAATATTGTGTGTTTTTCTGTAATAACATAAAACGAAATACAATGCAAAAATGTTTGTGTGATAAACTTCTAAAGTCTAAACCTTTTATATAATTAAAACTATCAGATTTGTCGTTTAGATTGTATATTTGTAGAGAAGTTTTGGATATGCAAATGCAAACATAAAAAAAAATTTAGACTAGGCAGGTACCGGAAAATCCTGTAATTTTGTCCAAATTTGAATATTAATATTTAATTTCCTAAAGAATAATATTATTACTTAGTTTAAGCAACTAGAAATGTGTACTGGGTACTTAAACTACAAACCTATTATACTTTATGGGCAATATATTATACTCATTGTCCATTAATATATTTAAAATTTCGTTATATATTCCTATCGGTATCGTTTTCGCGCTGCAGTTTAGTCTATTATCCTATTTTTATGTGAAATACATGCATGCAGTAACTGTTCATACAACTCTATAAAATGGTATACCAAATATGAAATAAATCGTTATATGTAGGTATCATTTTAAATTGTATTTTACTCGGTCCATAAGACGTCCATACTAAATAGTTAAAATTATTTCAAATAGATTAAAACATTTTTTAGTTAAAAAAACGACCGTTTGGTTTATTCTGCAGATTGTATTATCAATATATTTATTATGTGGTTACGGCTCGAGGGGATTACATTTTCTTTTAAAGTCTTCGGCGTTTTTAATGCAGAGCGCTATAATATTTTTTACATAATATTATGTATATGTAGATACAATAATTATCGCTCGTAGCACCTGTATACTATTATAACTTAATGTACCTAAATATTGAAAACTCAAAATTTGTGGGCCCGAGTCTTAGTGTTTCGTAATGAAACCGTAACGCGATGAAGAAAAAACAATTATATTTTACTTAAACGGCGAGTTACAGTGAGTGCAGCGAAACGTCCGCCGAAGTTGAACGGTTTATGATAAATTGTAAGAGTCACGTCGAGTTAAAAAGTCTTGTTTTACAAATTACCACTGAATCATCATTTTGTTTTTGTTTTCGGTGCACAGAATACGACGCGCCCTTTTTCCCACAATATTGTTCCGTGTCTTGTACACATTACCATTTGTCAAACCACCCAGGGAATCGTATATTTAAAGGACGTTATAATGTTACATGAATAAATGTATTACGTTTTGGCCTGGAAACTGTCAATTAGTGACTGGGTAAAACCGTATTTCATGTGCTGCGCACGCTCGAGTCCCATGTGTACGTACGCGAATGGGATTGCCTTTATTTTCAAAGTAATACGATAAGCTTGTATTGTTCGTATTCTTATTTCCTACATAATAATGAACTCGGGTTTTAGAGAAGAAAAAAAAGTAGGTAGATACCTAATAAGTAATAATAAACGCATTAGAAAACCAAAAACGGATCGTGGACACATAACAATGTTGAACCGTAACTCGTAAGTCGACACCGGTAACGTTTTGGCTACCGCTCCGTGAGTTATCTGCCACGTGGCCGCGTAGATATTATTATCATACTTGACCTTTTGGATAAAATTAATATTACTGAGTAGTGAGTACTGGAAGACAATAGTTAAGGGGGGGGGGGAGGCTGTGTCCCTAAAACGTTTCGGCCGGATCTCTCCGGGAACCTTTTAAAAGACTTTCAAAAATCTTATTATATCTAGTAAAAATCAAACGGTTTTCTTTTATGTGTGCAACAACAATATTTCATTTTATAGATGTATTTTTTTAATAAACGACCGAACAAATAAAACTTATAGATTTTCTTTGGACGAACTATGGTTTATACACCGGCCATATAATATTATAGCAATGTGACTATAGTAGCCCAAAGGGCTCTCTCGAGTGCTTTATTCAAAATTGCCTTAACATAGTAATCCATGTTCTTTCCCTGCGCACGATGTTTTATAAACTCGGTGCGGTAATTTAAAAATATTGTTAGCTTGTAAAATAAATGCGACAACCATGATTGTTAGTATTTTCAACGAATAATATCATTAAAAAAACCAATAAAATAATTTGTAATATAATATTTTTTTGGTAAAATGTAATATATAATTATGACGTGATATAGTAGGTTTATATTTTGAAATCGAGCGTTAAATATTCCGAACTGCCTGCTTTTTAACAACCTAACGTATACTGCAGTATCTCAACAAAATTGTTCTATACGTTCTTAGTAATAAAAGTAGTTTATATATTTTTAAGCCCTTTAAAAGCTTTAAGAACATCCAGCCAAAATACGAATATTAAATAATTAATCGAACCGTATTGTTTATGAATAATAAATTATTCGTAACACTTTTGAACGTCTAAAACACGTTTTATAATTATTATTATTATTATTCGTGTGCAAAACCCGTTGTTGTAATATTGGCGCAGTGGCGTCAAGTCATTATTTAAACCCGCACATACACGCAAACGTCTTATTCAATGGTTCTTATATATCGTATTTTACCACCTAAACATTATTCTCTGGGTTAATATAATACCTACGAGTGCCTGCAGCCTCCACCGACCATGGTGCGAAGCTTACACGTTTACAATCCACGGCGAGACGTTTGCACTTTCGCACAAAGACGCGCAGACCGAAACGCTCGTCGCGACGTATAGCTCACGAGTAATTATAATTATTGCTGCGCGAAACGATTCCGATGGTAAGTGTAATTGCTCGTGGTTTATACCGCGGTGTTTGGCATCGGTCACCTAACAGTGATATGTCACGCCCGGCAGACGCCTAAATTCTAAAGCCGTACCTATTATAGAATATCGTCGATATGACGATAACAACGATATTATAGTTTGCGCGATGAATGACGGCGCATGATATCATTATGATTCTAAAACTAATGATTTTTTATTTAAAACCGTTTCTTGTTGCGTCGGTGATTTATTCGAAACTGCGAAACGGCTTTGGTGCTACATATTATACCACGTGCAAGTACGGTGATAATTATTATGAACACACATTTATTTGATATTATAAACCTACGCTTTGTATATTATTTACTCGCACGGCATTGCGGTGCCGTGCAGCCGGATTGGATGCACGTAACATATTATATACCGTCGCTGTTTGTTCGTCAGATTGAAGACGCACACTGATGGTAATAATAAAGGTACCCAAAGTAAACGGCGCCCGAATTAAGCAAATACAAATTGTACGGAAAACTGTGGCTGCGATAATAATATTATTATTATATAATACCGTAGTCGCAGCGCCGCGTCTAATGCCCGTTTACACAACACCCGAGGGGTGAATTTTGATGGATATAATAATAGATTATAATATTATTTTTTTAAACCGTAACACTGAAATCGAGCCATGTGGGTCAATAATATATTTTTAGTCTTGAGAATTTGTATAAGCGTTTAGCTCACGATTTCTCGATCAATGTAGCGGCGGAAATACCGTAACGGCGTAGCGACTGTCCATATAGTTTTCCATGGTTATACCTATTATGGGAATTAAAAATAGTGACAGACACCCACGCAGTTGGGCGAATAGATTAGTGATGTTTTTTCTTGTTTCACTCATTGTTCACTAGATAGTAAATTCGACTGGGTATCCATTTATAGTCATACTACGTAGGTGTACCTAAACCTAAAAATACACGTGTAAATTTGTAAATTCAGTCGGTATTTTAATATATGTTTGATATTTATGTGATTTCCGTAGTTTTTTTAAAGTTATTTTACCACTTTAGCGGACGAATGATTTACATGAAATATTCTTCATTCGTAAATTAGTCATTTATAAATAGCACGTAGGTATGCGCCGTAAAGTTTTGCATATTTACCATTCATATTTTGTTATCTTTCATATATTATATAATATTATATTAATTTGTAATTACAACGTGTAGTGGGTTTTATTATTTAAATATGCCATACAATCAGTGTAATATATAATATCATTATTCTAGGTTGCAGGTTTCCCTTTTGATAAATATTAAGTTATGGTTATAGAATTATAAAGGATAAGAGACTTTAACACTTTGTGGTTATATTATATGAATATCTTCAATTATAAAATAGTACTCATGAAATACGTCATGATTCCCTGATTAAACTGATACAAAAATAGTATCAACTGAAAAACAGTGTTATAAAATTAGTTTTTGAATTTAAATCGGTATATAAAACGTTTTGTGATCATTACCATACTATCAAATTTATGTGGCGTTTTAAATTCCAATAAAAATAAAACATAATAATCAATACCATAAAAATTTAATGAGTGTGTTATGTACAATGTACATAGTATATTATATCATACATAGTTTGAGGGTTCTAAATTAAAATAACTTTGTAACTTGAATATTTGAATAATATAATATTATGTACATAAATTAATCATAAATATTTAAATTTTATTTCAAACACCAATTTTGTCTTGAGATTGAGTAGTTACAGTGGATTTTTCTTTTTCTTATTTTTTAAGCAAGGCTTATAATAAATAGAAAATTATGAATTACTACTGCAGTTTTACTAGTAAAAATATTATATGATTTTATTAGTGTTAAATTAACTTGGCCATGTTTTACGATTCATATTATTGTAGGTAATAATAAAATTATTGCTCTGTGCCAAACGAATCGTAAAATCAACACATATAAATGTATCGATTTTCAGTACTTTTATTTTGTCGATACTCTTTGGATAATATCATTAATTTCAATATAATTTACCTGAATTATGAGTTACTTTTTTCATACCAATGCATCAAAATGTTTTTAAAGATACAGTTAAATATTAAACTCTATTACTTCTGTGTCTTTAAAACATTAAGCATTAAAGCTGTATACAATTGAGCCAGAAGACATCACGCGTGCTGAGACATTTCGTTTTACTTATTTTTTTAATATGATATTTATTAATTTATTTTTTACAAATCTAATAAGCTCTTAAGTTTTTTTCACGATTAAAACTGTATTTTTTATTATTATTTACATAATTATTAACACTACACGCACAGACACGCGACACGCAGCTAAATAATAATTATTTTATTTTACAATGGAGAGTATTATCATTAATTATCATTTAAAGTATAGTCTTAGATTTTATTTTGGATGAGAACTTTCATAAACATATTAGAAAATATATGAAAATAAATTTGATGGTGTAATACTTATATAAAATGTAATATTTATTTTACATTTTAACTATAGAAGAATAAAATATTTAAAATTAGCAAACAAATGGTTATTAGTGCCTATTGTTAAGTATTGCTCGAATCTAACATTCTTAACATGTTAAATGCATTTTATTATTTATTTTCAAACAGAGATTTATAGTTACAATTTATAGCTTCTATAATTCTTGTATGATTTGCAAACATGTCTTTGGTAATTTAAAACGGCATTCAGATATTCCCATTAGATAAAATCTTTCCATTTTTTTTTTTTATAACTAATCGTTGTATTTGTTTATTGTTTTTTTTTCTAGTAACTTTTACGATTTAATTAAAATAACTATTATTTTTTTTATATACATTTAAACGTTTACAGTTTTTTCTTTCAAAAGGAATTCCATGGTTAACGTTTAATCGTTAGTCGACGAAATCAAATAAATGGAGAGAACAAGTGTTAAATAGTTTCACCACTTTAATTGGTCCCTTACTCCAAATAATAGATGTTTGATTTTCTAAATAATGAATTGTACTAAAAATAAAAATGAAATGCAATGGCCCAGTTTAAAATAGATTGATTATTACAGGCAGAAATAAAATAATATAAAACAAAAATTTTAAACTTATTGGCTTTCATTCTTTAAAATAACAAACATACCATAATAGTTGCTTGGATAGTCCAATATATCATTAGGTTTTTACAAATACCGAATTGTTTTTTTCTGAATTGAGTGATATTATTCAAAATTATAGTTATTATTAAACAGATAAAGAAAACATAAATATTAAAGAGATTGACTTACCGTAGTAATTCGATATATATTTGTTTTAAAGGATACAATGGATACTCAATTATTCTATTAGCTACTTAAATATAGATAGAACTTCACAGGGTACGTTGAACAAATAAGTATGATATTATATATCTCCAAACTGAAATATAGAAAGTGAAACAGATAATGTAATACAATTAGATTAAAAAAAATAATAATTTTTGACTGGTCGTGAGTAGATTTAGTAGTACGCTAGTAATAGAAATCAGAAATTAGTTGGCCTGTGAAAATATTGCGATTGAAAAAATCATAACAGGACATTTCAGAAAAAAAATATGATTATTCAAATATTAATTAAAATATATTGATGAGTCGATAACATTTTTTGAGTTGTGATTAACAATAAACAATTATTTATATAATTTTTTTTTAATATTTACCTCTCAATAATATTCATAATATTTTTGAACATATATTTAAATTATATACTTCTTGTCTAAGTATGTGTCATTATATTATTACAAAATGTATAATCTATATTTTGACTCTCTGTATATTTATACAATATACATATCATTTTGAAATAATTGATGTTCTGAATATGTTTCATTAGGTAGGCATATTTAAAATATTTGTTGCGCATTTGAATATTTTTGTCTTATAGTTCTATCATCTTTGAGTGAGCACGCCTTAATGAAAATAACATTTCAATTATTAATTTATGGTATGTACATAATTTGGCAACGGCCACACGTCTTTTAGTCAGCTAAATATATATTTAATAGATTGCAATTTTTTGATTAAAATATTAAAATAATAGTAATAATACAATTTTATTATTTGACTATCTGTTTTAAAACGATAAAATAATAAATGATAATAGTTATCACACTGTTTCTTATTTTTTTTTTTTGTGATTTGATGTTCTTTCATTGAATACCAATTTAAATATTTTGAGCAGTGATAGCACACTATAATATTATTATATAGTATTTATAACTTATTAAAGATTTAATAAATATTAAGTGCCCTTAAATCTAAAAACTCAAAACAAAACATTAATTCCGTGTTTTTTGAAGCCCATTGTTTTTTTTATAGTTTATATAAATATATGTTCAACATTGTTAAAGATAATTGTATTTTTATTGCACTTACAGGTGACTGGTCAGAAAATTGTAAAACACCATCTTCAAAGTGCATTTTATAAAACATTTAAGATCTATTAAGACCTTACTCTTACACATCACTTTCAGAACTTTTTTACTATCCGTAATAAAATTGTTTAGTGGAAAAAAAAACATTGTGAAACCAATATATAAATAACCCTGCATCTCTTAGCATCAAAAAAACGTACATGTTTAAATTAAATAAGATCAGACATCAAAAATATTCATTTATTGAATAGGTATATATTGACTTAAATTCACCCATACAGAATTCCAAACAGCAGAAGATTTATTGCGAAACTGCTAAAATGCGTTGTACTGAAATGTTGTAGTGGTAATATATTTATTTTTTTTCTTCGATTGATTTTTTTTTTTTTTTTGGATGAAATATAATAACTTACAGTATTAATTTATTATGGTTCGGTGTATGCTTCCAGTTTAGTGTATGTTTTGGCTCGACCAAAGTAATTATGGTATTCATTAGATACCCTAAAGCTGTTACTTTTTCGAGAAAATAATGTCGGAAGCCTGTTGGTGAATAAATTAAACGAAAAACTTTTACATTCATGTCAAACCCATTGGCTAAACACTTTAACGCCAAGTCACTCAGCTTGAAATTAAAAAAAAAAAAAAACATTCCCAAAACAATTTATTGTTAAGGTCAAAATGTTCTACATTAAAATAGCCAATAAATATTTTGATGTTTGTCATTGGCACTCACTAAATTAATCCAATTAGCCTCGATTTGGTTGTATTCAATATTATTATAATTTATCCAATCATATAATATACTACTCGTAATGTAGGTTAGTGTAAATAATATCATATTCCAATAATAAAAAAAGCTTATGTTTATTACTAAAGAATTTATTAAAGTTCATTTATCATTAAATAGTTTTCATTTTTTTTTTTTTTGTTATCTGCCTTGTATATATTTATATTATGTTTGTGGATGTTACAAAATATGCTAGTCTGTGAATCTAGTGAATATAGATCATCAGTTATTAATGAAAAAAATACTTTGGATAAAAATACGAAATTGCAATAATAAAATAGCTCAAATAATGCTTGATTGGCATGATTGCACAATAATTTCCTCTCATGTATATAAGATAATAATTATTGTAACAGACATTTATTTTTCAGTTTTTTTTAATTTACATGAATAAATGATACATTATATTTTATATTAAATTGTTAGCTATTTAATTGAAAAAAAAATGATAACATATTTTTTATTTTATTAATTTACCTGTGGCAAATTAGGCCATTGGGTGGTTTTTAATTGTGGGGGAGGGTACTGTTGGTTATTAAATACGCGTGTTTGTTAATTTGGCAGATTTTTTAGTGGGTATCCGTAGGTGTCTGCCATGCTCGGGCGGGGGATGGCGGCACTTCTCTCCGGACACCGTGATTTGCCCGAAGAAAAATGCCGTCCGCAGCCGAGGTCTAAAACAAAATAATATCAAAAACATAGGTTGTACTTCAATTAAAAATAAGAAATATAAAACTCGAGAGCCGGCGCATTGGTTATGCAATTTACATACATTTATGATTTTTTCGTTGGACACTTTTTTTAGAAGTTACATTACTTCAACAATTTTTCTTTTCGTTTATGTATATTTGTAACTTTCTGTACAGCAAAGTGACACCCACTTTCACACATTTTTAAAATTGTATCTCATTACATTATTATATAAACCTTTTTATTAATTGTGTACTATGTTATAGTAATTAGTAAAAAAGTATCTAGATGAAATAATAATATTATGTATTTTAATTTCATTGTAGAATGGCGCATTCGTTATTCAATTTGCCTACATAATAAGTGTGTTGAGTGATAATAATATTATAAAAATGTACCTATTTTATAATGTCATACAAATTAGTTTAAATAATCACATGATGTCGTACATACCCAATGTATTGTTTGGTTATGAATTAATTTTTTCAAACTTGTATGAATCATCTCAAATATTTGTTATCCTAATCAAATATATTAGTTTGACTAAACAATATTATAACATCATATAACATAATATATTTGTATGAATCAACAGGTAGTTTTCGGGAAAACATAATGTGTATTATAACTTTTAGTACAATATTTTTTTACAAACTAATAATAATAATATGTTGTTATACAGTTTCAAAAATGTCATAATTCATAAATCTGTTACATAATTAAATATTTAAGTTGCAAATTCATTGTCATCACTAAAAATTGACTTAATTTTAATAATAAATTTAAATAACAGTAATTGTATCTTAATATACATTAATATTTTTTTATGAAATAAAGTAGGGATAAGTCAGTACTCAGTAGTTCAACGTTTGTTGTACAGTGTAAGATCATATTGCTGTGGTTTAAATACATTCATAATATTATGCTCTGTATGTTTAATATATCTAAACTGTCATATATAAGTACGATAAAAGTTAATTAACCATCATATTAGTTAAAATGAACAGTTCAATATTACCATATACATCTTAACATCTTAAATACTTTAAATTATTTCATTTTATATTTCAGAGTCCAATTAAACAACACAAATTAAATAACTAATGTTTTAATTAGTATTATATTTTCTATATGAAAACCATTTTGAGACTAAAATGTGTAATGCCAACGAGTGAATTATTAATGGAATCCATAAACAATGTTTATACAAATATGGTTTGAAACACTTTGAACTTTGAATATTTGTGAAAAACAGATTGAACGTTTATCCAGTGTATGCCCAGTTAAATGATATTTCTTTAAGTATCCACTGCAGCGAATTACGAGCACAGTCGAACAACGAAATAGTACAAACAATGTCAGTAATTATTATTATTATTTTTTTTTACTAAACAAAGTCCGCGGCAACTGTGGCCATTGGACCGACATTATTTTACATCATTGTATGCTACATACTACTATACATTTCTTATACGTTAGATATAAATGCATTTTTAAATTTTGAATTATATGTAGATACATTTTAAGATACTTTTGACGTTGCGTGAGTTTGGGTTCAGTGACTCAGAGTGCTGGTCAGCTTCTCTTCTGTTCTGGTCAAAGCTCCGGCATTCTTGCCTACTAATGACTGGGTCGCGACGGACTACGTGGCCGAACGAATAACTATAAATTATATTACGCGATGTTTCATGCAAACGAATGTTGATCCTATGAGAGACGATCAGAAAAATCTCACGGAAAGAGTTTCCGTGGTGGAATCTTAAATTGTAGCCAAATCCGGAAGTCGAGGACATAGTGATTAATAAAACTGTGCGCGTCGGACCGATTCAGAACGGCGTCTATGCACGCAACGATATCTGCCTCACTTGCATGTAAAAAAAACCTAAATTCCAGCCAGATTTTTATATACTGTGTTATTCACTATGCATGTTCACCCCCCCCCCCAACCATTTTAGATTTTGAGTGGGGATGAATGTATTGATTTTATACTGGGATGTGTGTGTGTGTGAGTTTTTTTTTCATTCTGTCATCACTTTTTGGAGCAGTAAAAATAATTTGATTTTCTATTTCAGCAGGCATCTTTTCTGGTAGAAAAATGAATTTATTTGGTACTTTTAGGGGGTTAAAAGTAGAAGTTTCCTAATAGCTTAAAGTGTCGGAAATGTTTACGCAAAACCAGTTTTTGCAATGTACATTTTGTTTTTTTTTTAATCACTGTCGATAAATAATTTTTCATTTGGTTACAAACATAAAAATGTCAACACAAAGCTCATCATAAATTCAGATGCGTAAACAATGCGTAATTCAAAAAAATCATTTAATATTACTATAGGAAACTTTGTTAATTGTAAAAAAAAACTAATGTTTTTAAAATATGGTTCTTTAAGTATACTTAGAAATTCCAAAAATTAGAATTTGAATAATTAATACATTGTAAAAGGGTAAAAGTGGGGCAAGCATGGGTGGTGATCATTCTGCATAATTAGTGAATAGGTATATCTGATAATAATGAGTACAGTATGAGAAATATGGAGATTACTTTAAGAGCGCGTCGTCATAATTCCTTCGTTTGTTTGTAGACGACGAGCACGATAACTCAATATTCTAATCTAATTTTATTTATTAGCCTTCCCGAAGGTCTCACTCCAAGTATTGATAGAAAATAAAAAGTTCTCCGGTTTTTTGTTATTACTATTTTTTTTTTTTTTTTTATTGGATTTTGGCTTCGATGACTGTGGTCATTAGCTTATTATTACTATTGTAATATTACAATAAAGTAAACGAGAATATAGATGTTTAAAAACAGGGTATCCATGAATTTTATTGATTTTCTGTAGTTTTTCGACATTCTTCTACAACTATTTAGAAATTCACACAAAATCATTTTAAAAGTACCATCTGTTACAGCTGATTTATATCTAATTTTCAATCAATAGAGAGTTAGTAGAGGAATGTTACATATCTGTTGGAGCATTCCATGAATATTAAAAGAAGAAGAAAAAAGTTTAAAAATAAAATACTGTAAGACCAATTTTTTTTCATTTCGCTGAGATAGTATAAATTAATTAAACTTTTTATAAATTCTTCCATAAGAAAATTAAATGAAAGGGGAAAGCTAAAATTAGTTAATTTGTATGTTATTGATTAGCATTAAAATGTAATTTTCTATTTTAAAAGAGTTGTTATAAAAACGGAAATTGCTGAAAAAAATAATAAAAACAATCCAAATGGGTTAAAAATGTAATCATTAAAAAACAATCAACTTATAGAATATTTTTGGACGGTCAGCTTAAACTTAATATTTGATTAAAATGAAAAATATCGCACACACCCAAGTATGCAAGTTAAGTATATTTTTCACCTACCTATCCATCGTTGGTAAATGAAATAACAGATGTCATACAAATTCGTTGAGCTGAACTGCACTTTATTATTTTTAGTGATTGAAAAAGAAAAAGAAATACTTAATGTCAATTTGTCAAAAACGCAGAAACAAACGATTTCAGTACGTAACTGGTAGGTGTGAGATATGAAAGAAAATATGAATAGCAATGGCTTCAAAATCGCCAATAAATTCGGATATTATAGTGAGACTTCCTAGAGAGCGTATGGCATGGGGTCAATAAATTTGGATAGTGAAACGTCTTAGATGAGGAGGTGGGTGGTTTCGGAAAATTCGGCATTTTATTTTAGGTGGTTTACGACCTTAGGGGATCGATGCGATGGAGATGTTTCGGCGATAGGATAAAAACATATACGATCTCAGGATTTGGGTTTTGAAGCAACGAGACTGTAAGAACTGTTTTTTGAGCAAACTGAGCACAGGATTATATTTTTATAACACAGTTTGTTGATCATATTGACACGAGTGGACAGGCTGACTTCAGATGATTGAGCGAAGGATTGTTTGTATACTTTGCGGGCTGCACAGTGTAATTTTTTTTTTTTTTTTGCAAATAATGCACGATAACAATTAACACTATAATAACCTCGTTATTTAAACTAACAATATATTATTATTCGTTCGTTAAACTGGATAAAATTAAACAGCACAACCCCAACCAGTATTATATTATTTCTATATTCCATATTGTCACTAATACCAAACAATATATTATAATATCATATCAAAATCGATGTATATAATATTATGCATATAACGTATGTATTTGTGCACGTAAGCGTAACAATTATAGTGATAAACAATAAAGACCGATGGATTTTTTTTAAAAATTCGATGAATAAAAAGCTCTTTATATTATGTATTGATTTTAATTTACATAATAATATTAAAAAAAAATTCTTCAATTTATTATACCTTCTTATATAGTGAAATATAAATATGTAAAATATAAAATAAAATATAAGATATTATTCAACGTGAACCTTACTGTTATATTTTTAATATAAAGAAGTTTTGACTTTTGAAACGTCAGCGGGTAGCTTTGCAAGTTACCACAATTGTAATATATTCCATTTTCGTGGAATCATCTTGAACCAGAATATGTGTATACGTATCATTATTGTATATTTGTATGGATTCAAAAAAATGTTTTCACTTCGTTAATGATATCATTACTATATTATAATTCTTTATATAATATAATTATTATTAGCATACATAATTAAATTATTTTCTTCAGCCTTTAGAACGTCGTATATAACGATAATAATTACACCCGTTTTTTATATTCTTATACGATAAATGGAGGTTTAAAATATTAAAATATTCTACGGTCCGAAAAGTGTTTGAATGCATTTTTTTACTATACTTTACTGAGTATTTAGGTTTCCATCGTGGAAATCCATCCACCTACTACTATATATTTTTTATTTGTACACGGCGAATTAAAATTATTAAACCGACTAGGTATAAGAATATAATGTTTTATATAAATAATTACTTTAAGTTATTTTAAATTTTCATGTAGAGATGCCTCTATTTTGATTAGTTTTTTATATTTTTTTTTATTTCGAGGAAAGTTTAATCGTATTATTGTAACAAACCTTAAATGTTCGAATTAAATATTTCAAATTGTAAAAATGTCATTTTGATGTGGGGACAAAATATGTGCCAAGACGTCATGTGCATATATAGGTACAGTATAATAATATTATATTAATATACGCGATGTGAAACGACATTAACCATCGCTTACTGAGCCATTCAATAGGGTGGCCTCCTGTCGTGAAAAGTAGACGATTGATATAAATAAGAAAAAAAAAATCGGATGTATATTGATATTATTATTTTCGGACGACACCCCTGCGTGACATCGACCGTCCAATCGTCGACACTTTAACGAGTTCGTGATAAATGGAGCTCTCGAAAGCCCGTAACTATTCCGTTAACCATCAGGGATATTTTCACACCACGTATCCTACCTATCGTCTTTCGTCGACATTACAGATGGTTTTATTATTTTATTATTTTTTTCTCCATTTCAAAACCTAATTCAACGATAATTAATCGTATTTTTGGGGGCAAATACTCTGATACGACAACTGAATTCATGTCACAATACGTTTATATTACTACACCTATACTCGGTATTTATTTTATTTTTTAACTGCTCTAATGTCGGCGTCTTTATTTAAACAACCAGAGGTGTTTTATAAATACTAAAATACCAAAATATTTTCTCCGGTGGTTAATTGATTCCGTTCTGAATGGAATCTGTAAAACACACCTACGAATTAGACTATGTTTAAAAAAAAGAGAAAAAAAAGCGCATATTGCGATTTTGTTTTGAAAAAAAAAATGTATGTCCAATGACATTCCGACCGACTAATAAGCAACAGCCAATATTTTTTTCACCTGACGGTCGATTGTTTTTTTTAGCCCTAGCTTACATGTATTGATTTAGAGGGGTTTTTTTCTCAAAAGTTTTTTGTTTTTAATGTATATGATATAATATATTTCATTTTGTGCAACTTTTAAGTAATGCCCTTTTTATGTTTGCTCGAAAACTAATATTGTTTACATTCTAATATTTTATATTGATTTATTTTAAATTTTACATTTTATTCAAATCATTTTTTTAATAACAATATGTAATTGTAAATTGCGGTAACATAATATATTATAAAAAAATAATGAGATAAAATAATTAAAAAAATTGTAGGCGTAACTAAAATAATTTCCGGGTATATAAAAAAAAAGGTAATAATGAAAGACAACGTAACAATGAAATAGTATTTTTTGGATCATTGACAAAAACTGCAATGGTTCTCATAACAAATAACAGCTAAGTACAATAACTTACTATAGATTAATTATTTAACATTTTCATTTTGAGTATTGTTTTGTTTGAACTGATGTTAATGATGCTATTGATCAGATATACTACATTAACTGATGATATTATTTGTGGTTGTATTTAATTTAAATCTGTTTAGTTGGTCAATTTATTATATCCAAATATTTAATAAATATAATAAAATTATTATTACAATATTTTATCAAAATAATAAATACCCACTTACGTTTTGAATTATTGAACGCTTCATATTAAATCGTATTGGTATAAATAGATGCAATAGCGATTATGAATAAGTCAATAATGTTATATAATACAACACATACTATCATTAGTGCAATATTTATTTGATTTAAATTGATAACAAGTTGATAAAAATAGAAACATTTTTTTATGCCTAAAAAATGTTAAATGCGTGAACAATAATTCATCATCTATAATTTAAAACTCGTTTGGTGACATACGTATATTTTATTGCTTATTAGTAGGTAGGTATTATTAAAAAATAAAATAAAAATGTAACTTTCGCCTGTCACATTATTTCAGCTTAACGCGGTGAAGAGGACACCGAAAAAAACCTACTAATTGGGTCGTAAAGTCCCGTTGTTTTTAGAGCGTAATATTTTGGCTGTTATGCGGTGACACCACCTGACCATTTAACCGGTTAAAAAGTGCGTGTGTTTTATATTGTAGATAAAAAAAATTTATATATATATACAGGTAGTTATATATTTTTTCATGCAAAACGTTTCTATAAAACGAAACGGACTTTAACGAGTAATAAAATTACAGTGCGTTCCCTTCAGTTTTGCTACACGAATAATTTTTCAGCGCAACAGCCGTATGAATAAATAAATATATGTAATATGCACACGCGTATACAAACAGTGTGGCGTACGGTTTTTCACCCGTTTTCTCGTATCGGTCGACACGGGAAAACGGGAAATCGCAGGGCCCACCCTGTACGAGTATTGTACGGCGAGCGGCGTTTCTTAAAGCCGTTTGATATCGAACGAATATACGGTCGTTGCGTTTTAGGGATTTGGGTTTTGTGAAGAACAGTTGTTGTGCAGACCGTCAGCGATTAGGATACACGCGCAGTGTTATTCACCGAGCACGGTCACCGCCATTTTCCGTTCGGCAATAATGCGTTTATTCAAATTCAGATTTTCCAAGACGTACCACCTGTATATATGCGGAGCCAAAAAACAACGATTGGGGAGGAGGGTGACCGTACTCGGCGCAAACCGCACTGTGTAAACGGAAAATCGCGGGGGAGGGGGCGGTTTCTTATTGCGCAGGTATAATAATATCATTATGATATTATTAACACACCGGTATTAAAAACGCGTTTTACATTTCCTCTGTTCTCGTCAGCCGATAGTACTCATATGGAAATACATTGACGCACGGGGACCGTGTTGGTATATACTGAGATATTGGATTCGGTCGAGAGACTACACGACGATAATCCGAAATCAATAGCGACAAATTACCAGTAGCGTCGTGATGATCCGGAGCATACGAGGATTGTGGAATTACCACATACCTATAATATACGACCGATACAGAAGAAGACAGTATGATAATATATTCAGCGTATTTGAACGAGTGAACTGTGTTCGTAAATTAGTTTAATAATAATGTGCTACCCGTGCAAAGAAAATATAAGCGCACTTATTATGATAATGTTTTAACGAGCAAGTGAGCAAAGAATTTCTGATCGCAATTGTCTCGACATACCCACTCTAAAATATAACTATTTATCATTACGATATGACGTATTAAAGATTTGTGTTACTATTATAATCCTAATAAATTTTTTTCTCTCACCAATTTTCTTGAAATACGCGTAATACCTAGTATGTTATTTATTTATTTTTCTCGATTTTATTCTTATTGTTATAAATTAATATAAAATCGTAACTATCTACCTCCACCACAAAACATTTGCATAAAGGAAATAGATATTATTCAAAATCAGTTTTTTCTTGATTTGATTTGTAACATTGTTTTTATTTTAAATCTGTTAAGATTAATAACTTATTTATTTATGAATATGTTATCATAGCAATATTTATAATAATAATAAAATGCACACGCCGAGTATAACCAAACGATATTGTAGTTATTTCAGCTTGCGTTTCAATAAAATGTCGTCCAACATTAATATATTACTGTTCATCATTTTATCAGTGAACATTTTATCATATGAACAATGCAACATTGCTGTAATATACTATTTTCACATAGCACATTTATTGTATTTGAAATAAGACGAATTTCCATTGAACGGTCATCTGCAACAATACATATCTGGTTTACAGATGAGTAAAGTCTATGAACCAATCTGTACTTCGAAACTCGCAGTGGTCGGTTTGATATCTAAAAAAAAAATCACAAGCTTAACATTTTCTCTTCGTCCAGGGCCACTAATCGACTATGGGTTAAAACTACCGTTTATAATTCATTTGATAGTGTGTGAAAATGTAGTAATATAGGTTCATTGACTTTATTTTTGTCCACGGCCTTGTATAGCAAATGGATACAATAAATTATTGTATTGGCCGCTCTTCTGATCACAAGTCATGATAAAAATGAATTGAACGCTTTTAATCAGTGCTGTAAGGACGCGATATCAAAATCGCCGAAATAAATGTCTTGTTCGACGACACACTATACTATTTAAGCTATTTAAATATCACAGAAAATCTTGAAATTAATGTTGGACGGTTTTAATAGCTATCAAGCTTACTTTACAGTGAGTTGAAAAAACTGGGATTTTTTTCCTTTTAAATAATTTCACTTCTTATTCGGTGGAATATTTTGGGTTCTCCAATATCGAGACTATCTATACTGTTCATTGAAGTTCATATAATTTGGCTATTGTCCAATTAAATACGGCTTTCCACGTTGTTACACAATCACGTATAATATTGTTTCTCTGAAAACGTTTAGGTAATAATAGTTAATTGTGGTATACGAACTGGGAGGACTACAAATAATACTCTTCAAAATCTTGGCTTTCCTCGTATCTCCAAGAGATTATCTGTTAAATGTGTTAGTGTTCTATTATTTTCATTTACCTACGTACTTGTTTATGTACAATATTAGATTTATAGTGAACAATTAACGTGGTTTTCATATACTTACATTCTATAATGTCACCAGCCATAAAGGTTGAGATTAAGCGTTGGACGATAATATTAATTGAGTAGGTACGAACTTTACGTCATACTATAATTATATTTGTGGCTCATTTCGCTTTATACTACAAAATTCGGAAGCCACGGCACTACGGCGGGTAACAATATTTCCGGGTCCACATTTAGCCCGGATAGACTCGTCCGAATCACCGTTGCCGGTTGTTAGCGTCATTTTACGAAAGACGAGCTCCGGTGAAGTGTCACGTTTATCATTTCAACTCTGCAGAACGGTATGCACATAGGTGCGCTAAAAGAACTCTCCCTGTGATTGATTTCATTGACCGCGAAGAGCCTATGGCAACAGGTGTGAGCCTCGCAGGGGTTTTCCGTTGCCGCGCGACATCCCTCTGTCATCGTCACCGTCGCTCGGCCATATAATATATACGTAATACGTCTGCGGCTTGCGGCAGTGACTGATTGTGCTCTGGAGACGAATGCACTTTAGCCGGTTAAGCTGTCGAGCCGAAACGAAACGAGAAGATCTAACGTATCACTCGTATCTGTTGTAAACGGCTGTGCGAATACACGTGCCCACTGAACGATATGATGGTAATAATATCGTATTTATTGTGTGTCGCATCGGAATCCGCAGAACTGTAAAGGCGCACGGGGATGATTGTAACAAGGTATACGTTATTCACCATACGAATCGCATCTCGGTCCGGGGGTTTAAGCCACCGTAATAGAAATGTGCGATGTACAAATCATGGTTGTGTGTAAAAATACAAAAAAACGGCGAAGACAAGGTGCAGGTGCGGAAGAGGCGGTGGGTACCTACGTTTGGCACTCGGTGCCGTTTCGTTCAACACGCCGCCGAGAAAAAAGGGTTCCTTTTTAATTATGTATTTGAAAGCAACGGTAGATAAATCATAATCGTTTGTCCGGAAAACGATTACTTTGCAAAATAATGACAATTTCGCAGTTTTATAAATATCATTACATTCTATTGTCATATAAAATATGATTATAATATTATGTCTCATACAAACGGGTTTGGGAGCACTCGATTCCACTAAAAATGTAATTAAATCAGAAATTATAGTGACGTCACCACACACTTTACACCAGTTTTTAATTTTTCAGAAATGGGTAACATTAAAAAAATCGGATACATATTTTCTTATTTTTTTTTTTTTTTGAAGAGAGAGAGAAGGCTTAATATACGCAAGGGGAACATAGAAATATTTAGGTTAAAAAAATGTGTTACCTGTAATCTAGTTGAGAAATTGTAATAAATAAACGTACATGAAGTTGGCTCCAAGCCACGACTAATTTATTTGATAGTGATATATATATTAATTTTAAAAATATTTGCAATTGGCCTTCAAAATGTACAAATCATTTCCCAGCCAAGTATAAAAGAATTAAAATAGGGAGGGACGGTCACTTTATTTACAATAATATGTTGGACGTTGGTATAATTTTTAAGTCACTGGTTCCAAATTAGGGGGACTGCGTGAAGTTATTGCCCCCCTCCCCACTAATCTTGTTTTTGTATATATTATATTGAGTAATTATTTGCAAAATAAACAAGGAAAAGTAATTATTTGCAAAGTGAGTATAATTGAGTATCATTTTCATATAAATTGTTCATGGTGGGGAAGCCTATTTCTCGCACGCGTAGTAAATAATGCTTTTCAGAATAATCATATATATTCGTTTTAAGTATATAACACATTAAAACATAAAATTGCATTAAATATGTTACCATGCTATGTAATAAAATACAACTGTGCAATTGAGAATTATTTTTAACACAAATGTTGGCAATTGGTATATACAAATAATTAAACAGAACTAACTGTTTTTCACCTGCTTAATATGAATGAAGACTTACGATGTAGAAAGGTAATCAAATGTATGAAACAATTAAAATATTATCGTGACCGGAGACAAAAATATTGTTAGGATATAAATTTGTCTGAACATTACACCAGGGCCTAAAATATCAACCTAATTAATATGCTTATTACTTCCATTAAGATATGCAATTAAAATAACATTTTAACATTGAAACTTGTATAATGTCGTGTAAGTAGAGTTATATGTAACTGTATAGCTATGTAAATTATTTTCACACGTTAAAAATAAGTAGATTTGCAGTAATAATTACATTGCCAAATTTAGAGTTTAAATATACGAAATTTACTTATACATGGTAGGTACGCTTTATATATTTTGTACATGTACATTGCAGTTTTAAACTACAAGTTAGTTAATTGTTAAATTAATTTTGTATAAGTACATTCATAATTTTAATCAAATACATTTACAGTGAAGTTTGTGTGTAAACAAAATCATTAGTTCATATTATTAATGTGCGATTGAATTAATTTTTCATTTAGTTAAATTATTTCATTCCTATTCATTGACAGATCTATTAACATAAAGCATTTTATTTAAATTAAAGTAGTTCCATCTGTGTATATTGTTGATAAATATGGTTTTAATTTTTATAATTATTTACGTAATATTACAATAGTTAGATGATTAACTCACCATTTTAATCAACGCATTTATTAGTATGCAAATTTAGTATATTAAATATAACAATTAAAATAAACCATATCAAAGTTGTATTTCATTCTACAGAGTCATATTCATTTTTCAAACAATAAGTAATTATTGCACAATTTTGATTGAATAGATAATATGTACCTCTCAATTATTAAATGAAAACAGTTTATTTTTACATACTTTCACTTTATATAATAATATATTTTAGGTAAGTACTCATTAACTATGAAAAATATGATAATATATATTCCAATGGGGGCAATAATAGAGATATTTTTTCCATAATCTTTCTTTTAGACACGAAGTTCAAAGTAGAAGAATCCTACAAGAGCCAAACATTTACACAGTGTAGAAATTGACCGATCTATAACCAGACCAAACATACTATACTTATCTTTCCATGTGTGACAAATACTCAAATGTGAGGAAAACCGCCCAATCCACCTCCTGCACAAAATCTCCGAGCCTCCCACCAAAATTCTCCCTCTTCATCAGAGCACACTCTGTCACCTACACAGTATGTACAATATAAAACAACTGAGCCGAAAACCACAACAACATCTCAAACCAAAAATGTCAATTAGTCAACAACCACCGCCAACTCTACCATAATTAACATCCAGCCACTGGAAACCCAACAAAACAACATTCGTCCGCAAATGTAACAGAGGGTCACCAATAATTCAAAGCAAATCCTACGATTCCTGCCCTTGTCAAATACAATAAAATACCACTTCCTAAATTCCTTGATGAATTCCTTACATGTCGCCTTGAGTGTGTTCTCTAGACTCACATATACCAAAAATTTCAACTTATAAAATTGTATAAAAATTCTCTCCTCGTCCTAACATGGTGTTCACTGATTATCTTACTATCATTGTTCCACATCATGAAGTTCCATCGATGAATGTCCCCCGCCTCTATAAAATTAGAGTTAATTTAATTTACTATATTTTAGTTTACTTAATCTTATTTTGTATCACTTATGTTTATTGATAAAAATAATTTACAGGTTTTACGATTATTAATTAAAATAAAAGAGTATCAAATAATCATCGAGATTAAATTTGATTAATCACTTCGTATTAAATAGAAATAAAAGTTGGTTTTAAACTGATCAAAATTAATACTTACCGGTATTTTTTATTTAGATTTAAGATTGAAATGTTAATTCATCTGTATAAATTACTTAATGAAAGTCAGAATGAATACTTAGAAAGCTTAATTGTACTTCAATTTAATACTTAATAATTTTAATAAGGAGGCAAATAAATGAAATTTAAAAATAAAAATTAGCAAGTTCTTTTTTGGATGTATCTCAGATATAAATTAAACTTATATAATTTTAGATTTTATTTCCCAGACATGATAAAATTTTCTTTTTGATAAAAATTGTTTAGGTACAATGTTTAGATAAATAGTAAATGGATTTTATCGATTGAAAAGATACAAGTAATAATGTTAAATATAAACACATCTCACAAAATAAAGAAAACACATATGTTTTATATTGATTATACTATAAACACACATACATTCATAGTGGATAAAAGGCCATATTATGATACTTTAATCTCAAATTTATTGCTTTATCCTTGACTATTCCTCGTACTAGGCTATTTATCGTGTTATATACAATATACAGCTATTTTTCTTGTATAAAATTAGTACGATACTATACAATTTTTTTAAGCACGCAGAATCATTCATATTTACCAATTTTGACACATTTAACACAAGATAATAAATAATAATATGAATAGTTTTGAAATACATAATGAAAAAATCAACAAAACTTTAACGATTTTGTCGCTATAGCAAAATGAATACAGTCACTACACAACACCAATATACATACCTAGCTATTTCCGGTTAGAAATCGTAGGGCATTAAACTTTTTCTTTGACACTCAAATTATTCTCTTTCATCTCTTTGGAATGATGATAGAAATAAAAAGTTTCGTACAAGTGCAAAAACACAAAATATAAAACGAAAAACGAAAAACAATTGAATAAAAACTTTTGCAATATACCACAACTATAGTATGTGTTAGATGTTGGTAATTTTTTAAGACAAACAGTTTGGTTAAATAGATTAGATAGAGGTGGACGTTTTGCGTTTCTTATAATCTTGAAACTATAATGTTTATATAAATCTCATATCGTTAGTAACAACGTTTTTAAGCGCCACGAAAACTTACTATTATAAAATATGTTGTTTCCGCATAAGATAATATGATTTGTTTTACGACGCAGTATGTACAATGTATGACAGTGCAGTATATAATATAATAATATGTGTATTAACTATTAACGTATTGTGGAAAGTTTTTTTTAAGTCATTACTTATTTTACTCGTCTGTATTTGCTAGCACGACTGCAATTTTGTAAAATGGATAGTGTATTCAAAAGTTATTTTTCAATTTCAGCCAGGCGGGTATTTAATGTTATATTTTAGATTTATAAAACTTATTAACCTTGGTTTCAAAGTTGTAATTATATTGTAAGACCATGGATATTATTCTATTATGTATACTATAATATTAGTTTCTTTAAACACCTTTAAAATACATAACTATTATTAGAATCTAAGTAAACCGTATAGGTACATAGAGTTATAGCTAACGTAATGCTATTAAAATGTCAACAGCTCATATACAATTCTTTTTAAGTTGTGTATACCTATTATATACGTGTGGGACGTGGGTATATAATATTTAATATGCACAGTACCTATATTAGTTAAATTAAATATATATCACAAGCATTTTGCAGTAGACTACACAAGTCGTGTGGTGTAATCCTCTCTACTTTATAGTAATATTAGATAGAATAGAAATAATTCTGTATTATTCCCAGTATAAAACATGCTCGGTGTTTATTAAATTTTCAAATTCCACCTTTACTACTATATATTAATGTGTTTTAATAAGATATTTAATAAACCAAATCGGCTAGAATTTTTCCATTTTTTTTTGTTTATAGTTTTGACATCGTGTTAAGTATATTACAGTACCTACTTATGATATTAAATATTAAGAACAAAATTACTTAGGTTATTATGTATTAAAAACAGACTTTCAAAGTTGATTGCGACGAAAGCTTACAAGCATACTCAAGGATTTATTCAGTTATTTAACAACTTACAAAATTATGTTTAATAAACTAAATGACGAAACTTCAGGCTTTCAAAAATGGTATTTACCAACAAACATAATTCATTAAAATGAAAAATGAGTGTATTTATTTTACACTTGTTTGAATGATTATAATGTAGTATACTTTGCAGTATTTCGATGGTTTATTTATATTTTTTAAATACGTTGAAATATTTGAAACTTTATGGAAGTCTCCACATTAATATAATCTTATAATTTTACATTCAAATTTCGAGTTTAAGATAAATGGATTTGTTTATTTATAACAATTTCAGAGTAAAGAAAATATTATTGTAACCTCGTCTTGCCAGACGATATAAGACGTATCATTACACACGTAATTCACAATTTTGTGTAAGTATTTTGACAATTTAATTAACCGAGCTCAATAATATTTATTTTAAAACGATATTTACAGCCAATTTATTGTGATTTCGGTTTGAACAACAAACCCTTCGAGTGAAACAGTTTTAATTAATAATATTATTGCATAGCTATACCGACAATTGTTTGTCGGTGGTGGGTAGTTTTGTATAAGGGCTTTAAATGACAGTATTGTGAAACCATTCAGCATCAGTGAATAACAAAATATTGAACAGATATATTATACAACGATAATATATTAAATTTATTATTTTATTTTTACTAAAATCGTATACTGATAAATATTTTACACATTTTTTTTTAATCGCGCTGGTATGTTGTCTATCGACGAGATGAATGTTGGCGATTTTTACTGGGAGGGAGTGGGAGGGTAGTTCAAACACATTTTAAAACAACTTTATCGTCAGCAGTTTAGGATCACTGTAAATCTCAAACGACGTCTAAACTGTTACTTAACCGTTAATGTTATGACTTTGTGCAAATGTATTTTTTCGTTGGCACAAACGATCGTAATTATTTTTTCACCACAGACTTGTAGTTTAAGTCAATAACAACATACGGGTACGACTATTTAATTATTATTTTTGATACTTTTTAATCAGAAAATCATGACGGTTAGTAAAATACTGTATTTAAGACACTGGAAAAGGTGGTTGGATTATTTCTTAAGGGGTTTGGAATCAAATTGTTATCAAAGGGGTTTGTCATCCCGAGGATTTTTGCTATTAGCGACGCACATAACGGAGGCGCGTGTTTTAAAAGCAAAAAAGAGGATTAAAAAATTTAAATTTAAAAATAGCGACGATGACGATGATCGCAAGATGATGATGATGATGATGACGACAACAATACAACGTCGGGGGAAAATTCACCAAGGAAGTGGATACTCGTGACGAACGTGGGTGCATTATACTCCGTCCAATCACCGTTCTGTCATGTGCGTATTATAATAAAAAATAATTAATATTACATTATCAATTCATATGAATCGTACTAACTTGATTACAGGATGAGTGACTGTTCGACTGTTTTATACTACTATAGGTAGTGCAATACTGTAGTATTAACCACTAACCTGCAGGGATTGAAACCAAAATAATAATGTTTACCTATAGGTATTTAAAATATTTGGAAGATATTGGAACTGGAACTTAACTAGAACCAACATCGGCACCCATATTTTTGTAATAAAAAACATCAGGTTTTACAGAGAATATATACGTTTTGAATTATTCATTTGTGATCAGTTTTTGGTATAGACTTATAGGATAGAATAATTTAGACTAAATTACAGCATATCTTTTAGTTACCAGAACGTGATTGCAGATCGAACACTCACTACTTAAACTGAATTGTTTATAAAAGACTTTGGGAATTACTTATTACTTGAAGTTACTTATTTTTACAACTTAAATGCTCATTGCGAATGTTTGACCAGTGCCAAATGCTCAAATGTTTAAATGAGTTCGTCGAGTTTATAACGGTTAGCCTCACGGATAAACTAACATTGTGATCATTTAAACGGAAGTTTTATTATATACCTAACCAGTTTATAAATCGATAAAATTTTCGATAAGTGTAGTATATTAGATATACCTCGTACAATATAGTAAATACGTGAAAATAATAGTTAACATTGGCTTAAATGTGATCAAATTACTTGAAAATAATTCCATGCTTAAATGTGTTGCTAAAAAGGTAAATGCTCATATTGTTCTAGCGGATATTAATTGCGCTATGTTGAGGGATTTTCATAACTATATCTATTTTACAATTCAGTTAGTTCACATAGCGTTTTACAATGTATACAAAATTTAACATCTGTAAATTAACAAAATTTGTATACTTACATTGTTTTCCAAATCTTAATATTACGACTAAACGAGTAGGTATATAAAAATATTAACATTTTTCAGTTTCGTTTATTATTATGTTTTTGTCACACAAAAATTGTTATCAAAAAACTTGAGAGATGAATACAAGGTTTATCATAAGATATTGTTGGTGTAATATTTAAAAATTTAAAAACGTAAATTCAAAATATTTTTATATGAGCGTCTGAAGTTAAAATTTTTTAACATTGGATATTCACTCGTAAACTAACATTTATTGCTCAGCTTCGAATTAAAATATGTATTTCAATTAAAATATAATTATTATATCTAGCATTACACCTCCTATGCTAAATTATCATTTAATATATTTTTTCAATTTTCTAGGTTTAATATTATTATATTTAAAGCACAAACTTTAGTCTTAGTCATATAAAAAAATAAAAATTAATAAGTTTTATTATAAAAAATAATGCTTTTACTATAATTTATTGTATTTAATTGTCATGAATATTATATCCGTTTGAATGTTTGAATAAATACGTTCGGTTAAAAATGTTAATTCAGTCATTACATTTTGTGATTTACTTGTGTTAAGTTCAACTAATTTCAATTGAAGAAAGGATAGTCAAAAAACGACATTATTACAACTGTGTCTTCAGGATTTTATTTCCTATAGAAGTAAATAAACACAGTTTATGTTAATAGATATTTTAGTTTAACTTTGAGCAAAATTATATATTTAAATTTTAAACAAAAAATAATGATTTCAGTTATTTTTTAGTAATTTAAAATATTATTTGTGGGGACTAACTACTAAACATTTTTAAATTATATGACATTATTTTAAATATTTTCCACAAAAATTAATTCAACTTACTAGTTTACTAATACATAGTAAAATAAATTACTCTAACCTTCTGTAGGTTGTACGGGGTTACCCCACTAATTTTAAACTATTTTATCTAACTTCTATTTATAATGTTGTATATTATAAAAATAATGTCAATAATTTTTAAATTAGTTTAAAATAATATGTCATTTATTTGTCTAATAAGTAAAAAAATAAAACAAATGTAAAATTAAAAGTAATGATTACATTTCGTATTCTTTTTTTGTTTTATACTTACGAAAATATTAAATTCAAAATAAATAAATGTGAAAGAAAAATATATTATGTTTAATCAAGGAAAATTTTTACCCCGCGCAACCTATACTGAAGGTTAATAGCAATAATATCATAAAATATACTTATAGTATAATATATAGGCTGACAGAAGGTCTTCGCTCAGAATACATACAATGATGTTATATCATTGAATTCAAATTCAACACATCCATCACACTATCACAGTAGCCCAAACGAAACCTAAAATATGTACAGCAGAACGGTACCCACTTGCCCACCTTTTTCCCTTTTATTTACCATGCGTACCTCCTATCACAAATTAAAAGTATTCAAATTTTATATTATATACACTGTGATTTTTAAACATATACGGTTATTATATTATGTAATATTGTGTGTTACACGCACAGCGATACATTTTGCTGGCTGTCTGTTGGTTTATCTGTTTGTCCAGGAAAGGGTTCGAAACAGACGACCAATTTTTACGGGGTTTTGACGGGTATTGCATTATATTTATAAGGGGGAAACGGAAAACTATAGATAGATCGATTACTGTTCACCCGGACGGAGTCAGGTAATACATCTTGCGTATCACAAAAGAATAGTATTCAAATTGTATATAGAGGTACCTACGCTGTGATATTTTTTAAACGCGCAAAATTAAATGTGATATTCTACGAGACACGCGCGTATTATACATTTGACTTTCTGTCTGTCTGCCTGTTTGTCCGTTTGTCCGGAAAGGCTTTGAAACAAAATTAACCTGGGCTGACGGGGTTTTCACCGTTATTGTATTACCCGCGGGTAAATAAAATGCTTATTATGTTTGGATACACGACTGTACTTTATATTTGATAAAAACAACCCAAACAACCGAGTTAAAAATCTGTGCAGCCTACATTTGTAATAGAGTTAGGCACAGAAGGGGTAAATCCACAGCCATTTAATTGTGCAGGATCAGCCAGTAACAAACGGTGACATTGCACAAAAATATAATCGTACGCAATTTATTGTGCTCCCGAAAAGGGAAAACGTATATAGGGTATACCCGTATACTTTGGCCGCCGTGCATGACCCGCGACCGAAACGACGACGGTCGAGAAATCGTCTAATAACGTCGATACACTCGTTATCATAATTCGCGAAGTAAAACGGCTAATGGTCATTTTTTGGTCGTGTCGGGCTTAAAATAGATGAGAAAAAAAAAATTCACGAATCCTACAGGTAGTTGTTGGTACCCACGTACCTGTATCGGGAACCAGCAGAAGGCGAATATGGCGACCACGACGACGACCATTCGGGTGACACGCTTCTTGCCCCTCCGGCTCTCGGCCGACGGTGGCTGTCCGCCTGGGTTCACTCCTTTCCACAGTCTCATCAGCATCAGCACGTACAGGATGCATATGATGGCCAGCGGTATCGCGTACGACGTGAGGAAGAAGAATATCTGAAACGACCGACGAAACGCAATCGTTACTATTATAATGTGTAGACAATGATATTATTATAATTTGTATATACGCGAAATCGGTAGAATATGCGTAAGAGCAAATGATAATATTATGATATTATTATGCGGTAAAGGCTATATACCTGGTACGCGCATATAATCTAATATATATATATAACAACGAAGATGCGTATTCCGATGCAACGACTTAAGGGCCGTCGTGTGCCGTTTGCGGAGAATTTTATTTTTTTTAAATGTCGTGGCACGTTTACGGTACCAGCAGCTATTATACGTTTTAAAAATATCACCAAGAAACTGCAGTACGAACCGTTTGAGCTGCACACACATGGCAGTATTATTATTTAATATTATTGGTGACCATATATTTTGTTGTTTTAAATTCCATTCATTTCATATGTTTTATTTAAATTATCACTAGTGACGATTTTTAATTACTACGGACTGTGAATGCTATTTTTATTCTATCACTTATAATATAAAAAACAATACAAGATAGTCTGTGATGATCTAATATTTTTTTCTTAAACACTACACGTTCTTATACTTCACAGCTATGTGTAAGCTTAGTAATTATTATTGTTATTATTATCTATTATCTATTGAATAAATTATTATATTTTGTTATAATTAAAACCAATGACATTATATGTATTATGTTTGCCTAAAACATTTCTTGTTGTGTGTGTCACCAGCTGCTGAAAACGCATATTATATTTATATAATGGCTTATGGGTAGTGCGAATGGTTTGATAACAATGTAATCATTTAGCCGTTATTATTGCATCTATATAAAGTATGGAATCTCACTCTAGCATTGTTTTTACCATTTTCAGTTGTAGTAGTTCTGAATAGACTCAGTTTTTGGAAAGAAAAGAACTTATCCATTAGCGTATTATTATCGTTTCTCTGTCCGTAAACAATGCGTAACCTATTTTCCCGCCAATGGAAAAAATCGATTATGTTTAAATAATTTTAGTTATCCGAAGCATCATCATATTTTTCAAAATGAATTATTGTACTTGTAAAATAATATTATCATGGTATCAATATGCTATTTCTTGGAAATCAAAAACTTAAAAGTAAACAAAATTAAAATTATTGTTTTCACAAATATTGATTTATTCCGTGTTCTTTTTTTGGTTTTGTTAAGTTTAAAGTAATGAAAAAAAACGTTTCGACAACCATTTTTAGAGTTGGTGTTTAGTAAAGCGAACTGAGCTATTTCTGTAACTCAATACGCCAAATAACTAATAAGTTATAGCCCAGTGACTGACCTATGTATAAATCATCGACCTCGGTTCAAGATGTATGGAATGTATGGCATAATATGCGATAAAAAATCTAATAAAAAAAATCAAAGAACTATTTTTGGAGAATTTATCTGTAAAAAAAATCTAATCAATACACATTAATTAATAATCGTCTATATTTTATGGGTACTTTTGATTTTTTGTTGGATTATATTTTTTAATATTCTGAAAATTTCTTCCCAAAAGCCGTTCGGTTTATTTTATGATCCAACATGTATTAATACAAATTATTGGTACTTGTTTGTATAATTTATAAATATGTATAAAAAAAAATATAAGTTGGTGCTAATATGGTATGCATTCTACGGGTATTCCTCGTTCTACACTCGTTGTGCGATCGTATGATCGACTGAATGCTTTGTATTCAGACTTCTAGTAGCGATCGTTTGTTTCTGATATTTTTGTTAATATATGATATTCATAATGTGATATTTTATTGTTTATTACTCGTATTGGCTGTGATGGTGTTTCGTGAATTTTGTTCTACAGCTAGCAGTGCCAAATGCATGTTGATCAGTTTTTTTTAAAAAAAAGGTTTATTAAAAAGTGACGAAGATAATTCGTAGGAAACGTAGATATTTGTAAGAAATTTCTCAATGGGAAGTGGATGACTATTTTTTGGTGTAAAAAAAGAGGCTGTACGATAGCAAAATCGCCACGTGTAGGTAGCAGTTTTTCCATTTAACTTATTCAAACCAACGTTGCAACCAGTGCATAACAAATAGTAAAATTGTTGAACTCGTATTCAAGTTAAATACTTAAATGGTATCCACCGTCAAATCGTACTAATTGTGCAATAAATATTAGAGGTATGGTAGATTTTGGTACTAGCAGTGAACCCGCTGATACCAAATACTGAATATCTACTATCTCGGTGAGAAATTGAGCAATAATTTTAATAATGGTATGTACCGTTGAATAGCATAAATTGAGTACTATAAAATGTTGTTTAACGGAAATGATTGCTCGAATTGTTCTGCTTACTTTTGGAAATTTACAAATCCCAATTCAGATTGACGAAGCCCGTGTTTTGAGGGCTAAAGGAAATACAACATGAATAGATTATTAGCAGGAGATGCTGCTCATTCCTTTGGAAGATATAGATACTAACGAATTGATAACCGTAACAACGGTGCACAGGTAGATGACCCCTGAGTATTTGGTTTGAAAAATAGAAATAAATGTCGTTATTATTATGTTTACCAATGCAATCGAGTGACACTCCTGCCAATCATAGAACGAAAATGCGAGGCAGTATAAAAAATACGTGTGTCTCACAAGCTGAGGTTCTGTACACGAGACGGATTTCATAATGCAATGCAATAAATATAAATATTATATACCTAGATAGATAACATTACTTTTAAAATTCATCATTCATGTTTATAATTCATTCTTTAAGCCTTATGGTACAGATTTAGTCATATAATTAACAATTATAGTTTGAGAGTAGGTATCTACAGATAACATTATCTTTTCGGTATTTTCATTTTCATAAATATTGTGAATATTATTATTTGTTCGTTTCATATACCTATGCAGACAATGTTATTTTGTCATGGAAAAGTTATCATTTTATTTGTCTACTGTAATATTATCATACTGCTGTTTTCATAATTTTAGAGAAACTTTAATACTATACCGGAGCACAGCTATAAGAATACAGAAATAATGACAATATGCAAACACGCAAAGTTTAACCCGTTTAAAGTTTCTAAACACTCTCAATAGTATATTTTCTATAAAATGCACACGGTGTATATTTTATGCATATATTAGCTGCTTTGGTATCTCATCCATAGTAATTTTATATTATCTTGATAGACATGAACATTATTATAATATTCAACTTTTTTTTATCATTATTATTATAATAATATTATAGCTATAATCATCTCAGAACTATAATGTTATGATCGTAATAAGTATTTAACAATATATGTATACCGGTAAAAACAAGTAAAATATCCTTTCTTCGAAACGGTATACGGGTATGTTCCAGGGCTTCGTAACAGATTTAAATAATAATTGTCTTGTCGTCTAGATAAATCCAGCAAGAAAAGAAAAATAAAATATAAAATACTATTGTAAACAAACCCGTTCACAATAATATATTTTTATTGTTTACATTGTGGCTGAGTAAAAAAACGGAGATACAAGTATATATTGAAAGGGGAGAACCAGCCCAAGTATAAAATAAGTTGGAGGTGTCACACACGAATAAGTCGCCTGAATAGAGGAGGGAAAACTCTTTTTACTTATACGAGATGAGAAGGGAACAACTTACTCAAGTGGCTGAGATGCTACCCTGTCAATGTTGTATTAGAACGGCTGAAATTTCCTCCTTGAATATTGAGGGAAACAAAGTGGCTGGAAGATGGCTACAGACACTAGATAGTCGATGGATATAGGAAAAATATATAAAGGTGAACATTGGTGGTGCTCTTCTAAATCATTCGTAGAGCCCTCAAACATATTATAATTATATTATATGAGATGATAATAGTCATGAAAAATGTTTTATTAAATTAGTCAAAACATTAGATAAGGATGGTATGTTACAAGACTGTTTCTTAAATTTAGCTATTCATAATATTGAAATATATAATTAAAAAAAAAAATTTCTATTCAAAGAAAATTATAGTTTTTTTTATTAATTAAATAATATACTGCAATTAGGTGTCTAAAAATAGTCTAATTAATTTGATTTAGTTATATATTTGTAAAAAAATCCTTTATTTTATCAGGCCTTCAAGGCTTCAACTCTCATTAAAAAAAAAATATCAAACAATAGAATAATAGGTAAGGTAGATACAAATTATGGGTTGAGGGGATTCCAGATACCTAAATTGTTGTAGATAAATTATTTTCATAAGTGAATTGTGTTCCTAGAATTTGAACAAGTTACTATTAACGGTTTAATATGGCATCCGAACGTTCACTGGAATATCGAAGGACTTATACAGTATAATATATGGACTATGTTTAATGTGCGAGTAAAAGAAGATAAGTCACAATTACTACTCTTCGGAAAACGAAAAATAGCCTTATTTCTATACTAGTGCAATGAATTTTTCCTAAATAATATTTAAGTAAAAAAAAAAAAAACGAAAATAAAACAACACAGTTTTCTAGTAGACTTAAAATTAACTTCTATTTTACCAACACACCGCCAAATGTCCACGTATACACATTGAATTCATTTTTATAATGATTTATTTAAGATTATTAGCCTTAGATCTTATTCTTATTAATTATTAAGTATAAAAAAAAACTGCAAAATCTAAGCGACTCGTACAAAAAGTGTAAGCATTCACACAATATAAGTGTGTTAAAATGTGCATCTGTCAACCAAGTGATTTACGACTTTTACTTGTATATGTTTTTAATATTTTGTTGTACTTCAATAAAAGTATATAAAAATAATCTTTTCCCATCTCGTAATCGTTTTGACTGACAATCACTTATTCAATGTAATCCTGCTTTTTTTTATTTCTTGATAATCTAATAATAATGTAATAATATTTTAATATATTTTGTACCTTCTCGATACAAATAAAATATATATTTAGGTATAATTGATAAAATTCCATTTTTAATTGATGAGCTATTTTATTATGATATTAAAATATTAAAACAATAAAAATAATAGTTTCTATAGATAGGTAATCAATATTATTCACAAAAAAAAAAAAATGGACAAATTATATTAGTTAATTATTTATATAAAGTAGGTATGTATTATTATATTTTTCTGAAAAATGTATAAACTTTTTAACCAAAATTTGCTTTTGATATCAATCTTAACACTTGATTCTAATATTTGTAAAGAATTATTTATTTTTCAGAAAATCTGAATAATAATTAATATTTTGTTTAAAAGTTTGTCTAAATATATTATTTTATACTTAATACATACTAATAATTGATTTTGTAAACGAAGTCTGTTCTAACTTTCCTTATTTTAGATTGAAATAGTAATCAGCAGGAAAAAGCAATTTATGGTGGTTTTCGTTTTTCTACACCCTTACTCATAATCAGTGATTGAAATGCAAAAAATATAGCGAGATACCATATCTGCACTTCTTATATTTACATATATCATCCTTCTTTATTTTTTATCAATCTATTCATTCGCATCCGCACAAAACAGATTTAGATCGTTCTATTTTTGAAAATAACAATAAATCACAATTAATTTTGAGTGGAACTTGGTTTATGACAGTATCAAGCTGTGTTCAAGTCTAAGACTTAGAGTTAAAATTTTTAAGTTATAAAATAAAATGGAACTCATCATTTTTTTTTTTTTAATTTTTTATTAGGTACCTATACACAAATGTACCTATAATAAGGGCCGCAATGAAGAAATATCATGACAAGTATAATTATAGGTATTGAATAATATATACGGTAAATACTAAATATAATAATAGCTAGAAGTTAAAAATAAAAGTTGTTTTAAAGAAAATGACAAGTCACATAAAAGAACACGCCTCGCGGTTTTGCAGAGTGCTCGTCGTTAAAAACGATTCTGTGCAAAGGATTTCAGCGGATCAGCATCTATTTTCAAGGATAATCTCTATATGTTATATTGTATATGATATATTATTATTAGTATTTTCTCGGTTTGTACGTTAGGCTAATTTTTGCCAACAATTTTGCACTGCACTTATGTGTAAATTACGACATATTGCATATATGGAGTGAATAAGTTCGCAGTTAAATAGCTTAAATATACACTAAATATTTATAATATAATAATATAAGTAAAAAATAAAGTGTTTTGAATATCTATGATTTTTAGTTTTTGAAAATTACTACCTACCAAACGACTAAAATTATTTGACCAAAAATTGTTATTTTACGTTTGAATATCCGATTTTGTTGAAATTTGAACTTTAAGCCACTTATAAAAAATAATGTGATTATTATTTTTGATATTTTTAAATTACTGTTAAAAAACTTATTAAGAACCTTATATACATTTCAATAATTTAATCGAAAAATTACTCACAAAAAAAAAAAAAAAAATTATAAATGTATAATAAGATAGTTTTACGCCAACTTATTTAATAAACTGTACGGTATCTTATATATTTAAACAGTCTAAAAAAATGTTAATGTTTACTTCAATTATACATAATTATATATCAAATAGTATCAGTTTAGTTAGAATCAAAAAAATTAAATAATATCATCGTATTACTATTAAAATATAAACTATAAAGTCATGAATGTAATATTGTATTTATTTTGTTAAGCTGTTTTGATGAAATCTATAAACATTATTAAGTTGTCAGTACTCAGTAACAACCTAATTAACACAGTAGGAAATAAAGATTATAATTTTCTTTTAGGCTATATTCTTTTTCATACATACCAATATTACTTCATTGTTCTCCTAATAATTTCAATATTTCTTAAATTGGAAGATGTTGTTAATAAAACACACATATTAAAACATTTTGGTGGCAGCAGCGATTGATGAGCGTAAAACTTAAATGATTTAACTTTCCAAATCTTCAAATATCCAACCGTAATTAATTATTTATACTATATTCTATCCAATAATATATATTGAATTTGTATTTAGAATTAAAAATTGATGAATTCCAGAAAACTTAACCTTTGTCCAAACCAAGCTTTATGAATATCTGTAGACCTTTCATTTTATTGTTAATGATGAACGATTTTTTTTTTGGGAGTAATTCAATAAGCTTTTATTATTAAGTTCCGTATAATTTCAGGCACCACAAAATATATTGTATTAATTATAAATTGTTTTCAATAATATATAACAGCTTGAATGTATTGATGTTTAAATTTTGTACTTACTGATGTTTGATCGTCAACGGATGTAATTTTATCTCCCTGGCTATAAAATAAATGCCTTTGAAACACTCAATGTCATTAAAGAAATCAAAGATAATCTTATTTTAAAGAGAACTTGTCTAGAATCGTCACTATATTTCATCGGGACCAGACAATATTATGAACAGTTGAATGCCATGAACTAGTGATCCCAATAACAACTATTCGTCAATACGCCTGCTATTATCTATTTTTGATGAAATAAATAACGATGGGTGTGATTTAGTATGAATTAAAAAGGATGGTTTCCCTCTCGGAATATAAGGCCCATAAGAACTATACCGACAGACCGCTTTAGTGCTCAGCACACTAATTGAGATCCCGGGATTAGATGATGTCCTGGAGAGAAGGTACGGGACCGACTGCGGTGTATGTCACGATAAGAATCATCAGCCCCCGGCATTCGTTCAATTATTGCCGTTTCGGATGGGGTACGGGGGAGAACCGTTGACTGAAAACCGTTGTTATTATTATTATTATTATACAATATTATCGCGATATTAATATATTATTATACAAACGTCACTCGGCCTCCCGCCCAAGAGCCCACCATCAACAACCCGCAAGCGAATTGGTCGCTTGTCAACTGCAGTGTGACGGCTGATTCTCAAGAGATGTCACGCCTGGAGAACGGTGGCGGATTACCGAACCCGAAAACGTCCCACGTGGCATTTTCGTACAACCATTAAACGCATTTAAACGGAATTACTTCGTATCTGCGTCATTGAAGCAATGAGAGTTAAGATTCGCAGACACGTTAAAGCTATTCGAACACCACCCGTGAGACGGATATAACATTGTCCTGTGGAGATTCCTAGTCGCCACTATATACCTACGAGGAGGGGAGGGATCGTCGTAATTCCCCGTGCCTCGTCCAACAGGACCAGTGACCAGACCGAGATTGTTGGATATCCTGCAGATTCAACTTTTATTTATTTCGTCGTTGGCCAAATTGTACCTGGTTGACGATTCAAGAGGAGGTGGGGAGAGGGAGCAATGAGGGATTGTCCATCCCCCATTCGATATCCTCGTTCTGCAAAAACAGAAAATATTTGAACACCTCCACTGTCCAGTGGTCCGAGCCGAAAAGGGCTTTTATGTAATAACAGACAATCTCAAAGGATCCAAAAACAAATCATCCGTCGATGGAAATTAGTAGTACCAGCTGTTTACATTCATTAAATACACAAATTAAGGGAAATATTGGTCTAGATGGACGGTTTAGAAATGACAGATCAATTTTAATTTTTGATCTTATCGATGTATTTTTTATGTTTTGTTTTAAATTAAAACTAAAAAATAGGAAATATTTAATTATTCAGTATACAAATTTAAAAATTATATAAACTAATAGTCGTAGCGGTTGACTCATTGAAATCGACTTTTCTAATATAAATAGGTTACATCGTTGTAATCAATATTTTCGGAGTTATAAATGATTATCTCTTAAAATTAACACTTTTATTCAATATCTTAAAACCTGCATATTTTGGAATAATAAATTATTCATCAAAAAACCAAAATGAAATATTATATTAAAAATAAAAGTTTAAAGTTAAAATATATTAATTAGAAACCAATACATCATTCAGAATCCAAAAAACGAATATAACTATAATATGGATAAATGATTTTAACTGACTAATTGTCATTATACGATTAAAATGTTTAAAACTTCTTCAGTCGTAATTATTCGTAGCAACTAACTGTTATCTATAGGGTATTTCCGAATATTATACACACAAATTATGTCTAAGATATCTCAGTTTAACAATCTATCTAATTATATATTTGAAATTTCAAAGTTTTTAATCGCATTGTTACCATCGTTTTATGAATATCATATAAAGTAAAAATAATATTAATCTCAAAATAGCAAAATGTACGATTAAAAATGAAATGATAAATCTACATTATTATTTATTACCATGATTTAAAAAACAGAGGTGCATACACATAATATTTAAATAAAAAAATAGTATTCAAGTCATCAATAATAATGATATGTTCGTATAAGCTTAAGCTTTTAAATACAGTTTGCATTAACTAAAATAATACTAATCCTATGTTATTGTAAATTTTTCCTCTTTCTTTTAAAATGTATGCTTATAGAAATATGCTCATTTTTTAAATTTGTGACAAAAAATAAATATTTTATATTGTATTAACGTTTGCAATGTACATAAATCGAAATGCTCGAGGGAAATATTACAACATAAATTATTTACATTGAAAAAATAAATAAAATCGGAACAGCAGCACTTTTCTGGATAATATTTATTTACCGGCTATGGAAGTGGGTAGTTTGTTATATTATTATACAACTATTTTATAAAGCGATGAAACACCTGTTAAGGAATTTCGACATAAAATAATTTTTATCACATTAAAGGTAGAAGTTAAAATGTATCAATGTTTACAGTGTAATACTAATGACCCAGTAGTCGAAGCAGAAATTGTATAAATTTCAAGATCAATAAAAAAAAAAATGTATGATATATATTACTTGCTTACAATGTATAATAATGATTTTAAGATCATATTCAAATAAACCGGTCAGGTTAAATAATTTATCTGTTAAGTGTGAATCGTGTGAGTCCACGATCAGAATAAATTGGATGCAAGAGACTCCTGTAAGTGTGAACCTAACATGTTAATAATACAATACTAAGACTTTATAAATGTTTACAGTCTTGCATTAATATTAATAATAGTCGTCATGATGATCAGTGTCGAAAAATGAAAAATGATTTTTTCCAGTCAAGTAAATGACAAAAAACAATGTTTGTCTTAGGTACATAAAAAATTGATTCTAAACGCGCTTGAGTGCTACGGAGTGTTTGGAGTGTGTACGTCAAAAGTGTTTCCAGTTTCGACGTCAGCCGACTACGTTTCGACAACGAGCACCCCAACTGCTAAATATTATAATAGTCCATATAAACTTGATTTCAGAAGGTATATGCTATTATAAAATATTTATTTGAATAGCATGATAGGCAGTAAGGAGTAAGGTTCTACGAAACTACCCATACTATTGTGTACACTTTATAATTATTTCATATTGAATACAATATAACAATATAATTGAAAAACTATATACAATGAACCTAAAAAAAAAAAAAAAAAAAACGAACGCTGTAAAACACAATTCACAGATGCAAGTACGTACATGGAACAGTCTAGAGTGTCTTTTTATCGGGGCTTGAAACCGATTGAAATAATTTCGGTTTCGATTTTGTATACCAGTTTTGAAATTTTACGATTTCGGTTTCAACTTAGCAATACCGGTATTAAGAAATTTCGGTTTCAGTTTCGGTTTTGAATACCGGTTTCTAAATTTTTTTCGGTTTCAACTTAGCAATATCGATATTAAGAAATTTCGTTTTTGTATCATTACTATTAATAAATCAACTAATAATTTTGCGAATAAGAAATGGTTATCAACATTTTAATCATGATCTCGATTTTATTATGAGTATTAATGGAATTAACGTATTTAAAAACACGTCAATTAAAAAAAAAATAACGGTTTCCAATTTTTCACGGTTTCGATTATGAATTTAATACCGGTATCCAATTTTTTTCGGTTTCGGTTTTAAAACGGTTTATACCGGTTTCTGAAATCGGTTTTGAAAACGGTTTCAAGCCCTGCTTTTTATAATTAAATCTTTATTGAGTTTGCCCATTTTCACAACTGCATAATTTTTTTTTTAATGATTTCTTATCAAACGAGTTTTTCATGTACCTATTATGTGTGTAGTTATCAGTTTGAATTACGATTAGGGAGTGAGTGAAGCACTCGCGGTATATGCTTACCCTAACGGTTTTTTGCACCGATTGAACTTTAATTCTGCGGGTGTCCGTGTTAAGACTGACATCAGATGACAAAGTGTATACGTCACTTGGCCTCGATCCGTGCAACGTATATTTTACGCTTTCCGTATGAATACGCGTAGTAGGTACCTATACCTACATCAAAGGGGTAAGTGACTGGGGGGGGGGGGCACGTTCGTGGATACAGCAAAGTCGTTTAGGGCCGTATATCAATCATTACACCTTCGCGAACTTTTGAAATTCCCAACAGACGATGGACGTTGGAGTCACCGACGGACGAAATGGCGTAACCGTTACGTCTTTGTACGACTGACCGTCGGGGCATGAAGTCCATTGTCCATTGTTCGTATATGATTTATTCGTCCGTACAGTAATCTATTTTAAGTCTATATATTTTATTGCCTCTATTGTACATTTATCGAATATTGTTGCAGTTCACACTTTCGCAGCATTCAAGGATCCGTATCGATGGTGATTAAACGCTCCAAACTTAATAACATTATTATGCGTGTACGTAAATAACGCGTTATCGTAATAACCGTCAAATGTTTGAATGTCTGATAACTGATTCAGTAAACAATATTGGTGTAATAATTTACCGCTAACTGCGAAAATATACAAGTAAATCTAAATAAGTGTTACATGCTTTATTTAATATTACTGATAACGTGCACTTGCCACCTACCTACTGAAAGTGTGTTGAACCCTGAGTTACTTTTGTATGTATGCACCTATACACTCTTTTAAACGATATTATTTAATATAACCTTTCGAATGTATACTTTTGGATAAAGTTCACGATATTAGAGATACTGTGAAATTAAATTGTGTTACAGATTTCATGATATTATGACATGAACCTTGGAATAAATTACTATCATAGAATAATAATTTTATTCCTGTATGGTGCACCGTTTCACATATTATATATTTGATGAGACTTGTCTACACGGTTCATAAATATCTAATTATAAAAGTTTGAAACATTGTAATATAAATATTAAAATCTATACAATATATATAAATAATAAAATCATAAAATCGATCGTATATAGATATTAGATATAATAGCAGTCATGTCCATCAACGTGTTCCTTATAAATAAAAATGAAAAACAATTTACACTGACTTGAAGATAATGTCAAAAATGTTGGAAACAGCCAAACCATTTAATGCAAACCTGACTATTCAAGCTTTTAAGTCAATCAATCTTCGTCTGATTTCGCGGTTTCTTGATTCACCACGTTAACAATGACTTTATTAAAGATATGGTAGAATCTGATATTAATTCAACTGTCCAAAACACTTTAAACGAAGTTTAATTTGATAATCAATTTTCAAATATTAAATTCCTATGATCTCTTTAAAGTACGTTTTACCGACAATTTGTCTACGTTTTCAAAATCTTTTTATGTTGTAATTGTTTGAAATATTAAACAAATAGTTAATGAATAATATGATAATAGCTAATAATAAGAAGATAAAAATGTAACAATTTTTTTTTTGTCAATGATGTAAAAAAATAGTTGCATCATAAGTACATAATGTTGTCAGATAATATTAGAAATAACTTACAAATTAAAAATATTGAATTCAGTTGAATTAGGTAGTTAAAACATAATTAAACCTCACTTACTATGGAATAAACAATTGAGTTGTATTATTTCGACTTTCAAATTAGTTGGACACGATAAGAGAAATGAATAAGTATTTTTTTCAAACAGTAGTTTTTTGTTTTTTTGCAAGTAGTACGGGCAGGTGCCTACTTTTTATTACAATTAAAAATCTTTTAGTCAAAATTAAAAAAAAAAAAAAGATTTATTTTGTGTTCGAATTTTTAAACTACGGTTTATCTGAAATATTGTCCTTGCTTTTCTAAATTAATTAATTCAGATCCATATATAAAATATAATGTGGTATCTTAGTATAGTTTATGTATTCGATTGTTTTAAATTGTTCAACTATAAAGTATTGATGTAGTGGAATATACAAATGATATTTCTTTGTACACGCTGAAATACATAATAGAAGCGAATAAAGTAGATACCTATCATGTCAGTATAAGTATATAGTACTGAACACAGAAAAAGATAATTCGTGTTTTTATTTTGAAAACACTATATTATACCTGTATGAACTAAAAGGGATGATCCATTTTTATAAATGCAACTACCAATTATTATAAGCCATCAAACGAAATTTTTATATTTCATTTCACGTATATATCTAAATAAAAATAATAACATGTACCTTGTAGGTACTCAGTATTTACTATTCATGCAAACGATATTTTTTTTCAGTATTTACTTTCCCTAACAATATTGAATATGGTACCCATTATATGTTAGTTTCAGATATATAATCCATTCGTAATTCTATAGATACGAATTTCGAAATTTCTTATACAAATTAGGTACCTGTAAAGTATTTATTTTTTTACATTATTATCTACACATGGGCAGTACGAAATATATAATTGTTTAGCACGTACACGTTTACCTTTGATAATTTTTGCTTAGTATATTAATTTTAATGTAATATGTTACAAGGTTTAAACTATCCACATTTTAAGGTAAGTTATATTTATAATATTTATAATATTATTATTTAAAGACATAGCACAATTTTTATGTAAGTTTTTTTAAAATAAATATATAAATTTCAATCAAAAATAGCCTAAATAACTTATACGAGTACACAATAATCGGTGTCGATGACATTCGATACTTCCATACATTTTAAAGGAATTAAAAGTGAATGTTAACAAAAAATTACTTTTTGAAGTTTTAATTTTGTAAAATATGATTGATAGTATTTATATTTATTTAAAAAAAAAAAAATACATTTTACTAATAAAATTAAAAATGTTATGCTTTCAAATGTACCTACTTTAAAAAAAAAAACATGTTACTCGATAATGACGTATGCTGACGATATCAATTGTCCAATATTGCTTACTATAATATGACATTTTTCAACCGACTTTTTCTTCTTTTCTTCAGATTTTGATTAATGATGTGGCCGATGTGTGGCTTCCATTCGATTTAGATAGCAACTATAGTGACTATTATTTTTTTACTTTTGTTAGAATGACGTATTTCTAGACATGATCTATTCGATTTATCATATTTTAACGCATCCGATGTTTCATTATTGTGAAGCAAAAAATAGAATTTTTACATAATTTTTAGGTACAAACGTTACTAAAATATGCCATTTGAGATGATAATTTACATGTTTCTCAAAAAAAGCGCAATCAGTCAAATGAAAAAAGTTACAATTTAGGGCCAGAACAAAAAAATATTTGTCTTTTGCTATTGTTTTGTGCACCTAGATACACACATGGTTCCATAAATTAAGTGCTTAAAATATTTTTTTAATATTAATAATTTATGATTAATACAATCTTTGTTGCACAGTGGCTAATTTAGGATTAAATTTCGAGCCGCGGAAAGAGGTCACATTATCTATATTAATTTATTCCAATTTATATTTTTAAGGATAAGCTAAATAACCTTTGCGTAGTATCTTCTAAAAAATTGTATGGACATTTTTAATTATTTAAAAATATGGCATTATAGGTACCTAATATGTTACCTATTATAAAGTTTTTTTTTTAAATAGCTAAATTCTAATAACGTTATAGCAATTTTCCACTTGTACCTTCAACTGAGAGTCTGAGCATCATTTTGTAAATATGTAATGCATTTTTAATTTTCCGGTAGTATTTTGGTTACAGTATCGAAAAAACCTGTTGTAGATTTTAATAAAGAATGTGTAAAAAATATGAATAATATTTAATTCAAAACGTGGTGATAATCTTTGAACTTATAGGTTTGAGGTTTTAACCAACCTAATCTAACTGTTATCTGAGGCATTTAATTCTTAGAGTAATTTACTCTAAGTTTGGTAGCTAACTAAAACGTAATCGAAATACAGTGTACTTACTTACATAATATATTTCCTATATATTATATTATTTGACTATATCACAGGTGTCACACACAAGTGTTTTTCATAAGTTGTTTAGTATCTTTCGTATTACAAAGCAACTTTATTTTTTGATAAGCCCAATATATCAAAAATGTCATGATTACATGTGGTGCACAGGTGTCAGAAAACAGTTTTAATCATGGATATACACAAGTTCTAAAACTTGAAATTGGATTACAAATAATATTTTTGTATATAAAAACAACCACCAAATAGTTCATAAAAGAAAATGTTCATTAAACCAAGAAAATTTACTTTGTTTTCCACAGGGTAAGATATTGGTAAGTTCAAGTTTTAATGACACTCAGTGGATTATTATATAATAGGTATATGTCACGTGTCGTACGTAGGATATATTATTATGATTTGATATTCGAAATACGCACTCACAGCTAAATTAATTGACTTTAATAATTCCTATATTATGACTATAGATACCTACTTACTTTGTTGAAAATAAATTTAAAAAAGAAGAAAAAGGTAATATCATGTAAAAAAAAAAAAACAATCAAATCTTTCACTACCTAATTAAATCGTTATCTGAATTCATTGATTTAAAACTAAAAACTACATATTTACTATAGATTAAAACATATTAAGTAGCAAGGTATTGTAAGTATGCATAATCCACGAATTTCTAACAGTATAATTATTACATTTTGGAGTCGTTAAACAAGAATATAATATTATGTATTGTAAATTATTAAGAATATTATGCAAAATCGATGATTGTGCTAAGATAACGAATTTTATATGTACTTTGTTCAAAATAGTTTGTTTTTAGATTAACTGAATTTAAATTATTTCAAAATGTGTGGAACTGCTAAAACAGCATAGAAATATTAAATACCTATAATGCCAAACACACATATCTAATGAATATATGTATAGACGTATAGTTAATTGAATTATTCCGAAAATAATTACAAAAAAAAAAGGTATACTTTATTAGATTAAACTATCTAACATTAAATTTTAAAATACTAATCTCTACATACACAAATTGAATAAAAATGTAAAATACATTCACGTCCCAGAAAAATAGTAATTTTCACGATTTTACTTAGACTTAATTATATAAAATTATAATATTTGTAATGCATATAGATATCTCGGACTTATAGAAGTGTCATCGTAATAATTTTTGCTTTTATTCAAACTTAAAATACCTATATCTAGACGGTAAAAAAACAAATTGAGTTTGGTTTTCATATTTTGTTAACAATAACATAAGAAAAATGGTCAATCTTCAGTAAAAATTGCTACTCATTATAGTTAATTTACAAGTATAATAACGATAAAAAATTAGATATTCCAAATCTAAGTGTGTACAAATTAGTGCACAGTAAGTTAGATCGAAAATAGATGACATTATTAAAAAAAATATTTTACGTCCAATTATTTTTTTGATTTAAAGATAGTTATTTATATATATTTTAAATTTTAATTTTTTTCCGATTTAGGTGGGTATGTATGATTAAATTGTTTATGATAAAAAAATATTTAACATTGAGTTCAAAGTTCCTTTTAAGTTATTATTTCAGAAAAAAAAATATAAAATTAAAAACGCTGGACACAATTTGTTTTTACAAGGAATCAAAGTTTAAATTTTTGCGAAATTCATAAAAATCAAGAAAATTTGGATATATTATTTTAAGGTTAATTAAAATACCATTTTTTTTTTACCTAAGGATTGAAAATTGAATACAAAGTTCATTGTAATAGTGCAGCCTGCAGGAACTTAAAACATTTAACATACAAATACACAACTTATTTTTAATACATTTCAGTTTAAAATTTTACAAAATTGAGTATTCAAACGAAAATCACGATTTTTGTTGTAAATCAAAAAAGCTACCTCCTAAGACCACTCTTGAAATCCAAATTCTCATTTTTTAATAATGAGGTATAATATGGGGTTCTGCAATGCCTTCTTATAGTAAAATGCTTCAGACATTTTAATTCATCTACTTAAGACTAATAATGTATTGGTCTTTTAGTATCTTGGTATCTTAATACCTATTTCATAAATAAAAATCATAGAATTCCTACCATAAATCTATTAGCCGAATTACATTACTTTAAATTGCATACTAACTTAAACTCACACAGTAACCATTAATCAAACAATTTTAATGTTTGTCAGTTGTCACTAACCATTATTAATTATCAAATTTACTTGTTCTACTAATCGTTTTAATAAATAATAAAAATAAAAATAATTCAATTCATAGGGACTTGTAACTTTTTGTTAATATTTATATTATTATTTAACATATTCTTATACACATATGGACATTTCCAAAATATTTAGATTAATCTTATGCAATTGCCTATTTATACCACAAACATATTCTCATACTTAATTTGTTAGTTAATAATGTCTACCGTCTGACCGTAGAACGGTTCGAATAGGTTTATGGCATAAAAAGGCAATAGCTTAAAATTATAAAAAGGTTTAAAAATGTCACAGTGCATATAAAATATAATAATATATCTAAAAGTTTCAAATCTCCTTACGAATAATACTTTTAAATTCTAATAAAATTATAGAAATTATTATTCTTTGTTTAAATATCTAATTTTATCTGAATATTAAATTCAAATTTCTGAAACAAACAATTGTGCTTATATATAATATGTGCTATATAGTTTTTATTTTGTTTGTAAAAAAATCGAAGAACCGTGTATACATTTTCTAACTCTTCGACCGACCAAAGATTTTTTATCGACATTTATAGAAAAAAAAATATAGAAATAAATAGCTAAAAATAAGGCAAAATATTTTGAAAATTAAGCCATGTATACGAAATGATAATATAAACATTTCATATACATTTCAAGTATGAATCTGTGGTTATAAGTTTTTAAATTATAGCAAAATAAGAAAATCGTTAGTTGAGAAATCGTTATTTTACGCGTGAATAAACAAATTCGTCAAAATTTAAACTTCAGACGCTCATAAAAAATATTTGTGTAGATACAATCAACTTTTTATTTTTAATTTCAGTAATAAAAACTTATGAAGGCTTAGTATTACATTTTTTACTCATTGAACCAACGGAAAAATGTTTTGAAAATGTTACCATTTACAGAAAATACTAATAAAAACATTTGGTAAAATTTAAAGTATCTTCGGTTATTTATTTCTGAATTACAATAAAATAAGGAAAATAATTGATTTTGTCAAATACTGGTTTATCGTAAAGATTCCTGTTTTTCAATATTAATGATTATTATATTTTTTTTTCGCGATTTTTAAACAATTAAAAAGTACTTGAAATATTTTACATTTAACCCTCCCTCCCTCCACAAACCACGTACCAACAAGTTTTACTTGCATACCAGAAAAGATATTGAAGTGACAGATCAAAGTATTTTTACTGCTCCAAAAGGTGACGGCAGACCCACAAAAAAATTGTTAAAATTTATTGTCAAAACAATACATGAACGCTCAGCTCAAAATCTAAAATTAATTTTTGGCAAAGTGAATTCTACTCATTCTACTTGTTATTTTTCTAGTAAAAAAATGTTGTTGTTTTTTTAAAGATATTAGCTGAAATTGATTTAAATACCTATAATATGTTGTATATTATTTTATGTTTTAAGTATGGTTAAAAGACATTGAATACAGTCTAGTCGTTTTGTAGTCTATTTTAATTTCATCCTAAACATATATTCACTTTGACCCATCTATAGGAAACATGTTCTCTGAGTTTAAGCAAAACGTCATTTATCGATTTACAACTAAAAAATATAATGTTTATCGTTATTCGTTTGTGAATGAAATTGCATCAATTAATTTGTTTTGAGTGGTTATAAGATATTTGGCAATTTTAAACATAAAAATGATCATTTTACTCTATATTCTTCTACAGCAAAACTAGTTTTGATATAAGTATATTGATTTTCACAATTCTTTGTTTTTCTGTAGACGGTAGTTAATTATTTTTCTTATGATACTAGTACAATTTAAAAATAACTACTTCATATTCATATATACCAACTAGACACAATTTTTAATCAATAAATAAGGCGATTGAACATTTTTTAAGTACTCTTTCGCAAACAACAATCGTATAACTATTACAGTTAAAATAATACTCATTAAATAAAAAATCCATGATTGTAAAACAATGCTCTCCTCACTTTGATTAGAATCTAAATTTCTGGAAACTATGCAATATGTATTTAATATTATTGAATGATAAATTATTAAATATCTTAAATACATACCTATAGGGCTTACTTACAAGTTACAATGAAATAAATAAGAATGGCACGAACAAATATCTAACGTTACTACAGAATCTAATAACAAAATAATTAGTTCCAATATTTTTCAAGGTAAGTAAATTGAATTTTTATTTTAAATTATCTTGATAAATCGTTCAAGATTGGTGTAAAGCATCTTCAAATCGTATTCCTTTCCTAATTTCACAGTATACGTTGGAACAAATTGTGTCCTGTATCATTTTGCACAAGCAATATTTCATAGCAGTTGCAAATTATAATCAAAACACCAACACAATCCTATTACACTCCCACTCCCATGTATACGTCAGTATGTATAGTCTATAATAAAACCAGTGCATGTTATAAATTCTGATCAATACTGTTCTGTCCTGGTCTGTCGATTAATAATTTCTGCTGTAAAATATAATAATTAAAAACAACTGACGAATTTAAATTTTATAATCGCCATATGTAGTATCAGATATTATAACGTTTAAATGTCAAAAATATAACACAAAATTACTAAATACAAATGACACTCTAAAATAAGAAATAAAATCACTATCAAGACAAATGCTGTCAGATTAGGCTTGTAAGGATGAAACAGAAATAACATTATTGTAACACTTAACAAAATAATATAGCATATTAAGAATCTGAAAAAATATTACATTGGACTGCCCCAAAGTAGAATTTGAGGGGAGATTGTGGTTTTTATAATTTTTTTTTTTATAGAAATTATTAAGTACTTATAAACATTTTTTGTTTCTATCTTAGTTCAGAATTTACTACGGATAATAATCAATTACAATATTAATAATAAAGATAAACCTAATAATTAGTACTTCCGTAAGAACTTCACGTTAGAAAATTAACAAATGCTATATAAAAAAAGGTAATACTGTTTTAAAGAACTTATCAAAATTAAAACCATCATATAATATGAATTAAGCTCAGGTATAAATGTATAATATTATAGTAGTTTGGTGAGCCATAGCCATCGTTAAAGACATCCGCTCAGGATGTTTGTACAATTGTTTACAACAATATATTATACTTAAATTTAAAAAAACCAATTTTATTTATAAAAAGAGTTTTAATAAACATGTTCAGTATTTTGTTTAAAACGGGCATATATTTTTTCATAGTTTTTCACGGTTTTCTCAAAAACTACCTGCAAACTTCAAAATGAAGAGATCTTAGCCCAATTGTTGTTAAATTTTCAATCTTTAAAGGTACTACTTGAAACGTTTTGAGCACCCCTTCTACAAGGAAATGTGTTCACAAAAAAATATAATAATAAAAATAAAAACATCACTGTAAAACCAATAGAATTACGCCTCTTGCTTGGGTAGGAATCTAAAACACACACTATACGAAAACCAATATCTCTTTCTGAGCGAACGTAATCTAAAAAAGAAAAGCTAAAAATAGAGTAGTAACTAAATAAAAAAGACTTTCATATATACTTAGACATACACTTACACACCATATTGTGTTACTAATAGTTGAACAAACTGTGCAAATTCGATTTTTATGACATTATTTAAAATGACAATTTTCATACGATGAGGAGTAGAGTGATATATTTATTTTTCAAGTGCACATTTTCTTTTATTGAATATTATAACTGATGATACATCGAATTTAAGAAATATCTAGGTATGTGTACATTATATAATAATATGATTGTGCATTTTTTTAAAAATATTTTATGAACTTTACTTTATGGTTACAAATATAAGGTCTGAAATGTCATTCTTAATAGACCAACAATGGAAAATACTTTGGACTTACAATATTATTATAATTTAAAATTACATTATTTTTAAATTATGTAAATCTTACTGTTGATTTACTTGAAGAAAATAAATATCTATATAATAAATTAGGCACAGCCTTATATTGTATTTACTTTTGAATGACTAAAAGTTAAAATAAAGGAACTGCTTTTTATAAATAATCAAATTAAAATTATAATTATTAAGGTCTTTACTTTAATTGAAGGACTTATTATGCTAAAATATATTAACTATATAATGTATATAGTAAACATAAAATAAATACAGACATATTTTAGACTCAAGTAAACTTGTTATTTTTAAAATAAGTACCTACCTAGGTGGTTGGATGTTCATATTTTAGGTTGAAAAAATATCTCCTATTTAGATATTAATATATGTTTTTTTATTATTTAGATATTCAGAGACGGAAATTAAAAATGTTTCTTTATGTTCAATGTCTGTGTATAGTTCATGCCTAGCTACCGTAATTTTGGATAAAATAAAATTACTATCACCCCCCCCCCCCTCATTGATTTAATTTATGAAAATATAAAATTATAAATAACTATACATAAACAATGAACCGCAGCCAAATTGTTTTATTTATATTTTCCTTCGTCCAATTAAATAACGATTAAAAAAAATTAGGCAATAAAATAATTTAAGCACACGAATTGATTTTTTTTAGAATTGTTTTATTTATATTTTGGTTATAGGAGTAATTAGCATGCTGTAAGGGGTAACTGCTGTTTTTGTCAGTAAGGGTCAACTAATGTAAGAACAGTAGGGTGTGAAATTCTCACGAAGTGAATTAACTAGCACAAGAGATATTTAACGATATAATATTTAAATCCATGTAAAACCACAACCATTTATTCAAGATGGCTATTTTATTACACATTTTTATTTATTATTTATTAAAAAGAAAAATGCTATAGGTGTTTCTAATGTCTAATGTCTTTTATCAGTTAATAAATTAACATCACTCGTAAGACATTTTATGAATATTTTAAACGATATAGTTATACCTATGCCGTTGAAGGAACTATTTTGTTCAAATCAGTGTTTGTAAATGGCTAGGTAATATTTTCCACAATGTTATAAACTTTGCACTATGTCGCTCTATTCCCAACCATTGAACCATCGAGCCACAATACCAAAAAGATTGAAATCCCAAGAGCGCGGTTTTGTTGATAAATGTGTACTTGAGCATGTGGTCGGATAGAGACAAAAACTGACGTGGGAGTAAATTCTAAAGAAAATACTTATAGAAAATATCGATGCGAGAAACTTCTAAGCATTCGTTTTATAGTGTGACGTTGCTTACTAGTTCGTAACATAGCTGTTAAATTAATAAGACGCCATCCTATTCAACCAAACACAATAGGTCATCCTTATACATTACCGCCATACTTAGTCGAATCTTGGAGAAAAACATTTTGGACCATCGATTGGACCTTCGAATGAATGTGACCTTCGTGATCACTAAATAGTAAACACCTACATACCTAGGTAACCCCGGTATTAAAACATATCTTGTTCGCCATTAAATATTCTATAATTGTATGTATCAATTTTTTAATACCAATACAAAGAGAAATTATGTCAAACAAAACTGTTCATAGTGTGTAAATATGTTCTATGTAAGTACCGCGTTATTTGTCAATTATTTATGTCTTCAATAAATTATTAATAATTATAGCTTTCACAGTATGCAAACATAAATGTTCATTTTAATGTATAAATCATATTATATTTGTGTAAGCCGTTTTTGAGACACCGTATATAATTACGAAACTCATATTAAACTAGGTACCTATAAATAATTCGTTTCATTGCTCTAATAAATAATTAGTTATATTTAAGTGTGCCATATTATAATGCACCTAATTACAATGTCTAAAATTGTTGTTTATCGTTATATTAAGATTTAACAACGCTCCGAGTTATATTATTGTCACCTATAAAATGATTATATTAATTATTAATAAACATTTCCGGTTTAATAATTTCTTGAAAACCTAAGTGTTTTCAAGATATTTGAGGGTTTAAGCATATTATATTATGAGAGCAATGCGTCTAGTAAATAAAATAACACACATCATTGTAAATCCAATAAATTGACTTAAAATTTAAATCAGAATACCCCGGAAACCATTAAAAAGTATTAATGTTATTTTTTTTATACTAAAATTTTATTTTATTTTTATCGTAATAAAAATATTATTTTCATTGAAATTTTAAGTTATAAAAAATAGAGAAAATGTCAGGAATCAATTAACAGTATCAAGATACCTATATTATATCGGGTATTTAAATAATATACCTATAGACACAATTGCCTACCAATCTACATAATGGACATTGGACAGTTATAAATTCTATTAATATATACACGTCTACTCAGAGATGGTTTGAACGTTTTATATTTAATGGTGCAAGGCTAATAGACACCGACTAACACTAACATTCAGCCGAATTTATGAAAACAGTAACTGTTAACTAATAACTAAATTAATTTCAAACACGATTATCATTGGTTTCTTTATTGACAGTGAAAACTAGACATTGTGGTCAGCAAAAAGTTAAAGAAACTTGCGACCCATCCTGGCTCCTCCCCCTCCTCCCCTCTGCCTATGTCCGTGGTTATCTTGTAATCAATGCCATGAAAATAAATCAAATCAATAATAGGTACCTAATATATTTTATGATTTGTACTCAACCACATTCAAAGCATTTAATTAGGTGCTTATTATATTTATATGTACCATATACCCTCTGTTCACAGAGTAACGGTGATCATATAATATTATCACTGCATTCAAAAAACTTTTTAGAGCGGAACTTAGTTAACCCAACCATTGTCATCAACATTCGATTAAAACTGGTCAATACATTTCAATGCGTTTTTAAAGTAACAGACAACTTGAAAAATTACTTCTTTAAAGTGCATCAAACTAATACATCTGTATCGAGTGTTTAATTTTCCAATTGCAGCTTGCAAGTCCATCTTTTAAATTAGGTATTGAAATCAATTGACTTAGGCATAGTTAAAAGAACGTTCAAATGAAACAAAATATGGAAGTGCCAATTATTGTAAAATAGTGCATTAGAAATAAAATTAGGAAAAATATAAACGACAATACATATTAAGACAAATTGTTAGAATAAAAGATCGCATTATATTATATACTTTTAAAATTCGTAACAAAATACTCCTAATAAACAAATTATTGAATGTATCAATTTAGAAACATATTATTGTTACATTGCCATACTAGTATAGTAGTATTCCACTATAGTACACAATCAATCATATTATTACATTAGTAATATAATATATTTGTAATTTCAAGACATTTTCTCAAAAATGGTTGACAGATTACAAATTGTAGACTCTAAATAGGAAATATAAGAATAAAATGTCTTTATACAGAAATAGTATAAATATTTTATAATGGAAGATGTAATATAAAAATAATGTGACTCCTTATAGTCATATAAATCGATCATTTAAAATATATATATATATTGATATATGAATATTATGATGATCTATTATGTGTACATAGATTTACAATATAGTGTTGAGGAAATAATGTTCCAAGACATAAACCATTTTTGAGATTAGAAGATCATTTTTTACCTATCGTATATTGTATTTATAAAATTTAGGTCAGGCGTAAAATAATTTTCGTTTAGCTCTGAAAATACCTAAGTGTAATGATTTATTACACAGTGATATAATATACAAAGTAATATATAACACAGAAACATACTCTCTAATTGCCTCAGTGAACCAGAGAGATGGAGGGTATTTAACTAGCCTTTAAAACAAGTAGACACTCTAAATAATTTAAATTTGAAAACAATTATCATGGTTTAATCGAATATTAATAAAGAAAAAAAAAACTAATTCCGCAGCATCCTAATTAATCAATATGCACTCAACCAATGAATATTCACATAAATGCAGCATAAATAATAATGCATAGCGAGAATAATATTTTGCAATAATGCAACATCAATCTACTAGCTACTCTACAAAATAACAACATAATATCATTCGAGAATATTGACATTTTCTAAGTTTTTATATTATATACATTTTGATACAAGTATTATGACGTACCTAGTTAAAATTAAAACAAGTCTTTTTACGGAACATAATATATATATATTATATTATGTGTATTTAAAAAAAAAAAAAATATTAAATATTGAATAAAACACGTCATAATATTTAATATTAAACAAGTATTTAACGAGCTATAAACTTAAAAAGTTTTATTCATAAGGTTTTATAAATATATATATATAAATTAAACCACCTTCTCTACATACATTTTAAACCATTAATGCTTATAGTTTCGTAACTATTTAGTATTTTGCAATATTGAATTTTGACGTCAAGGTAAAATGAAAAAAGGATTGCTCTCATAAATTATTAATTTAATAAAAATATTTGTTTCTGCATCTACTTTTGGGGTAATTTTTAAAGAAAAATGTATGATCACGGATATCATATTATACTCATTTTAACAAATAAGGAAGACAAAGAAAAAGAATAATAGTCAAAACTGAGGTTATAAAGGAAATAACATTTTCATGTACATTTATAAATAGTTAAAATTAAAACAAACAGGCTAGGATACATTTTATTTATTTTTTTATGGACAGCAGTAGGTACCATTGATTATAAATACTAATAATAATACTAGTATTTATAATCAATGGCAGTACCTTTGTATATTATGTACTTACAATTAGGTACAAATAATATATTAAATACTTACACATAAACAGAATAAAAATTATAATTAAAACAAATAGTGAATAAATGCTATGATTATTATATTAGCCATAATAGGCATAAATATTAAATCAATTAATAAGAAAATAGATAAATAAAATTAAAGAGTAGTTTTTATATTTCATGGTGTTGTTATATTATATATTTATTTTTTCTGCTGTGTCGTGTACTTGTGTAGCGACATTTAAATTCCTCCGGATCTTTCTTTTCGTATTATAATATTATTTTGGTATTTTTATTCATCAAAATGTTACGTTTGCGTACAAACGTATTTAAATTTAAAACTCAACATATTTCAATCGTACCTAATCTGGTTTATGTTGTATTCCAAAGGAACAATATGAACGTATTTGATTACAACGACACTAAGTTTAAATATGTCATATTGTGTGGTTCAGAATTTACTTGCAGGACTAACTATGAATTGGAAATTGAACACATAATAATATATGTATATGATGTATACTTTTTTTTTCAGTATAATTTATGAAACATTCCCATTGTCATGCCACTATTGCCACTAAACTGAACTCTGTATGGAATATTTTTTTTTGAACAAATGATTAAAAGTAATTGTTCTCAAATGTATACCAAATAATAGAGCACTTAATTTTTCGGGGCTGAAAAATAAGAGGGGAGGTGGGCAATGCTTAACAAGTAACAACCATAAACATAGGTGTAACGTGTATCCAGTTTGTGTCCTATACATATTTTTAAAATTCTTTTTGAACTATTAAAATTAAAATAAATTATTATGATTTAAAAAATGTAATATTTTGAGTTATTTATTGAGTTATATACATTAATATCCTTGAAACTACTAACTATAGGTAGTATGAATAGTTTCCGTTTTTAATATTTGTATATGTTAAGTTACATAATATGCACTATTGCACTGTGAATAGGGTCTATAAAACGTAGGTACCTACTCACAACCTTTATGTGCTACATTTCGTTTAACAATATACGAACTATGAGTAAATATAAAGAACCATTGGTATAGGGAAGTATGATACTTTATATCTTTAATTATTATTCTATTATAGATCGATAACTGACGGGCTTACAAATGGTTGTTATTTTCCTTTTTTTGTCGACTGACCTCTTGTCACTTCTCTCCCTCCAGCGTATGTAGCTTAGATCATATTATACTATTGTATATGATCTAAAGTATGTAGCATTCTGCACTCGGGTAAAAAACAGGTAGAGGTCGAACTGCACTCGTTCAAAAAAAAAAAAAAGAGTTAAAATTTCAGGTCACTATGGAGTTCACTTTTATTATTATAATAATATTTGAATATTTAAAAAAAGAATTACTAAAAAAATTATAAAAATTAAAAAAAAAATAATAATATTTGATGATTTAATATAATATATATGTATAATATAATATTAACATAATGGACAATGGTATGTATAAAACAATCATTTTTAACTACGCCAATAATTAAAATCATTGTCAGTCCTAAGTGGGAAGGGAAATGAATGTATTATAAACGTTTAACCTTAAAATGCATGATATTTTTGTCGGAATACCTTTTTTGAACCCAAGTGCAGTTCGACCACTAACTGCTTTTTACCCGAGTGCAGTTCGACCATTTACATTTTTACATTTTTAAACCCAAGTGCAGTTCGACTAAAATAAATGCAATTAGGTCATACCCATTTCTCCCCCCTCCCACCCCCTAACCGTCCATAGCTAACAAATATATTAATGTTTTACGAAATTTTAAATTGGGCTAACAATTTAAAAATACATTGGTCAGTGGTCTACCCCCCCCCCCCCCCGGAGAATTCCAATATGTGTAGATTAATAAAATATTATAAATTAAATTTTAACATAAAAATGAAAAATATGTTAAGTAGGTTGTAAGTTGTGAAAGTTTGACGTTGATCTAAATCCAATCCAAAATTAATATCTAAGAAAGACGATATTGGATAGGTATACTTGGTTTGGTATATCGTTGCATTTAGAGCTAAAACATAAAATGAATCATAATAATAATATTATTTATAAAGAATAATATAGAATAAAATCAATTTAAAATTCATAAAATTCATATGAGTATTAAAAACTTTAATTAATTGTATTTCTTCGTTTCCAGATGCATAAAGTCCATTATTTATTTTGTAGAAATTAAAACTGTTATATTATTTATCATAATTCGTACTACTTTTGACTTTTAAGTAATAAACATTTGTAAAAGTTTATATAATTTGATTACCAAGTATTTTTGAAACTTAGTGACATTATAAAGAAAAAGGAAGTACCACAGAAGTTAAACGAATCGTGGAAATAGGATACATACTTAACTAAAATTGTATCGTATCCCGGACGAGAGATAAGGGTTTTGGAAATTTACATTGATTTTATTCTTAAAATAGATTTTTAGATATAATATTGAAATAAATTTAATGTTAATGAAAAATTAAATAAACATCTAATGCCGATAATATTTTAAATTATGTTGTAAACAGCGGATTTACAACTGAAATTGTAGTAGAAATAATTGAAATTACGTTTTTCAAATATTATATCGTTCTAAATCCAAGTAGATAATAAAAACTATATGAAATGGGTAGTTACACAACACAGTCGATATTCAAATAATACTTTATGGTATGGACAATAACATTACCTTATGTCATTATATATTATATATAATAATACTATCCATCAATTTTGAAATTACTTTCCGATACAAATAGCGACGGTTTAACGTACACTAAACTGTAACTAGGTAGTAGTTGTTGCCTACCCTCATAATAATAATATGTGACAGTGACAATAAAATATTAAATACTAAAAATAAATATAATATTTATGTTTGTTCTATTTTACCAATAGACGATAATGCATAGAATTCGCATCTGTTTTCAACAAGACAAAAATATAATAATATGTAGGTACTAATAATTTATTACTTATACACTTCATTACTAACCTAAATATAATAAAAAAAATATATTTATGACGCACATTTTATTTGTTTGCACGAATACATCCAAACGAGTTACACGGTGACAGTAAAATAAATAACGTTAATTAATTTAATTGCTAGTTATTTGGTATGTTATATTTAGGTACTATGTGCATGGTATGTACATCGTATGCACGACGTGTACGTTCGAAAATCATTATTTGAATAACCTACCTATATACTATATAATATCAATGGGATGACAGCATGCATTCAACAATTTCGAGAAACGAACGTGGAGTTAAGTTTAAAGGTACCTACTATATTTATCAACGTTTTCTTAGTTTCGTTTTAATTATATCGCATTAATCGTCGCGAATATGGTTCTCAAGTATGTATTTAGGTGCGCAGGGTGATCGATTATCATACGTTAAAGTTAAATGAATATCGTTATAATATGTCTTTCAATTTTGTTTTCAGTGTTTCGATGCAATCTACTGCCTATTTTACTGTGCTTACGGTTGTTCGAGTTCAATCGATCGTGCCGAGACCGAAATATACATAAAGGTAAGATATTACACGTTTATAAGAGCGTATACGGCCCTTTACATCCAGTAGAATAGTGATACACAGAAGCTTATTGGCGAGTCACTGAATTCGGTAGGTCAGGTACCTCCTACATGTAAAGTCTTATGCGTAATGATGAATCGTTGCGTTTGAATAGTACTATACGAACAAAGTTTGGTTTTTCCAAAAATGGTCGATATTTTATTATAAACGATTGACGTTAGTAATAAATTGTTCGAAATATTGTTGATTTTCAAAAAAAAACCACGATAAAATACTAAATTAAACGCCAACAATATTATAAGACCAGAAGCAGGTAACTGCTAAGCTTCACTCAGAATCCACAATATCCCTCAGGAAATAAATAAGTAGATTTAATTAGGTACCTATTAGTACCTACTGGTTGATAAGTTATTGATTTTCACGATTCTTTACGCTTCCAAATTGTTTTTATTGTGCTTACAAGGAGCATTACGCCATTGCCCATACAATATTATGCCTTTAAAATAAAACAAATTGCACAAAATATTGAGCATGATCATGTTAGAACTAAATACATTTAAAAAATATGACTTGGATTTTCTATTCCGTTTTTCCTAGCAAACAATTAAATTACATTGAAATCCGCTTAAATGATTGTCCTTTTTACTTATAAAATATATTTTCATTTGATTTTTATTATTTATAAGTTTACCTATGTATACGTCTTCATATTATGCGAAAATTATGTACAATTATATCCAATTTAAGGTCATAATTGTGTGTAAACAATCATAAATAATAGTTTTGACTAAGAAAATAATTTACAACCTAAATATATTCGTATAAATATTATATACAAGCTATTATAGGTATTTAATAAAATTGCATTGATAAACTAGTCCTTTTTTTATTTTATCAAAAGTTATGTTTCATTTTTTATAGTTATATCTAGTAGATATTCTAATTCAATAAAATCAACTTTTTTTTTTTTACTGGTTTTTAGTGACATGTTAGGAAATTAAATATGTCTTATTATCTCAATATAATGTAGTATATAACTAGGGCAGTGAAGTTGTTGCATTTGCATGTTTTTGGAAAAACGCTTATATTTATTGCTGAGTTAACTTAAAATATATTTCGTTAAACTCTTAATTTAAACAAAAAAAATGATATTGCAATAAATGCAATTTTGGCGATTTTTTTTTACTTCACTGCAATTTTAACTATTTTTCATAATTTTCGTTTAAATTTAAGATTATTATGACTTAATAGCTAAAATAAAAGTAAGTAAACAGTAGTAGTGAACAAATTCCTATAGTAAAATATAGGTACTATCAACATTCAGTAATATTTAAAAATACCGACATCGTGTTGTAACTAGTACTATGATGTAATAGTTAATAGAGGTACAGTACAGGGGAGCTAGAATCATTCGCACGTTTTCGTGGCCCGTATTGTAGTCGTTCGTTATACTTTGTCTCATCTTTTTAGTCCGTCAAAATGCCAAAAGTCAAACCAATTAAATCAGCCATTTAAAAAAAATATTAAATTTTTATTGCTATAATTTATTAATATATTTGATTTTATTGATTATTATATTATTACATTTTTACGGTGCAATTTTTAATATAATTTAATGCGATAATGTAATCAATTTAGTGAGTTTTTTTGCAATAACTTCACTGCCCTATATATAACATATTATTATCGTGTATATAAGTATAATGTACATTATATATTTATGCCATTTAAACATAAAGCTTTTAAACCAAATGGATGTAACTTGTAACTTGAATTTGGCACCAAGGCACGCTACAATCAAAGTAAAAAAACTTTCAAAAAACACGGCACAATGATGTGATGTAAACTTGTAACAATAAATAAACAACAACTAAAAATACACTGGAGTCTTAAATTGGAATTTTGAACCAGAAACTGAGGAATATAACCAGAGCTTAGCAAACAGAGATAAAAATAAACTTTTTTTAGTAAAATCTTCTTATTTTGTGTATTATAATCAACATAATATTCCATGAAAAGTTACATATTATTTATAACACATATACACACGTTGTATATGTATACCTATTGAATGATGACTGTTATAATATAGTATTTTTTTTTAAACTATTAACCAGATTTGAACTATTAGCCAGATAATCATATTTCCTAAAAACCTATTAAATATTCGTGCAAGTATGCACTATAATTTACCGTTGTATGCTTTAAAATAACTAAATATTATGTAACTCTTGGCAGACTCGTGTTCAAAGTTTTCACTTTTATTAAGCATTAAAAAAAAAAAAATTATAAGAAAAATAGTATCTCGATCAATTTAACACCACAAAGTACAAACTATGACTGATGACTAAAATAGTCAAATAAATCAAAGTCAATATAGTCGACAAAATTATACGATAAATGTATAGGTAATAAGAAGTTTTATTATTATTCCTGTATTACCAGACAGTTAATTTATTGCCTCGTGTAAATTATATCAACTTTTGATTTTCGATAATATATAGAGAAATAAACTACAGCCCATTTAAATGAAATAAAAAGTATTTTATCTAAAACTCGCATTACATTTACCATTGTACTTAAAAGTATATTAAAAATGTATAAAATACTAAAACATACCTTAAAAATATAAGACCCCAAAATAAGGAAAAAATATGCAAAATACAATTTTATATTCAGTATCATTGCCATATAATTCTTAACTCCGTGCTCTAGGCTGAGGTTTTCCAAAACCTACAAGAAAAAGAGATCCCTTATACATATGCAAGCACAACGCCCCTATGATCGACGAGTATCTAACGTCCTGCAGTTCTAGGAGGCTGATAAGTGCGATAATCATGACAGTGTCTCTAGCGACGTCCCACAGTGCTCAGTCCTCGGGCAGACCCTCTGGAATGACTTTTACGAAAGCTTGCTATGAGTGAGGCTCCACTGAGATTCTAAGTTCCTGACCTTTGCTGATGACGTAGCAATAATATCTACCGCTGAGGATACCTGGCAACAGAAGAATATGTAAGAATCGGCTGAAGGTAGTCCAAGAGAACGATTTTCGGGCGTTGGCTGGCCGGAAGACAAAGCGGCAAAACGAGATAACCAAAAAAATGAATCATATCGTACAAAAGCACCAAAATCCTGGATATATGAAAAATGTATTATCCGATTATTATAGAGCTACAGAGTTTTCCTGTTATAACTCATTACAATGTATTGTTGGTATGTACTAACTACTAAGTATAGGTGCATTCACAATAGGTGACGCTTAAACTATACCTACAATTAATTTTAGGAGGTTTGTAGTCTTAACGGACTACTGGCCACCTTTCAAAATTTATCAGAGATTATTATTTTCACTGGTGGGGAGATGGAGAAATTTCCAAATTTGCGCTCCCGATTCACGCCAGCAGTGAAACTATTTTTTGTGACATCTCATGCGTCACAGTAATTTTAAATAATTCGGGTTTACCCGATTTGACTTGTGCAACTATGCGAGTATACAACTTGGGTACGCGTATGCGTGTCATATAACAAGTTAACTGTATCCGCCACATCATCGTCCAGTAAGTTATGTAAGAGGGATTGAATAATAACGGTCGTACGACACTTTACGTCACGTTCCGATTCGAACAGTAACCATGTTCGTATAAATGCGGTCTCCAAAAAAAAAAAAAAAACCCACCACCGACATTATATATTATAGACTTCCACTGCGTTACACGTTACGCACGCGCTTACCTGGTACGCCGGCTTGTTGTAACCGTCGGGTCGGGTCTTCTGGTCGCTCTCGAGGAATATGCACGCCGTGTGCTCGGCGCTAGAGAACGTGTACGTGACCTCGCCGTGTCTGGCGAGCACTGGCAACGCGAGCAGCACGATGAGCACCCACGTGACGAGTATGGCGGAGGACGCGTTGCGCTCGGTGCGCACGTATATGGAGGCGATCGGGTGGACGACAGCCAGGAACCGGTCCAGCGACATGAGCACCAGGGTATAGACGCTCGCGTACGCGGTAACCACGATCAGGTACTGGACCATTTTGCACCAGACGTCGCCGAACGGCCAGTACGGCAGCATGTAGTCGACGGCGGTGAACGGCACGCAGAACACTATGAACAGCAGGTCGGCCAGCGCCAGGTTGATGATCAACAGGTTGGTGGTGCTCCGCATCTGCTGGTTTGCCATCACCACGATCACCACCAGCAGGTTGCCCAGCAGCCCGACCACCACGATGATGCCGAACAGTATGGGCACGGCCAGCGAAACGATGCGCTCCACCTGCGCCAAGTCAACGGACAACAAACAATAATTTATATTTTTTATTATTTCGTCATCGTGACACGATATTATGTTATAAAGACTTTTACTAGGATTTTGAATATCGCGATCGAAATCGTATCGTATCGGGTAGCAGTGGCGTAGTTATCACAACAGCCGTGAGGGCTGATAGGACTGCAGCCCCCCATGAAATTTCAGGGGAAAAAAATGCTCTCAATGTTCTATGAGCGTGTGACGTTAAGGTGATAAGGTACAGTGTTGAAATTGTAATTTGTTTGAATGTTGCACTGTTGCAGCAAAAGTCTAACATGTTAAGCACCCGCGGCATTAGCATACTAAAATTATGAGGGATCTTCGTTAACCCTTTCTTACATAACGTAAAGCAAAATCCTGACCGGTGACTATATGCTGCAGTGAGGTAATATTTCTGTCGCGTCGGGTACACATACAAGTGTTATTATGATATTTCTATATTGCTTAGGCTACGGTCATGATGTCTGTTAATGTCGCACGAGTTATTAATTACTATCATATTGTGGGAGGGGGGATAAGTGATTTATACGATTCATTTATAAATATTAATTATTTAAATTTTATTTGTATGAGAATATATATTCAAATTTAAAATAATATATAATTTTATACTATGACTATTATAGCTATGTTGAATTTAGCATTTCAGTGTTTTTTTTCGAAAAACATTCGAATAGAAAAGACTATCGTTTGTTATATACGTCGTTTTTAAATTGTCACATGAAAAAAAAATCAACGGTTTTAGTGAAATCAACAACTATAAGCAAAGGCCTTGACCGAATGTTATTCGTTTTTTGGTATTCGTAAATGCGTAGGTTTCAAATATAATAAAAGCTGCACCCGTGCGCCACAATACGCCAATACAAGCTATTTATTTATTTTTTTTATTTTTTAAATACCAGTGTAAATACATTTTTTTTAATGGGTTTATTTTTATTATTGCATTCAAATCGTTGTTAATTCAACAATTACAAAGGTATTTTTATTATTTCGAAACGCTATACTCCAAACAACACACATCGTTTTAAAGATTTTTAATATAATTCCATACCTACATACGCGAGCGTTTGCGTTATATTAGTCCCTTTTTGTCCTTCCAACGGTGGTTAGACGACTTATGAGATTCGTCCGGGGGATTATAGCGGTCCGTCTACCCCGCAGACGACCCGACCACGAACCGAACCGGAACCGGCCGTGACCGCATAAAGTCCACCTTGCAGTGCCAGTGGTTTTTTTTTATTTTTATAAATATTCCAGTGTGCTATGCCAAGAAAAAATATACATCTTTATTATACAGCTCTATGGTGAATTTGAATGAAAATAGGATTTTTTTGATTTTTTTACATAATACACGTGGTTTACTTCATTTGACTCGCACTGAAACGTTCCACGGAATTGATGCACGGACGCGCATAGTTCTCGCAGTGTCCACAACTTGTGAATATTATATTTGTTACTTTTATCACGTCGTTTAAATATACGTTTGTTTAAAATACTGGGTATACCTACACAGAGAATAGATCATCTAGGGATATACGGTATACGTATATATTATACGTAACGTTTTGCTCGGTTTCCATCCAAGAATATCTTTCCATAACATTTGTATTTTGTTGTGCAAAAAAATTGTATCAATACAATATGTTGAAACAAAAAATCTAATAGTAAACTCTACTAGTCTAATATGACCATATATTATGAGATAAGGAATCATACACGTAGGTAGTTACATCCCTAGTGCATCTGCCGGGTACCAAGTCCTGACACAGATGATATCCAGAATATATCAGCTATAATATATTAAGCTGACATCGGATCTCTATCAACCATTATTAACACTGTAGTCGTGACAAAATTCTCACTGTTCAAATACATACATTAAGCACTCAACGACGTATATCTTAAGTTAATAATACTTATTAACACAATAATACTATTATTTATATAATTAAGTTTCATTTGTTTAATATTCAAATACCCAAACTCCTGGTTACAATGTTTATCTTTAGTTGATAAGATCTCTAGTATTAGAATTTAGAAATATCGAAGAATAATCGTTCATAAACTACGGTCGATAAGCCAGAACTTCACAGTGTAGCACTTATAATATTGCGTTGTCCATCTCACCCATCTTGTAAAATGACGTACCAAGACGACGCAAACTACAAATCACTAATTAAAAATATATAACGGTACCAAGCCTCACCCAGGAAAGAAATCTCTGCGGCCACACCATGAGGTAAGGGTTCAATTAGGCCTATTACGGATATATAAGTTAAAGATGAGGTAAGTTGTAAGTGTTCAAAAATACATACATTCACACACCAAAAAATAGACCTATAGAATAATCATGCAGGTACACACATAATAATATGTGGGAACCACAAAATGATTTTAAAAAACGTAGATACTAGGGCAGTAGGTTAAGTACAGTGTTATAAACAACACTTTTATATGGGAAGGGGGGATAAGTGGAAAACAACATAACCTATATAAAAAAGTAGGTATTTTTACGTCTAAAAAAAAAGAATGTAAGAGTATGAAATAAAATGCGGGCGAAACTCCAACCCTCTAAATTCAAAAACCTATAAGTTCCACCTATTGTCATGAAATTATAAAAATGCCCTACAGATTTTAATAAAAAGTATACTCATAATACACTACATTTAAAAACTGTATACTAAAATAATTAAATTATAAAACTATATTTTCTTTTCATTTTTGCCCATTCGTCTATTGCGTCTTCGGCTGTTATAGAAATATCAAGTTGTGGGCCTAACTTAATAACGAATTATATTGAGACCGTCGATTAGAAGTTTAGAACCATTATATTATACATATATCTTGTGTATATAACAGACTTAGTAAATTGTTTTATATAATACTGAATTTGTATATCATCGCTATGTTAATTGGTATTTTATAAATTTTGAAATATATATTAAAATTAAATAACTATATTTTTTATGAAAACGAATAACAATAATACTATAATTTTAAGTTTTTTCCAAAAATAGATTATTTATTAAATGTTATGAAAATAAAGTCATGTGATGAAATAGGGCCGCAGACCCTTCGTTGTCGATGGGGCACGAACATTTTGGTCATTGCGCTATACTCGTAAATTATAATAATTGAACTCGATTAAAAAATAAAAATAATATTGAAGAATTAACATTTTTTCAAATTAAATTTGTTTTCATCTAAGCTATAATAATTATAATGTGGTATGTCAGTGTACAACGTACAGTAAAATATAGCTAATATATAGTGAATAATACTCTTATCTTATCCGATCGTTTACCAACAAAATATTTTCTACCCGTGACCCGTATTCAAAAAAACGTACAATGATGACTAACAATAAAGCTTTTATCACTCTAAAAAAAATCTCGAACCATTAAATAACATCTATTTTGATAACTTGACTATCGCTTATAAATGCATTAAATTATTGTAATAATAAATACAGATTTTTTATTTTATCAGACTGACCTAACGCAGTTTTAATTAAAACCAACTTAAAAATCCATTTATATTATGAAACTAATAAAATAAGCCGAGTGCGTCTTACACTCAGCTTATGTTGTGCCTGAGAAAAATGTCGGGGGTCCATTTTTCGGCTTTCCTGGGGAAGGGCCACATTTTTGTTTTACAAAACTGCTCCACGGCATATTTGTTATTGCATTATATTTCGTCTGTATCGTTCACCGGTTAACACATGTTGCATGCTACCCCCACGGTAAACATAAATTAAACATATAAACACCACACTAACACGTTGTCCAATGTCCCTTCATTTATTTATGGCAGTTCATCGACCTCCCAAATTAACCTGTGCACGTTTCTTTTTTACTGGTGTACTCGCCTCACTTATTTTTTTTTTTTTACTTGATACTTTTTTACCATCTTACTTTTTTTCTACTACACATGCATGACCGATATGGCACCGCAATAATAGGTATACAACTTTTGAGGTCCTTAGTATCTAATTAACACGTAGGTAATCGCAGTTATCAAGACTGTATTTAAAGTGTTTTTTTTTTTCATGGGAACTTACCGTTTATGGTTTATAAAATTAATTGTAAATCTTAAAACATTTTTCAGCAATAAAATCCGATAGTTCTAGATGTTATATTACTTACTGAATGGATCTATTTTTTTTAGTACAGTAGTATATATTCATCACAAATTATAAACAAATACTTTTGTATTTTCTAATTACATTACAATTAAATGTTTTTCAATGGGGAGAGAAAAACTTGCTACAGCATAATATTCTTAGTATAATATTAATCAAAGTTAATAATAGTTCACAAATGCGCCAACCGTAAGTTAATGAATACAAATCTAAAGATACGAAACCATTACCTTCCAAACAAAACATACACAGAATACCGCAAACCACGCCATTAAATAATTAATACCACACAATTCTCTTAAGTCATTTTCTATGAACAATGTTAACTTAGTAACAGCCAGCTACCGTTACATCCGTACTACCTTTAATTCCTTTCAGATTTTTATGTTTTTGATAATATAATAATTGTTATTATTACAAATTGTTTGATATCTACGTGCAGGTTCTTAGTGGGAACTTAGTTACCTATTACTTATATACATAATGCGTTTAAGTAATCGTATTTTATGGATGGACGAGTTATCTAGTAAGTATTATACATGATTAAAATAATTTGTAAATATTTTCTAAATCGTATTAAATTTTCTCCATCGTATATGTTTTAGATTCTAGACTAAACGATATAATTGTATCGGTTTCGTTCTTTTTTTCATACGTGTCTATTATCACCTTTTGAAACAGAAAAAATTCTTCAATCTACAAATAAAAGGCTGGTTTCTGAGAGAAAATTGGATAGGGGTTTTTTTTTTTGGGGGGGGAGGGGGGGTCAATTGATTTAGATTAAACGATTGAATACAAATGTAGACTTACAATTTAGTATACGTACGTGAATCCAGTTTCTAAAGTAACCATTCATCAACAAACTGACAAAGGACGGATTGAATGGCACCCGTTCAATGAAATACGCATCAAACAAGAACTACAGGATACTTTAGTATATGAGATACGTACACCCATTCCCGAGACGTCCGAAAACCAATGAATTTCATCAATGAAACAGAATTTTGTTATCTTTTTTAATAATATTACCTAAGAAAACAACGTACAAATATAAAAGTAATTGAGTAATTAAATGTAATTTAATGTAGTGTAGTGTAGTGTAATGACAATTCAACTTATTATTATTTCATATACATTTTGATAAATATTTATGTTATATTTATGTTAAATTGGGTAGGTATCACTTGCCTTATGGCATCACTTGACAAAATAATTTTTTTAACATGGATAATTAAATACCTATCAAATACTTTTAGATAGAAGTAATTTAATGTTACGATTGTTCCCAGATTAAATTGTACAATATATTATATTGTCCACATTTAATTCGTTTGAATATCATAGTACATTAAAACAATTATTAACTAGACAGAGCTTTTACAACAAAGCCGATTTAAAGTGTACTATTTTTTTTTACATTTTTTTTTCATATGATGCACATTGTATATACTTACAAAAAATAAATAATTAAAACACAGATGTTGACTCACAAAAGAAAACTTGTGATTTTTTACTTTTCGTTGTCATAAGCACCTTTTGTTATTTAGCTTATATAATATACACGATTCCAGCTTGTTGATAATTTGATATTATTCTGTGAGCTAATTACAACTGGAGAATTTTTATATTTGTCATGGTTAAAAACATTGGCAGTGTTATAAATTATAATAATTATTGTACTGTACCCAGTCTTCCCATTGCAAATTTGTAATTTTAATTAAAGTAAATGTATAGGTTTTCCTAAGCATCTATATATCCATTTTACTTGAACAAATTAGTAGTAGGTACTAGCTACTTTGGGATATTAAGATAATTTAAACCTGGAAAAAAAACTTGAAATTAACTTTTTTAATTAAAAAAATAAACAAAATTCATGTCAAAAAGGGTTGAATAATCTATTTTAAACTACCGTCAATTGAGGTGACTTGAAACGATTTTGACATACTTCTTAGTATTATGAGCGTAAAAAAATCGCACTGGGCTACAAAAATTATATTTATTTCCGCATGCGTCTAATGAATACAATAAAAACTTCAATTTAGTTTTTTTATAAAAACTCGCTTAAAAAAATAAATAAAAAGTACGTGTTACAAGTCACCTCAATTTTTGGGTGACTTGTAACAACTATAAAAATTCAACGTAAAATTCAATTCAAGAACATAAGAGTTGACTTGTAATAAAATATTTATAAATGTTTACATGCTTAACATTTTAGTGAAATCAGAATTTACCTATCTTACTTACTTTTAATGTTAATAAAAAAATAAGCAATTGATACCATAATTTCCAAATGAAATAAAAGGGACTTTCTTTGAAAATACCATCAAATTAAGCATGCAAAAACACACATTTAGAAAATTTCGAAAATTGGTTAGAAGCTAAACTGTATTTTATGCATTTTATGCGTTTTTATGATGTTACAAGTCACCCTTAGATTTTTTTGAAAAATATAACTAAAGCTATACAATTGGGAAAAAATGTTTTTAAACTTCTAATTACAATATTATTCTTTTGAAGTATCCCTTAATGTATAAAAAATATACAAACCCCCAAACTCGACATCTATTACTAAAATCTAAAGCACTTTTGAAAGCAATGATAAAATCACTGTGATCAAAAGTTTGGCTATTTTTTTCGGAGGTAATCGCATGGCTTAAGATAAGATATTTATGGTCATAAATATGATAAACATATTTTTAATGGACGTACAATTAAATTATATTAAATGCCCTCATAGATATCTTGAAATGTTTAAACAAAAACCAAATTGTTACATCTCACCACGTAGTTCCAAGTCACCTCGATTGACAGTATCTTTGTTATCAATAAATTTCAAGTAATCAAAGTAGCCACAACTCACGATATTAATAAAAATAGTAGTAATATGATAATTATTTAATGACACATTTCAGAACTCAATGATAACGACGTAACACTTGTTGTCATTATCTTTTACATAATTCTATATTAAAACCATTCTCCTCATTTTGTATTTATTTTAGTTCTATAGATTAACATAATTTTAAGAAAAAAATTAACGTTGACAAATAAAACGAGCTGGTCCATTCGTTAGGTAAGGTTTTTAAAAACATACACTTTTAAAATAAGAACTACAAAAATTAAATGTAAACTATATAATATAATTTAAATAATTCATACATCGAATGATATATAAATACAATATTATAATATGATATAGTATACAAGTGATTATTAACGTCTTTTAAATGTTAATGGATGGTACCATCCCTGGATGATTTCAGTCATCTTGTGCTTCATATGTTGTTTTTATTATGTATATAGTGTTATGTCTGTCATCTTCTTTTACTTATTGTGTTATAAAATACAGATTATATAATTTTCAGAAATAAAAAAAAATGTTTAATAAAAACTCATTTTCCATTTACAAAATTCAAACTATTTATAAATGATATACCTACATTATGATTATATCTGTAGGTACTGCTATAACTTACAAGTGTGTTAAATAAAAGGATACAATAATATATAATAATATATCTATAGATGTACATTATGAACAAAACAATCCAATTCTGCTAACGCGAAACTATACTAGATTAATAATATTAGTATTATAAATAAGCAGTTAGCATGAAATAATTGTATTTTAATCATGCAAAATCCAATATTGTCCTATTTATTCATCATAAATTCAAAAAGTACCTATGTGATTCAACCACGATAAAATCAATGAACATTTATTATGAACTTATTAAAAATATGAAAAATTCTCATAAACTTTTTTTGATTTATTCATTTTATTTGTATTTTTTATAATGTAACACAAATACAACCACATTACGTGATTAATACCTACATTATAGTAAATAGGTATCTAATATACTGCAGTGATTATGAGCATTTAATTTTCATTATAATTTCAACGTTAATAATCATTAGTTAATATCAAAATATATTATTTATTTAACACCATTTTGTATCAAAGAAAATATTGTTTTTTTATATAACGTTATTTTTTTTTTTTTATGGAAAATTACCAATATTTACATTTTTAAATTTCTAAATAAAAATAATAATGTTAATGTATTGCTTTTTAAGAATTATTTTCATTCATTTCAATCCAGCATCTATCACTTAAGAGTACCTACAAAAATAATACTTCTTAAAATAATTATTGATAAATATTATGTACAAGCCGCACCATTAGAAATTTAATTTTATAAAACATTAAATATACTTTATTTTCAAATTGATATTAAATATTTTCAATAACAATATTACAAAAGTCGCCGCAGGTTCACACAGATTCATATCAAAGCTCCGAATAAACCCGATGTTTGCATCCAATTTAATATTATAATCGGTATCAAATGAATCTGCCTTAGAAGATTATAATTAATAAGCATGGGAAATATTAAGATATCGCGTAAAAGATATCGGTGTAAAATCACGTTTAATTATTATTTAAATTAAATTATAATCTGCAAAGCCATATCTAAGGATTGTGTACCAATTAATTTCACACATTTTCGTGAGTACAGTACTGTGAACATCGTAGTTTGTGACTGCGATCACGAAAATAGTTTTATAAAATATTTCAATATTAACTATTAGATAATACATTAAATATAAACAGTGAAATTAATGTTATGACGTAGGTTAATAGTCGACTAAAAATAAATGTAAATTTATTATTGGTGAAAAATAAATTCAAGTATTGTAAATAGTATATCGAATTAAAATCCATAGACATCGGATGGAAATGCGTTATAAAGCTGAATTTGATTACAATTAGAGTTGACCGTGTTTTTTTTCTCTCACAAAATCAGGTACGCATTCACATGGAAACATCAATACAAAATTTGTTGCTAGATAAACTATTTGAGATTGTATAAAACAAAAAGGAATTAATTATCTTACAAATATAATTTAAAAATGATGCAACATTTCCAACCATTGTTAGGGGTAAAATAGAGAAACAAAATATTGGAGAGAATGATAAATTACTGAGATTCTTTTCATAGGCATTTTTGGCAAAACCCCATATTGTGAATCTCATAAAAAATGTATTAGCTATGCAGACGGATTCTTACACATGAACGAGTTCTGCTAATAACAGTTGTATACATTTTTTGCTTGAATTAAGGGTAATTAGATCTCAACGGAAAATTAATTTTAAATTTTATAATTAAAAAAAATAACATTGTGCAATGATAATAAAATTCATAGTTATGACTTTGTAGAATGTTTAGCATTGCGCAATAACGTATTTTATTTTTAAATGATTATTTTATCTAATTATGTATTAAATGACAACCATTCGTTTACTATTTTTTTCATTAGTAAATAGCAATTTATCATGGTTAATATTTAATATACGTACTTATTAGATGAATATTATTAATTACAAATTTATTTTTATTTTTAATAGGTAGGTAGTAATATTATAATGTATGTACCTATGGTTATTTTAAATTAAATTATATTAATTTATATGATATCATTCTATATTATATTGTATGTATTTATTTTATCATTAATTATGCGGTTTAATAATAATAAGTAACAGTATTTTAAAATGATAGATCGATAAACATACGCACTAAGCAAATAAAAATATCTTGTTGCCGAGTTACGACGCTTTTTTTATAATATGGCGACTATTCGTGCGCAGTTACGGTGCACCCAAATTTTAAATTGTTTAATAATATTACGTAGGCACCTTCATCGGGTATCAAGAATATCACAATATACTGTGGGACCCATAAACACCACATTATTCACTATCGTATCGCTGTTGGTTTAATTATATTAATAAGCCATCTGGTCATTATCACTAACGTTCATTTGATTCAACCTCTGCGACCGTTTCCTCTCGGCATAAAATGACCAACTCGCCCCTATTTTAAATTAGAACTTGTGTGATCCGACGTTGTTAATAGGAGGCAGTTACGCAAATGACATTTCCGTAGTGCATTCGTATACATTCCAATTCCATAACCCTGCAAGCACACTGCAGATTAGTACGTGCATATTATGTAGTATTGTGTGTCCAATAAATACTTAGTTCGTGAACCTTTTGGATTACATTTCAATTATTGGGATGGTTAGGTATTTTGTAGTTTAATACCGATCATGCAGTATTACCGTAATATTGTTTACTTACATTAATATTGTAATAAACACGTGTGATAAAAAAAAAAAAAACCAGTGCAATAATTAAAAAACACAAATTAATGGAATATTTATTACTTATATAGGTACCTATTGTGTTTGTATAAGGCATCATATTATTATATACGTTAATAAATTCTCCACTGAGCAATATTTTGTTTTACTTGAGTAAATCGTAAGTTCTACTAAATTTGAGGCAGTGAATAGTTCACGTCATAAAATATGTACAAATATTTTCAATGTTTCCACTCTTTATAATATACATACGTATATCACACATCATATACCTAGTGTCTATAAATATAAATGTATATAATAATATGTCACATCCATTTAGTGAAAACGTTTTTTCATGAACGGGATATCCCGTTCATGAAATGTATCTTTGAGGTGAAAATGAGTACGGTGTTGGTATATATAATATGGACAATAATTCTTGTCCGTTTCATGAAATAAAAAGAAATGCAACATTTTTGCGTTACGTTGACATGATTTATTCATTTTCTAAAAGTGAATAAAACTTATATACGATTACAATTTCTTCAATAATATTATGAACATCTGTGTGATATATTGTAGTCGTATTATGGCATTTAGGCATTATAGATACTAATTATTTTACTCACTTATTGTGCAGATGTTTGTATTTATATTATGTAACATTGTAACTTAGCTCACATAGCGATATTATGGTCTCGGAAAATATATAATTCATAATTAATCATCATGGACTACGACACTGCTTGTATACGTTACATGTTTGTGATATCTTAATTTCCAAGACCTATAAACCTTAAAATGTTTCAATTTAAAATATTACATCTACATCATATGTACATGTATCAATATTACAATCTGCATAATTAGGTATAAAGTATAAACTAAAAAGCGAACATTAACGAGTTAAAAAGTTAAGTTACTTTTAAGTAAGTTATGTAACAAGTCACTTCTCTTAAAGTAACTTCTAACTTCACGATTTAAAATGTGTTTTAATATTTTAATCAGGTTATTAAGTTAATTATTTTTCTTACATGAAATTGATTTAAAATTTGATGTTTCTATAAAAATAATTATGTTTGAATTAATAACGATAGCGGTCTTCCTTCATTTTATTTTTCTATTAATTACTCTTTATGTACCATTTGTTTTTATGATTTGTATTATATATTTTTGTTTTTGTGCTTTGGCATGGTTTTCAAATATTTAATTTTAAAAATGTTACTGATTTTTAACTTTAAGCTCAAATTAAATTGTTCTATATTAACGGGTTTAACTTGCCCAGCATTGAATTAGACTACGAATGAAACACCAAGAATTGTATCAAGATATATAAATACGAAGCATAGGAAAATAGCTAACAATATAATCATCTTGTGTTTTATAGGAATTATAATTATTATATTATTTCATGTCGTCAAAACTTTAATAACACTTATAAAAACGCAAAAGTACCTATTATTAATGATCTGCGTATCGGATTTCAGAATAATTTGTTAAATATATAATAGATTAATATCCAAAAATTCACCTGACATGGTAGTGAGCGTGAGATAATAATTAAAAATGATCAAAAAGAATTTTCTCTCTTTGGTTTATACTTTTATAGTTCTGAATCTTTTAAGTTTGAATAATTTTTAATTTTAGTATTTTACACGTTTCTTTTTTAAACGTATATTTTTTAACTAACATAATATCATTTAATAAAGTAGGTATTTTATATTAGATATATATTTGAAATCGTTTACTAAAAGCTTGCTGTATTGGTGTTAGTATATAAGGGAATTTTTTTCGTTGTAAATACTAAAAACCCTACAGCAAGAATATTATTTATTGACTATTGTACCTAAATATTTAATTTTTATAATATATTCTAGTCCAATAACAACAATATTTAAAATATGTATTTCACGTCCACTAGCGTAAGTTCAGATTAAAATAAAAGCGAAACCGTGACATAACTACTTTTAACATTTTAAACAAGTGGATGTGTTGTAGATATAACCGAGAAGTAATCAAATTATTCATTTACATATTAACTTTCCATAAAAAATCTATATACTGGCAGAAAAGTGTTGGATCTGAAATGTTTTCGAATTTCAACATGAACATTAATATTCTGGACAGTCACATAGTCACGTTCATCAATTCGAACAAAAAACCCCAATATTTCGGATAAAAAACTCTTTTTAGATTTTTTGGACATAAATTAATTGATATATTATCATCTAGAGACAAATGAAAGAGATAACGGCCGTTGTGCATAAGACTCAACTTTGGATTGGTTTTTTTTATTTAAGGCTGTGACTGATTCCTATATTTTGTCAACCAACTCAAATTGGATGGGATTCCAAGAAACCGCCGCGGGCTCAAAAGCAGACCAAACCAAAAAACAATAGAATTACATCAGAAAAACTGAATTAGGTATACTAAATTCAAAACTGTTCTATTTTGTGATGACCGGAACTTTCAAATCAGTAAAACCTGTAAATGGCCTAAACGTGGACGCAATGGCCAAAGACAGATATATAATAATAAATTGTGTATAACACTATAACACAATAATTAATATTATATTACATATTACTATTTTAAACGGTCAAATATACAGCCAGTGTATACACTGCCTTTAAGATTTAACCATACATTTTATAGTTACTGCTGGGTTTCTTAATGTATTGTATAAATTATAGACAATTATAGTCCTTTGCATTTATAAAATTAATGGCCATCTTGTTCTCATCTGCACACCAACAAGCAGTAGAATGAACATCCACCTGCATCTAATTACGATATTAAAGTAATGACACCAGCTGCATGTACAGTTTCGCAAAATTCCACGAGCATTATTTTTTAATCGAAAGAATCTTACTAAATGAGAACAATGTACATAATCCCATACTGATTTTTAACAATTAACTTTGACCATAATAATTATTAGACATGAGCAAATTTCACAAACATGGATATTGGATATTTAATATTCAATTAAAAACCTTACAGAATTTGATGATCTAAATAATATGACAATAATAAAATTCTATGGAAGTGTAGTTGATATAAGTTTTAAAATGTAATTATTTAGAATATGACACGGTAATTTCTTTCAAAGTGAAGGACATGTTTAGTAATCACGATGAATTAATTATTTTAAAGTATAATAATACTTTTTATGCATAAATTATAATTATATTAATTTTTAAAATGTTAAGCATTAATGCTCTATAATTTCCTTTTGTACTACATTAAAAAAACAGCAGATGCTGCAGTGGGTGTGCTTAATGTATTCTGTGATTTTCAGTTTTAAAACAATGATAAATAATCATATAAAAAACACGATTCTGAATGGAACTTAGTTAAGACCAGGGTTGCTGATATTTCTTTTTTAAAAAAAACTAGTTGCTTATAATCCTTATATCTTCGTGCTAAAAGGAAACATTCCTTATGTCTGTTCATATGATTTAAAACAACAATAAATTGTAATTTCAAAATAATTAAATTTTCACTTTATTGATAATTTAAAATTCATATTATTAAAAAATAGTTTTGTAATATTATACAGTTATGAGATGAAACAAATGTGGTGGTAGATATATAAAAAAATTATTTTAGAATATAGGTACACAAAGTTTGTAACTATTACACATTTCTGATCTGCTTATCATTACAACAGACATTTAATGGAAATTGTATTACGGTACAAAAGTGTATAAAAGTTGTTTATTTTTTTTATTAGTTATTTACCACTGATGTAATATTATGTAAAAATTATAAAAATGTTTTAAACACATTTTTAGTGAGTTTTTTTTTAAATTTAAAAACCCACTATTCGTATTACACAATAATTTGTGTATTACTTTCGAAATATGATATTCAACAAAATACCGAACTTCTCAAGCATACTTTGAATATTTTGTTTATGTAACACAATATTTTATACATATTAATTTGATATTTTTATAAGTGCTAGAATATAAATTTGAAAGTCTATGTCTTTTTTATAATTCAACTCAAGCAGTTCATATACATATTTAACAAGTTGAGTTAACTTATATTTTAAATTATAGTTCATGCAAAACAAAAATATGGTATTTATGGTATATAATCTAACTATGTTATATCATAACACAAAATATATAATAACAGTCATAAAACATCACTACTTTAATTTTTTTAAAACTTCTGTGAGATAGCTGTACAACATGTTCAGTCCATATTTTAATAATTATTTGAATATATGTATTTGAAAACACATAATTATAGTGTTTTTTAATTTTATGATTTTTTTGGTTTATTTAGAATATCCTACAAGTGGTATAGATTCAACTAAGATAATATAATCAATACAATTGATTAAATATTGCATACCTACTAAATTTCATTAATATACCTATTCATATAAAAATGATGGTTGAGGAAGGTTTTATAGAATTATAATTTTATTAATTTGTGTCAGTGTGACTCTGTGAGAATATCTAAAAACCAGAAAAATGAGTTATGACTGTTAACATATAAGCTATAAAAGAAATATTTTTAAAAGTAACATATTAAAAATATAAAAAAAATAGCCAAGTATCAAAGTTTTCTAACCTATCAAATTTTTGACTCATAAAATTTAGTCTTATAAAATAAAAATAAACATAAACAATAATGGGCTGACGATTGATGGTACATTTTATGTGTCTATAAGACAAATGTAATATTATTATTGAAATTTTATATTTTTTTTAATAACAGTGTGAATAAGTGCACTAAGCACTTATATATATTTATATATCTACCTAAATAATAACCATTTTAGTACTGAAAATTATGTAATACACATGTATCGTGTATTATACATAGTTTATAATATTCAGAAAGTAGAAGAAAAAATGTGTACTAAAAATAGTTGTTTATATAATATTACGTACGTATAATCCGTCATGTTTATCACACGCATAAAGTAATCAAAACGATGTAGACTTCCAAACTAGGTGTAGTGTTTTTGAAAACAGTTTAATCAATTAGTCTTTATTTATTTCGTCTTTCAACACATAAAGTTATTTTAGTTAGTTTTGTTTTTAAGTATAAGGATATATACTGACTTAGAATATTGATTTATGGACTGTATTAAAGTATATCGAATATCGATGTATTATAAACTTTAAGCCATAGTTATATCATAATAAATTGTGATCGTATAAGTATTAAGTACTTACAGTATTTTTATCTTTATTTGAAAAAACAGACTTGATGCTAATACCTATTGATATTAAATTATTGTCAAACATATTTCTTTGTTTCCTTACCACGACGAATATTTCTAATTTCTAGTTGTTTATTATCGGATCAAAAATATATGACGCCAATAAGATTATCATACAATAATGGTTTCATAACAACACAATTTGATGAAGGTTTATCATTTTAAACATACATAGTTTGTTATTTTGTCATTGTTTTCTCAAAATATGTGTTTCGTTCTTGGTGTTATTAATATATATTATTGTTGTGTTAAAGTGTTGCTATATTTTATAGCATACATTTTATTATTCTATTAAGTCTAATATATGACGAAGAAGCGTTTTATATAATCGAACTGAGCTTTGTAGAATACAATTATTACCTACCCGTGCAGGTATTATTGTTGCCGATGTCGTTTGAAATTATTTGAACATGGACCCTAGCTGCGCTATTTCACTATAACAACTTAAGTATAATATTCATACACCATAGTATTTAATGATATTTGTAATACATTTTTGATCTAATAAATTATTAAATATACGAAAGTAACTTTTTTTTTATAATTGATCTTTATTTTGCTTCTTAAAACTTGGTCATTAACGCTTCATAAATTTACATTATTGTAATTATATATTTATCTTGTGAAAATAGTGTACAATAAATGTGGATGAAAATATAACATAATATTTTATACACTTGAAAAGTAAAATAATATTTTAATCTTAAATTTGCTTAAAGTAGATACTACATCCAAATGATATATTATCGTTTATATATTGTTTAAATAATTATTTTGTACGTACTATCATATTTCATCATTAATTTTTATATTTTTATTTATTCTAATAAATTTCAGTTTTTATAAATGATTGTTTCGGTTAATTAGAATCGAAAATTTGTTTAAATTTCGTAATTTAAGAACTTTTCGGATATTAATATTAGTATAAACATTAAATCCCACTTCCTAATATTATGTTACTGTAATTATTATTTTAAATATCTTCATAAATGAAATATGAACCAAAAAACAAAAATTAGGAAATACTTATATTAAATATTTATATACATAATTATTATTATTATCTTCTTATTGTATCAACACCACTAATATAACATACAGCGTGTTAAAATAGTCAGAACTTAATAATATGTATATAATATAAATCCACAGATGTAGATAGACTGGGCTAGGTCTGCCGCTAGGAGCATATTATTATAAATAATAATAAAAAAAAAATGACTTAATAATTATTCTTCTCGCGTCCTTTACGAAAATAGCTAAGTATAACCAATGGTATAATCAATATGATTTTTTTCTGAACTTATGTAAAGTTTATTCCCGTTTCAGAACTTATTATAAAATTTTAATTATAATTCTTTTATTATTCTCATATATCACAACTCACCGAGTAATTCTTTAATTTATATTGACCTAGTAGTGAAATTTGTGTAATATGATTCATCAAAATCCTTAAATGGTTTATTTTTACTATTAATCTTTAATTCATAACCTCTAAATGTATGCTACATTTTTGTCTCCATATCTCTGAAGTTATACTCAGTCATATTTTTAAGATTTACAATATAATAAACATGATTATTTTGTAGTAAATCATTATTTTTTTTTATTATAAAAAAATTAATTATCAGTTACCATGTTGCCTATACATTTGTTACATTTTAGAATTATTAATAATCTTCATTAATTTTAATAAATCTGACAAATTATATGATTTATTTGACTACTTCTATTACACAAAAGGGACGCAGAATAAACCAATTTTAAATAGGTACTTAATTAGCATTAAATATTTTAAATAATTTATATAGTAGGTAACAAATAGTATATTTTTATTTTATGGGTAACAGGCAGTAGTTTTTAGACAACTAAATAAATTGGGTAGTTCAACGAAAATCGATCATAGATTTTAGGTAGTCGTAGGTATACCAACAACTTTTTATTTATCAATAAAGAGTTACTAATATTTATAACGAGACCTCAAATAGACATTTTACGTTGGTATGCTTTAATAAAATTAAGATTAAAAACTCTGCAAATAATATTGTTCACTATTAAAAATTTACGATCGTTTTAAAGTAACGTGTCCATAAAAAGAACGACACTGTTTATCGTACATATTTTAATAAATCCAACGAATTCGCGGTATTTATAGAGATTACACTTTAAAGTTTTCAAGTAATCGCCTATGTCTATGCGTAACAACAATTTCGAGTGGAAGTATTGTAATAATAATATAGTTGGTACCTACCTATATATATATATATATGTATGTAGGTATGTGCGGAAAATGTTTCAATGGCTATAACACGCGTAGGTATCCGTTTTTTCATCGCAAAACCTTTCGAAGTATTTACAGTTTTAATACGCGTCGCGTAGACAATATTGCACTGCAGAACCAATGGGAGCTACAAACGATAAGTACCGTCACGGCGTGTCGCAGTGCTATCGAAAATATTCCCAGCAACCTACTATATATTATACGGTTGTATAGTACACAATCTAAGTAATAATAATTAATTAAATCAAAATAAACAGTTGTATAAACGTATAAATACTACAGAAATATTATGCGGATAGTATGAGCGATTGGCGGAAAAAATAATCTACCGCGTGTTGTCAGTCGACCTGTTGTAATATTATTTTCGTTTATTCCGTGTTACCTGCTGCTATAACTCACACGCGATATTAAACTGTCGTAATATCAGGGGAATGCCGTCACCACGATAGAGAATTCGCTACGGTAAAATTACTGCTGGAATAATAATACATGTAATGATATCCACGAGAGGACGACTGCAGTGTCCGCGGTTTTTTTCCACAGATTTTTATGCTGCACTGGATTAGGAATTCTGCGTGAAAAACGAATAGGCGATACAAATTTTTTGAAACTCGTGTGCTATGTTTTGGGTTAGAAATATGTGCATGAATAAAAATTGCAAACTATTTAGGTACCTAATACACCGAAATACTGTAGATAAGAATATACTATTATTTACTTGTCCACGGTGTACATTTGCCAACCGAGAAAATAACCGCGTGGCAATATTCATTGATGACACGAGTTCCTTTAGAAGGAGAATATTAAAAACCGAGAAGATTTGAATTCCATTTAAAATCCAAAATCACTATGGAAATCGTTTATAAAATGATACTGTTCCATTTTTCCCGGTACAGCGGTACTTATACTTATTTTAATATGGTCTATTGTATCGTTGAGCTTAAACTTTATTGTAACCATCCCATCGGTCTTTATACCACTGTATTATTTTATCGTACAGCAGTTGTATATTATTTACTTTGCATATTATGATACGCAGCGATCGTGTAACGGAAAAAATGAACATATACCTCCCCGATATTTATATGTCTAAGTCGACATAAATATCGTTGAGCTTTTCTTAAATTGGACGATCTCATATAATGGGCCAATACAAGGCAGTGCACAACGCACCAATGCCATTAGCATTCACATATGAACACATATGGTAATACATAACATAACATATTATTCGTGTATAGGTATCATATAATATACAACCATACGATCATACAATATTGGTGGCACCACCACGAGGCACCTACAACCTGAGTTTACAGCTCTGCAAGTATATTATATTATTATACGAATCCACAAAAATACCGAAGCTGTTGGTAAGTATGGGATATTGCCACGAGAGACAAACGGGAGGGTATATATCGTTCGCACGCGCGGTTGTTATTGGCCAGGAAATTCGCAGGAATTTCGCCGTCTGCGCGCGTTTATACCTGGAGGATCTCGTCGTCGGTGTTGTTGTAGTCGATGAATTCGGTGCTGTTGACGCATAACGGCACGTTGGCCGATGACATGTTCCGGCACATCTCGTACCTGTACAGGGCGGCATCCTCGAGTACGGTGGGCACGCCAGCGGTCGGGTTCATGGTGATGGCTCGAGTGCGTCGCGTCTCGTCGTCGTCGTCGGGGGTGGGGAGGGGGTGGACTTTGGTATTCGGGTTTTAAGGGACGAGGCGGTGTGCGAGAGCGGTGTACGGTGACGGTCAGGTTCACCGGATCATCGGAGAGGATCAGTGACGGCTCGAGGGCGGCACCGAGTGGCGACGACTGCGACGACGAGTTCACGTGACGTCCGAGTCGTGTCTCTCGCGCGTAGATTGTTCCGGCGAGCGGCCCCGGCGCGGTCAGTGGCTAGCGGCGGCGTGGCGTACGCGTTTGGCGGTGCGCGGCGACAAACTGCCGTGGCTCTTACTCGGCGCCGCGCGACGAACACGCATCGCGCGGTGATCAAACGCGACGAACACCTCGCGCACGCCCCGTCCACGGAACGCGTGCCCTGTCCTGCTCCCCCAAAATACCCCTACCCACCGACCCACCTAACCGACCACCCACCTACCCACCACATGGTCGAGCAGCAGCACCGCGGGCGCTCACACCACCGTGGAATATATACATACATACATAATCCACCCACGCGCCGTAACGACCCCCTACGACCCACCCCCTCACACGTTTTCGGACACGCACACGAACACCGGGCTCTCCGTCGTCTGGGCAGTATGTAAAATCGTCACCGCCACCGTCCCACGACATTCGTACGCAAATGACAATGATGACAGAAGCATAGCCCTTTTTTTTTGTTGTTCGTATCGGACCCGTTGACTGTACCTACATAATGACAATAACGGATAATATAATACCTAAACTAAATATGGTCTTGTATGGCACGGCGGACAAAGTGACTGGACACAATTATTACCATCGGAAAAATGCTTATTTTAATTTTTAATTGTTGTGTATTTTTTGTAGAGTGTGAGAGGGAAATAATTGCAAGTGAATATTATTTTTTTCTCGTGACGGTACCACGCACACACAGCCCATACTGTTTGGTGGTTATAGACTTAGTTAAAAGTGTGCTAATAAGTGGTCATGACTAATTATTATGTTTATTACCGTACGAATAAATAGGAGATATTTTTAAACTTAAAAATTTAAACGCCCATCGTTTTCAATTGCTCTTTTTTTTAAACAAAAAATACAAATCTATCTCTTAAATTTGGATCCATTCAAGTCTTATACTTTTATAAACACCTACACGAATATATTGTTTTAAAAAAGACACAGTTTTGGACCAGCTTCAAATATTACGGTTAAACATACGCAGGTATTGCAATAAGGCTAAATACAAAATTGAAAATCAATTTTTTACCAGTTGAAATTTGTATGTGTGGGGAGTAATTTTGTCATTAGCTTTTTTGTCATTCAGTCGAACAACAAACAATTAATAACTCTATACAGTGTTTTTAAGGCTTTATAGCAAAAATAACAATCACAGCAGTATACTCTAGTATGGAAACAATAGCTTTCATTAAAATAACGAGAAAATAAAACATACAAAGTATTTTTTAGCTGTAGGCACATGATATTAATTATTATTATAACTACAGGTTATGTTAGGTGAAATTAAGTCTTGTAATATTTTGAAAATTATTCTAGAACAATCTACTGTGTCATTTTTTTTGAGCTACCTATATTTCGATAAAATACAAATATAGGTACGCCGAAATTGGGAAATATATAGTATACCGATAAATCGATGCTTATAAAATAGTATACGAGCCCGTCATGAGAATATGCATTACCTACACGTGAATACTATTAATGGTGTGTTATACTTTGGACAGGTGAAAAATGCTTCCTACAGTGCCACCTTGAACAAAATAAACTATGTACTAACGGTTAATGTAGCAAAATATATAGGCACATTTTGACGTTTCAATGGCACAATACATTTTTGTCTGATAAGAAAGTTTGTCATAGAGTAACGGAAAAGTTTCACTACAGTTGAAGTTTTTAAATTAGATTATCTATTTTCTTTCATATTATTTTTATTCCATCCGTTGAATTATATGTAGAAGCGTATTATGTTCATACACAGAGACTTTGGAAAATATTAGAAGGAGGGGGGGCTTAAATATCCAATCAAGTCAACAGTGCCTTGACAGTTTGCATCAAATTAAAAGATGTAGCCTGGAATGTTTAGAAAGCTCAAAAGCTGTTTTTCGGAAGAATTTAAAAAATGTATTATTGACCTTAAGGTAATATTTTCATAAAATGTTATTATGATATCCAACATATTAGCACCACAAAAATGTAAATAATATTATATTGTTTAAAGAAAAAATCACAGGACTGAGAAAAAACATTCTTTGTTGATTCGCGATTGAGTAAATAATAAAATTAAACAATCTGTTATCATTGTGTAAATAATGATTCGGAAGAAAAATGCATTTTAAACATTTTAAAAATGTCATTAAATATGAAATTATCTTGTAATAGCTAAACTAACCAGAGACTGCAGTCCATTTTGATTTTTGAGCTTCATAAATAAATAACTGTTAACTTGAGGATAACTCAAAAAAGTATGAAAGTAAATTAACTTAGTAAAATTTATTAAAATGGGAAGGGGTTCAGGAGCACCTGTGGATAAATAAATTTAAAAAAAAAATTATGGTGTTGTAGAAACAGAAACGGCATAAAATATATTCTAAATAAAAAAGATAAAATATACAAACGAAAACATAAATAAAATTTGATCAGAGGTCAGTTTTGATTAAAGGCAGAACCATTAAAGTGTATAATATAAAATAAAGAACATTGTTATTACGATGTAAAAAAAAAAAAATGAGGGTTGCCCAAGGCAAATGCATTTTATGAAGCTAAAAACAAAATGATTATATTCTGATATCTAAATAATAAATAATAAATATTAACTTAATTAATGAATAATTATTCAGATGTCTCCTAGTGATCGCTGGAAAAAGTTAAAAAATGAATAAATACATACAAAATTAAAGATCTTTAATACTATGTGAAAAAAAGGGTAAGGGTCTAATGGAACCTGCTGGTAAATTAATTTAAAAAAATGTTAAATATTTAATTAAATATAAGCTTGAGACTGCAGCTATTCTGATTTTTGGGCTAAATAAATTATTAACTAGGTAGGTATATTAAGTTCATTGATTTAAAATATAATTATTTTTTAAAATGAAAGAGTAAAGATATTTTGAAATTTAAAATAATAATGAACATTCGTAGTATCGGTAAAATATTACTACACAAAGAATGGAGCTTATAATGTTTTGTCCGAAATTGTATATTTATATTTAGAAATGCTCTATAGACTTTTGCTTCCGAACATGAAATCAGAAATGTATATTAATATACAGCTGTCATTCAAAAAAGTGAAAAATTATAACGATAAAAAAATAGTAAAATATTAAATTTTTTTTATAAACGTTGTTTTGTAACGACTAAGTTATTTTTTTTAAACCGTTTGTAGTTTATAAAATTTAAAATAGTTATTAGTTAATGTTTTACATTGAACGAATCACCTGGTATTATAATATAATATAATATTCAATTTTATGTAAATCGTGTTAAATTTAGAAATTTATAATTTATGTTCATTTACAATGATTAACAATGTCAAACAAGTAATAAGATAATCTTCACATAATTTTGTTTACTGTTTTTTTTCGTTATAAATTTAAAAAAGGGGGGAACAATAAAGTAACTGCTCTGATGTACAGTAGGAGTCGAATGTAACTCATCATTGGGAAGGTAATTTTAATGGATGGTTTTGAATTCAATGATAAATCCGATCGTTACATACGAAAAACGGAGATGGCCTGTCAGCCTGCCATATACAAATTGCTATTAATTATTATAAATAGTCAATAGCATAAAATTAGTCTAAATATTTAAAAAATGGCTTTGGGCAAGTGTATGAAATTATAAAATATAATAATTATACGTAAGAGTTTAAAATCACCAGTGACAATATTTTTGAATTACAACAAAATAACTAAAATCGTTACCCATTATTTGTCCAGATATGAAGTGCCTTCCAAATTTGAACTTAAAATGTCTATAAAAAAATTCAAGTTTATATATTTTTTTTTTTTTGATATTTTAGTTTCAGTATGAAAAAGTATGGAAAACCTTATATTCAATTTTCAATTTTCAGGCATGAGTATTACATTTTTTAGAAATTTTAAACTGAAAAATAATTTGCAAGTTATTGAGAATTAAAATACACAATATAGTTTTGTATTTATAGTTTATTTTGCAGTCATAATATTATTATGTATATTTTTCTTTTTTTCTTTTGTTGAACATAACGCTTCAACGGCGTTATGGTTATTAGCGTACAGTTATGTGAATATTATATTTATTATTTACGTAAAGTTAAATTCCGTACATATGTGAACAAAAATAAATCAACAAGCATTGGTCACTAAAAATGTGAAGTACATAATAAATTCAATATTAATAAAAAAAATAAATTTAACATTTTCGTTAATACTTACATAATATTATAGTCACACAAACTCCACAACAGTTTTTTTCATATATTTCGTATCGTTCCATATAATATTAAAATAGAACAAAAATGTTTCGTTCAAGGAATTATTTACATTAGCACGAAAGCTTAAATTAGAGCTAAAATATTCTATTTGACAAAACTATGAACGTAATAGTATAATATTGTGTGGTTTAGGGCGGGAAGTGAGCTATTTCAGTCGCGGGCCGCATTTCGCCCAAGACTGAAATTGCCTTCCCGCACAAGCCACACATACTATTTTTTGTCATGCCTCTGCATTCGTCGATCACGGCAAAGGTAATGCAGGGATCTATGCAACAACTGGGCTATAATTCTACGACAACAATATTTCATGAAAGAAACGATTTGGTTTTATTTATTTCAAGTGTCACGCATGGAGGTTATAATATGATTATAAGATGTAACCGAATGTTTATGTTTGGTAAATACCATGGTATAGATTTCAGTGTCTGTTTGTGGCTCATGCACTGTGCAGGCTATACGCGCGTGAATTGTGCGCGCGGCACTTTTGGGGATTTCCACCGGGTGGTAAGCCCGGCACTGTAAGGAATTCCCACTTTACCGCCCGCTGGACGGAAAAAGGACGCTTTCCAACGCTTCAACCACTATCGAAAACCAAATTTACGGTACAGGCGTGAAAAAAAATTTTATATCATATTCTAACTATGTATATTTTTATTTTTAATTATTACATTTTAGAAAGTTTATATAAAAAAAATGCATAATATTAAATAAATATTAATACTTCACATTAATGATAAATAATATAAAAAATTGAGATATACCTTAAAATATGAGTTTATCACTTTACCGTATTCAGTATCTTAAATTTGAAAGCAATCAATAATCATCAATCAACGAATCAACTGAAAAAATAATTTAGAATAGAGATCAGTTTATTATTTACTGTATTATACAGTTAATTATAGGATGTTTAAACAATTTAAAGTGTTTATAAAAACAATAAGTAATGTGTTTCGATATGTGTTGAATATACATATAATAGGCACATACGTACAAATAGAAACGAATTATAACTTTTTATTAATATCAGAACTTTATACGTTATAAAAAATATGACTATAACATGGGCGGAGATTGGGGGGACTTAGCCCCCCAAAAAAAAAAAAAGATCGAAAGCCCCCCCAAAATTATCAAAAATTTTTCATAGTATATAATATTAAAATAGGTATTTATTTTACAATGATTGACAAAATCTTGGAACTTAACAAAATATTTTTTTTTCCCGAAATGTTGTCAAAATAAATGTCAATATAATAATAATTATTATACCATATTATACCTAATCGTCATCGGTGCGCACCTGCTGACCGTCGCGACGGATTGTTATCGCATTATCGCAATGATAAAAATAGAAATTTCCAATAATCAGACTGATAAACATTATTAATGTGCCGATTGCCGATTGCTGTTTCGACCGTTTCGTTTTTCGTGTTGCGTGTTGCGTTGTTCACTGTTGTAAATCGTAATTTCTGTCGAATACTCGAATATAATATTATATTGTAAATGTTACCTACACGTGTCACATTGTACTTTTCGTTGTTGTTATACCTATTTGTATTTTGTAAAACTGTGTATAACTTTGTATAACTGTGTATTACTGTAACCTGTAGTACTTCAGTAATTTCATAAGTGTTTTATTTATTTATTAAAATGTCGAATTATTTTGAATTATTTAATATTAAAAAAAAACCTAAAGAAACTGTAAAATCTGAAAACGTGTTGCCGACGGAAATTCCTGAAAAAACTACAGTACACTCCGACGGCGACTCGTCATCGAATTTTGATTCTCCGCGGCTTCAAATTAGTGATATAAATGATTTGGGTAATATTAACTCTGGTCCATCACGTCCAATTATGAAGGTAGATATTATGTATTTGAGATAAATATTGGCAATATTGCTTAGGTAGCTTATTTTTTATTAAAGTTATTTGCATGCCAAAATGTATAGAGTGACTATAGTGACTACTACTTTTAATTTATGCTCCAGTCTTATCCAATGACAAAATTTGGTCAACAAAACCGTAGTTTTAATGCATCATATTACGACTTCTTTGAATGGCTTGAATATAGTATCATCAATGACGCTTTGTACTGTTTTGCTTATCGTATTTATGGTTCTGGGAACAAAACCGAAGATACATTTACCAAAATTGGTTTTAAAAAATGATATAAAGTAAGCATTTTAATAATTAAACAATTTTATTTATTATGTTTAAATTTAATACAGCTAAGTGGTTCAAGAGGATCTAAAAAAGGCCATCAAAGTAGACTTCATTCTCATGTAACACCAAAATATCATCTGACTAATATGGAAAAATGGCAGTCACATAAAAACATTGAAAAAACTGGTAGTGTAATGTCACAGGTTTCTTCTCAACATAAGCTACTTATTGAAAGTAATCGTAGATATATAAGAACTTTGTGTGAAGTGACACTGTTTTTGTGCAGACAAGGCCTAGCATTTAGAGGCCACAATGAAGCTCCCAGCTCCATGAATCAAGGTATGAATTGGAAAGTAATTTTTTTTATTAATAATTAAATTAAATTTATAATTATATTTAGGAAATTTTAAAGAAGCCTGTAATATTATGATATCTAAATTATATCCTGAATTTGCCCAGAAATATAAAGAGAAAAATTATACTAGCCATGGAGTTCAAGATGAGCTTATTAATATTTGTGCAGGTTTATCAAATGATACCATAATACAAAAAGTTGAAGTTGTGGGCATATTTGGAATAATGTGCGATGAAGCTAGGTAATAAATTAAAAATGTTAATTGAAAATTTGATCAATTAAAATTTAATTTGAATTTTTCAGGTGTTTTAAAGATGAGCAAATGGCTTTATGTTTGAGATACTGCAAAGGGTTAGAAATCAAAGAAAGATTTATTGGTTTCATTGATTATTCATATAAAGAAGATGCAGAGACTTTAAGTATAACTATGTTAGATTACCTCAAGCAATGTAATTTAAACACTCAATTGGCAATTGTAGCCCAGTCGTATGATGGGGCCAGCGTTATGTCTGGGCGATTTAATGGTGTCCAAGCAAAAATTAAAGAAAAACATCCGTATGCAATTTTTACACACTGCATGGCACACAAAGTTAATTTAGTAGTTCTAGATATGTGTAAAATAGTAAAGGTATGAATTAATTATTTTAAATTGCCTATTTATATTTTTATTTTTAAATAAATTTGTTTTGTTTTAAAATAAAAACCAATTTAATAATATTTCAAATCTTAAATTACAGGAAACCAGAAACGTTTTTAACACATTAGAGGCCCTTAATATTCACTTTTCATATCCGACTAATAATAAAAAATTAATCGATATTCAAAATAAGTTGGGTGTTAAAAAAAAGTCAATTACAAGGTTAAGCAACACCAGGTGGAATTGCCATTATAGAAATTGTGAAGCTGTAATGTCCAGTTTTAAAGCAATAGTAGATACATTAATAAATGAGATTGAAAATGAATCTGATAAAGATGTAAATGAAGCAATAGGTAAATATTTTGATTATTGTTTTTAATGTTTTAATATATAGATTATTGATACATTTTGTTAATTTGAAGTTAATGTGTACTTCTTCATTATTATTTTTCAGGAATTTTAACCAATATGAGGAAAGGACAATTTGTTGTATATTTGTTTCTTTTACATACATTTTTAACAATAATTAATATTTTAACATGCAAATTGCAAGAAAAGTCTTCAATCTTGGAAATTCAGCAATTATTATTAAATCTATAATCAAATCCTTAGAGGATTATAAGACCAGTGACTGTTTTGCTGAAATTTAGTCGGATATAAATAAATTTGCAACAGTCAATAATATATCTATTGAAAAACCATTCCAAGGTATACTTTAATTAATTGATTACTTAACTATGATATTAATAAAAATTATTATTGTATTAATTATATTTTAATTTAAAATTTAGGAAATTAAAAAAATAGGAAAGAACCAAATGATCTTAAAAATGTCATTGTCACTGCTAGCACTAGTGCACAGTACACAGAACCTACACAAAGTAATGTACAGACAACTGAAGATTTCTACAGAATAAATGCGTACTATGTGATTCTTGACACACTAGTTACAAAGCTAAAAGAAAGATTTTTGAATTATAGTTGACAAATATCTGTTGATAATTTTTTTCAACTAAAATTTGAAGGAAGTCAATTTTTTATTGATCATTATCAAGTAAATCTTCAGTTTTTAGTTTTATGATAAAAGTCATTAGTACATTTTATCTGTTTTCAGGGATTATTGGATTTATCGAAATTCAATATTCAGTCAGAGATGACCGTAGCAAAAAACAGCATCTTGCAATCAGGAAATGAAATAAATTATAATACAATAAAACAAAATATTTCTAAAAGTGTGTTTCCCAACTTATACAAGCTTCTACAGGTAGCCATAACTATACCAATCAGCTTGGCTACATGTGAGCGAAGCTTTTGTGCAATGCGCAAAGTCAAGACATGGCTACGCACGAGTATGCTGCAAGAAAAATTTAATAACTTTAAATATTGTGCATTGAAAAAGATATCAATATCAATATTGAGAAAGTTATTGATATATTTGCTAATAAAAATAGATTTATTGTATTAAAATAATAAAATATTTATTATATTATAAATTAATAATTTTTAAAGTGCATAATATTATATAGTTAGTAATTCATATTTAGTAGTTTTGTAATTTAGTAATTTAGTAGTTGATGTGTACTGAAGAGTGAAAGCATGATAGATATTAGAGTGGGGGTGTGGGGGCAAAGCAACATTTAAGCCCCCCCTCAAATTTGATCAAATCTCCGCCTATGGACTATAATTGATCAGCAATAGTAAAACTGTATAATAAGGATTTAATATTACATTTATTTTTGAAAAATTTTGAGTTTGAATTTTTATTACTTTAACATTTTGGAATTGAATTTTTTATCTTAAAAATGGAATTTTATTATTGAGAGTGAGTTCAAGTTTACATTTATGCATTTTGTATTTATTGTATTTATCTACTATTCTACATTATTTAGTGCAACAATATTTTGTATGTTTTTTTATTTTTGACTACTCAGTTCTGGTGTCGTTCGTCGAAAGTAAAGCATATTTGCATTATTTGCACACACGAAATCACACGGGACATAGTAGAATTGTTGATACACTGTTAAATAGAACGATAAATACAACATGAATATATCGAAACTGTAGTTCAAATTCAAAAGGGGAGAAGCAATTAAAAAAATTTATTTTGTTGCGCATCCATGGACCAGGCACGTAGCCAGACATTTTTCTATATGAGGGCCAACATTTTTTGGGTCCTCCCTGATTTTAGTATCCTCTATCCCCACCATCCCTCTCCTTAACACACCAAATCTATAAAAAAAGATACTTCATTTTAACAATGTATTGTTTGTATTGGTTAATAAGTTTAAAAAGACGCTATACCCTCATGTATTGTTTCCGTCTTACAAATGTAAAACATAGCAAAAACTGTTTTACGCGAGAAATAATCGAGAAAGCTACAGTCATAATTAAGAAAAGAAATTTTCTCCACATAAAAGGAGAGCTCTGGCTATGATATATACCTATTTGTTATTTTTTCGATATCGGAACTAAAAAAAAAGTTATTAAGTTTGGAAAACACAAAAATAATGGATTTTGAAACAATAAGAACTCCTATGTGCACAAATTGTAAAGAATTCCCAGACCCTTAACACTGTACATCAATTAACAATAATTTCAAATGGAAAACTAGAAAAGAAGAAGTTGCCATATACAGGCTCAGAATAGGCCATACCAGATTAACAGTTTAACACATGTTTTCCTGATGAAGAAAGAAGATCTTCCTGTATGCCCAACCTGCAACTACCCTCTATCGGTCAAACACATCTTAACTGAACGCTGGAAGTACATCGTCTGAAGTACAATCTAACTCAACATCTAACTGAAAATATTAACGCCGGTATCATTAATGTTCTCAAATTCGTCAGAGGTACAAAACTTTATAATACAATTAAAAATGTATCCATATAATATGTATTATAAATGTATAATGTATTATTATTAACTTTACATGTAAGTATGTAAATTTTATTTCTCTACCTCAATAGCTAAAAGTTTCAACTTAGTGTGGCAATTATGTTAAATACCTCTAGTTGCCGAAGTAGTTGATATCAATAAAATAATAATAATAATAATAATTTCAAATATTTATTTATGTAATATATTTTAATATGAGTGAAACAGTAAGATATTATAAAGAAAACAAATTTGTCACTTGACATTATTTTTCTGCCAGTAAATTGCATTTATTTAAATTATTGTTAGTTCAGACTTCAGGACGACGTATTCCACCTAGCTTTCCTCTCTCAAATATACCTAAATTGAGAATGCCATGACAGTTATTTTTTCAGTTGAGTATTTTTTGACTCTGATCGATTTGAAATAGATCGTTCATTTCTTGTTAAGTAGTGTTGTTTTTTTTTTTAAAAAAAAACTATAATATGCACAATGGATGTAAATAGGGGAGGGGCACTCTGAACACAAACTGAAATAATCTAAAATTTTAGGCACCGTGAATTTGTATTTCCGCTGGTACTAAGGACAGCCTTAGTGAAGGGCTATACCTATTCTTGGTATTCATTTTTAGTATCGTGTGTTGGCCACAAACATAATATAAACATATACAAACAAGTTATTCATATTTAATATTATAATAAATAATAGATATCAATAATATGCTGGCTAAATAGTATGCTGCCTAGTTATTAATTGTTTTATTTATGTTATTACCGTTTTAATTTTGTTAAAAATATATTTGTATAATATACATCAGTTTTTTCGTTTGTGAATAATATTTTATATTTTTTAAAAGTCTTCCTATATTCTTTTGAACTTTCTTTAGTTTCTTTTCGTTCGTAAAGTATAAGTTTTTTTATTTTCATCATAAAACCATTACACATTTTTAGATTCATAGACGGGCGTACATCAACAATGAATGCAAATTATTAACAGATCTGAAATCGCTTTATGCACCTCAATGTTTCAACACCGTTATGCTTTATCGAAAAATTATTAAGTCCAACTGATGGGAAGGACATTTTGATATAAGTCTTGGTCGGCGCAGCTAGGCTAAACTATAGGCGCCTAAGTCAAGTAAGATGATTTTATGAATATTGTAAAATGTATTTATTAATTATTGTCGTACACTTACTATTTCAAACCCATATTAAACTCATCAGTCATCACCCACTATCGCCGTCCAGCCGTCATACACACACAATAAACAGTAAAAAATGTTCATGAATGAGTTTCCTGACATTTAAACAGATTGAGTACAGAGCTCCAATAGGAATAGTGAGTGATTGGAGACTCCGAAATAGGACTTTGGTAATTTCTAAACAATAATAAATAAAATATAATACAAATATAATAATATTAAAATAATATATAATATAAATATAATAATATTAATATAATATAAGAACAGAGTCGAATTTTAAATAAGAGTCGGGGGATATCCTAATAATCAATAATAATTTAAAATTACTTATTGCTTTTATACCCAACTAACTAAAATTCAGGGCTTGAAACCGATTAAAATAATTTCAGTTTCGATTTCGATTTTGTATACCAGTTTTGAAATTTTACGATTTCGGTTTCAACTTAGCAATACTAGTATTATGAAATTTCGGTTTCGGTTTTGAATAACAGTTTCTACATTTTTCGGTTCAACTTAGCAATACCGGTATTCAGAAATTTCGGTTTAGGTTTTGTATACCGGTTTCCAATTTTCTTTTGCGAATGATGAAATGGTTATCAACATTTTAATCATGATCTCAATTTTATTATGAGTATTAATTATGCGTATTAATGAAATTTACGTATTTAAAAACACGTCAATTAAAATAAAAAAGGTGGGTAAGTGAATGTCACTCTGCTGTATAGTAGGTTACAAGTGAGTCACTGTAATGGATGGTGTTAAATTTGAATTCAATAATATAATATCATTGTATAAGAAAATCGATTCTGAGCGAAAACGTTCAGTCAGCCTATGATATTACCAAGTATATATTTGATGATATTATTATTAATAAAGCAATTTAAATATAACCTATTTACATGGAACCTTGTTTTCAATTTTCAATCCTCAGCTATAAAAGTTGAACATTTTATAAATTTTTAACTACAAAATAATTATTAAATTTAAAATTTGATACATTTTTTCAAAATTTGAACTTTAAATGCTTATAAAAAAAAATGGCCCTATGTATTTTTAATATTTTTCAACTGATATTCGAACGATTTCACGCTTTTTTACCGAACAAATAAAATTTTATTGATATTTACAGAAAAAAAGCTAAAAAATTTAAAAATGACAATGTCCGTAAACAGCTCAAAAAGAGTCAAATTATTTTCAAAATTTTATCGTGTATAGAAAATGCTAATAAAAACATTCAGTAAAATTTTCAAGTATCTACAAACCTATGTTTTTTAATTACAATAAAATAAGAAAATCGTCGTTACATGAGAAATCGAGTGAATATCAAATGTTATACAAATATGAATTTCAAACGCTCATAAAAATTTAATTTGATATGCTTGTAGACATTTTTTTTTTTTTTTGGTAAAGGTAGGTAAACTTATGGATAATCTTGTATTACATTTTCAAATCTTAGATTCAAAAAGAAAATTTTTTATGAATTCTCAACTCAAAATAATTTGCTAATTTTCGTGATTTTTCCGTATTTTGTCAAGACTTGAACTTTAAATGATTATAACTAAGGATTTTTAATTTTTTTCATCTGCCTTTGAAACAATAATCCAGGAGCTTTCTATTAAATTTCCAAGCTTTTTTAACCAACAAATAAAATTTTATTGATATTTACAGAAAAAAAACTAAAATAATTGATAACTGACAAAAAATGTCCGTAAACAGCTCAAAAAGAGTCAAATTATTTTCAAAATTTTATCGTGTATAGAAAATGCTAATACAAATATTTAGTTAAATTTTCAAGTATCTATGGTCATTTGTTTTTGAGTTGCACCAAAAACCAAAATCGATTTTCTCGAAAGCAGATTTTGCGTAAAAATTCCCGTTTTTCCTTAATTTTTCTTTTTGTTTTTCACGGCGCTTTTGAAAACTACTAGGACATTTTTACTTTTGACTCCCCCAAAGTACCAACTAGATTCACTTTCCTATCAGAAAAGTTACTATTGAAGAAAATCCAAGCACTTATACTGTCCCAAAAGGTGACTTCCATCGCTTCGCTCAGAATCTAATAATGATTTCTAATTTTTTCAGATTTCGGTTTTGAACTGAATACTGGTTTCCAATTTTTTACGGTTTCAATTTTGAATTTAATACCGGTATCCAATTTTTTCGGTTTCAGTTTTAAATTCTAATACCGGTTTCCAATTTTTTCCGGTTTCGATTTTGATTTTAATACCGGTATCCAATTTTTTTCGGTTTCGGTTTTAAATTATAATACCAGTATCCAATTTTTTCCTGTTTCGGTTTTAAAAAGGTTTATACCGGTTTCTGAATTCAGTATTGAAAACGGTTTCAAGCACCGCTAAAATTCAACGCTATAGTAAGATGAACATGTGCGTATGCCGTGCTGCGACAAAATTATAAATTAAAACCTATTTAACTTTAAATTCGATATTTATTTATCAGTATTTATAAAACATATTATATTATGTTGTACGCGAGAAGTGCGGTGTTTGCTGTACCGGGCTATATAAAATACAATATTATTGTAATCGGCCGGCGTTCGCATGTTTTCGCTTTCGATCTGGATTAGGCCTACAGGGGACACCACGATAAAAAAAACGCTCCACGTGTAGTACCTCATGCTTTTAAACAACATATTATGCTATATGATATTATGTCGCCTCACAACACAGGTGGTGTGGAAACTTACATTGAGTACATTCAAGTAATATAGATCTCACAAACAATAATAAGGTAAAAAACCTGTACAACATAAAACTACGGTAGAGATTAAAGAAATATACTTTTGAGTTTTGGAGCGATAGTGATCTATCAAAGGTGGTTTGAATGCAAATTTAGAAAGCCTCAAGAGCTGGAAAAATGTTAGCACGCTACGCTTTAAGACAAAATCCCATTAAACAAATTTGTTTTTTTTCTAAACATCAGTGCGCCATTTGTAAAACGCGTAGGAATATAAACAATTGAAAAAAACAAATATTTTGTAATGAATGATACCTATTTTAATATTATATTCAATAACAAATTATAAACATGGAGACAATGTAAACGCAATTTACATTCACTGACAGTCTTTCATTCTACCAATGATATAGAGAAAAAATTGTTATCCTGTGTTTAAAGTTATTTCGTCAACTGATAATATAAAAATAAAATTATCAATAATGTTACACAAATAAGTTAAAACTACACACCTGTGACTTGTTATGTACAGCATTAAATAAGCTAAAGATTATTTCAGAATAGTATGTGTTATAGCTGGTAACGTAATAGCGAAGTAGGTATCTTATTTTATCCCTCAATATACAGTATATATACCTACTACAATATAACATTTTTGTATTTATTGATATTATTTTTACTTTAAAATAATTAAAATATAATAGAAATAGTCTTTTATATTTTGAAGGTTCACAAGTCCCCTGAGCCCCACCCTATTTGCTCCAATGATTATTAGACGTGTTATTGTGTTATCTCAAATTGTGGGGTGACGAATATTTATAAAATAAAATCTTGAAATTAATTATAATTTACGATTGTTAATTATACAGAGTATCTATACTATAAATCCGGGATTGAGGACAATTAAACACCATAATATTTAAATTATTTAAAAATAAAATCGAAGGGACTTATTGAGGACCATTGAATTTTCTTAGGGGACCAGGCCGCTTAGGGGTTCCCTTGGTGTCGTACGTGTCTGGCATGGAATTTTTTTTTATAAATTCAAATTTTTCAAAAATAGGTGTAATATTAAGTTCTTTATGCGGTCATAAAAACTCCAAATTAATTTCAGCGTTACGCTTTTAAAATATTTCGTGTTACCTTTGTCGTTGAAAACCAATGTACAATTATATGTCAATATTCATATATTACAGTATTACTTATATATTATTATAAATTATTATAATTTAATACAAAATCAACACATGTCTTAACGGAAACTCCTATCAATATTTAGTTAAGACCATTGACAAATCTATTATCAATGTGTACAACAAAGTAGTAAACACGATAATATAAACTAATATTGATCAAATCGATACTCATACTATCTCTACGTATTCTTAAGGAGTAACCACGTTAATTTTATTAAATCACTATAAACGTCAAATACTTAACCATTGTCCATTTTTTTTTTGAAATTACTAAAAACCTTACCATTTAACAACTTGGGCTTAACTGGGGCTCGTTATAGTGACACCAACGCGCGTGAATGTCTCGCAGTTTATATGCCTAATTATAATTGCTTTTAATAATATTAATACGTAGTTATCATGCCGTGGTCATCGCCTTATTATCCTATGTCAATATCAGTAAACCTATGTTTATTCATATATTAATAATTATTATTATAATTGCATCTAGATAAAGGTACATAATATGGTATGTACCACAATATGTATACCATTTTTACCTATTCATTTTCTCCTTGGTATCTCCCTAAGTAGATGTCGTCTTGTTTTTTTTTGTACTGTGCTCGTGTGGTACGTGGTACCGTGTGGTACGTCCATCTAGTTAAATCGTTTCAAGTTCATCCGAATGCGAGTATGGTAACAGCACATTTAATATTATGATGACTGTACATATCGAACCTTAAACCCAACAACTTAGTCCGTTTATTTAATCACGAATAATGTATATATTACGCGGTCTCTATTTGTGTAACAGCTTGAAATATCAGTCGATTGGTTGGCTGGTTGGCCAGATTTAGCAACATACCAGTAGTAATACAATATTGCTATAAAACTAAACTATACGTAGATAATATTAAATAATATCATGTGCTATAATATACCATAATAATACTTATGGGCGTCAACATACGCACATATCGTTAAATTATTAGGTAACTAATTAACCCATAATAAATAATTTAACTCTAATCTTGTAAACTGTTACAATAGTTACATCTAACTAGTGTCATATATTCATAAATGCATTAAGTATAGAAATATTAAAATTTAATGTACTTATATACTGCAGTGTAATGGTCAGAATTTCATACAAACACTATGTGACTAAATTAAAAGGCCGAGAAGAAGACAAATTGATAAAATATATGGGTATACAACGAAAATAAAAAGCTTTATAGTGAGATATAGAAATTTGGTGGACCGATAGATCGGTATTTTAAATTTGAAAGCAATGATAATAAATCATTCATGCATTCGTAAAATGGTTCCAAGTACAGTCTTCAGTTTATTATAGTTTTTATAGAACGTTTTTAATATTTAAGGTACACTTAATGAGAATTTATGACTAATGATTTTGCAACCTTATCGAATGCAGTAATAAATATAATAAAATATGAATAACCATGTATTAAATCTTCAAGTATAACTATGTAGATAAATAACTATACGATTACCCTAACTATAGGTATCAATAGTGTTGTTAAGACTAAATTAGAAGATAAGTTTAATAATAACATAATAATTATAAATATTAAAAATATTAAAAATACGTAAATGTTTAGAAAACTAATAGTTCGTTAATATTTCCTATAGTTTTATATTTCATTATCATCGGTTAAGTGGATAAGACTATTAAAGCATTTTAATAACGATAAAAGCATTAGAAAAGATGTATTAAGTGTACTTGAATAAAATATATAATCGTCTTTAAAGTGATTTTACACCACTAATAAGTAATAATGTTTAAAATACAACCATGTTCAAGTAAGTACTATTTTGTATTTTTGTAAATAAAATAATTCATAATCAACTATAATGAAGCTTGCACTATACCATATATCTTACCTCAGCAACTAAAAATTAAAGTTTCAAATGTATAAAAAAAAAAGCAATATTAAACAAATAATCGTATAACCTATTATTTTTAATTGTATAACATTTGTACTATGAATAATGGATAAATTGATTTATTATATTAAAATTAAAAGTTTACATTTATATTAAAGCCTAAAAAACATATCAGTATCATTATGATTTTGATGCAATGTTATTGTATTGTATAATCGTAACAGAGTAAATAATTACCTGGTGGCTAATATTTTAAGATGTTTGTTGCTTCATAGTATTTTATGATACAGTCATACAGACAGGTAGGTATTTATTTTAAGTGTTTGACTACCAGGTCGATATTTCCTTTGATTGTTGCCTAACGAGTAAAGTTCTTCGAAAATCTTTTCGTCGGCGAGATTTAAATTATGCTTGTACATCAAAGTCAATATTACCGACTATACGTCTTATCGATGACAAATATAATAATTTATGATACAGTCAAACGAAATTCAATAAAATGTATATTAGAGTACTAATTTAGAATAACTATACAGCAATTAGTAATTATTCTAATACACTAAAGATTACTTTTAAAGTCCGGGGTATAAGTTTCAACGATGGCAAAAAACAATGTGCCTCAGTGCCTAACACTGGTGCATCTCGTTCGGTTTTACCTCGTATCGTTAGGTTGGACCTGGCCGATGTTCGGGTGTCAGAGTTGTATTACAGAAATGCGTGAAAAATATTATTATGATTACTATGGTTTACTGGAAGAGATGATACACTACTACAGTGATGACGGGGTGTAGCTAAATAGCCTATTCAGGACGCCGTGTGATGATGATTGTATTATTAAAATGTATTAGAAACTTATTAGATAGGTGTACCGAAAATGTTAAAATTACATTGGTGTAGGTATATAACCTATCCAGGACGCCGTGTGATCATGATTGTATTATTAAAACGTATTACCTACAAACTTATGAGATACTGAAAATGTTTTAACGACAATGGTGTAGCTATATGTATATAACCTGTCCATAACGCCGTGTGATTATAATTTTCATTATTGAAAATTAATACGATTTAATTGTGAATAAATGTATAGTAATTATTTATTATTCTATCCAGTATTAACTAAATGTAGTATTACCTTTTTTGATCCATTCACTATAAAACACTGATGAGTTGTGTAACTTGTAAACTTAAACCATTATTACATTACACTACTAACGTTAGAACAGTATATCTATACGCATAGCCAGTATCCAAAAGAAACAAAACTTATGAGAACACAGAAAGAGGTACATTTATAATTAAAAAAAGTCCCAGTCTTCTAATTTGATACGTATTAGTGTTGATGAAGTGAAATATAAATACTTGTATGTACTTTTGAATTTTAACCACTGAAAAAGCTATTGTAATAACAACAATATGTCGTACTGAAATTATAAGTATTCAATTTTAAATTGATATTAAACTAAATGTATTAAATTAAATGTATGCAATTATATTATTGTATATATTTTTTAAATTATTTTATATTTATATTTTTAAGGTGTTTATGATGCATTTTCGTCAATAAAGTAATTAACTATAATTTTTTTATATTTAAAACTTTTTTATTAATTTATTATAATATTTTATGAATAATACTACTTTTTATGTACAAATATAAATATGTTTGTAGGTACTATTATTAAAATAAAATATTATTATTATTCTCTTTCAATCATGCCTTTCATACCAATTACGCCCACTGATCTTTGCTCTTGACTCCAATAACATCTCAGACAATTCCTCAAAAATCATAAAGAAATTTGGTGTAAAGACTTACTAACAAAAAAAAAAAATAATAATAAAATTTAAAATGAACAAATGAACAAATAGAATAAATAAATATATGTTTAATGTTTAAGCATCGTGTTCAAAGTATTACTGCTGGGTCATTCCTTTAATCTTAACAGCATTAATGTCTTACTACCTACATCAAATATGCCTTTTGTAAATGAACCATTATAGATCGAATATTTCAAATAAACATTAAAAAAAATATATATATAAATCATCATTATATTTTACTTTTAAAAATGAAAAATTGTTTATTATAAGATTTCGTACTTTGAAAACCCCATATAATATTCCCTTTTACATAAATAACATCCTATAGCCATGTTATTGAATGAACATCTCACAACTGATGAGTATTTAAAAGCCAAATGTATGTTACTATGTTGTTGAAACTCAACATAAAATATATGTTACAAAATACACATATTATATTATCAGATAAGTTATATCCGACAACTCACAGACGTGAAATAATGTTGTCGTATTGCATGAACGTTAAAATCTGACTTACTATAAATTAATTCATCGAAAATATTAAAATTCACTCAACTGGGCATTAGCAATCTCATTCATATTTATAACATCCACCTAATTTAATAAACGATAAGACATATTATCTTCAACATATATTCAAGGGATTTGCCTAGGTTTGAATTTTGCACGGTGCGTTACGGTTGTCGGTTCGGTTAGTCTGTTACGGGACTCAACAACTAAAACTATATACAAATTGCTCTAGGCAGATTTCCCATATCGGTCAAATCAGTTCACAAACCAAGTACACCGACGCCGATTTGCCTGTGAGCTGATGTACCCTAAAACCGAGATACACACAAACCCTTTTAAAGTGCCGTATTCGATATATTTTGTTCACTTTTTCCCCGGCGAAGTCTGATCATGCAACTAATTATAAATGAATTTACCTTGGTCCATTATAATATTATATAATATAACACCCGTCCCAATACAACTGCCGTACTCGTGTATAAGTTGTAAGTTCAGTGGTTAAGTATTTAGTTTCAGCATAAGAAGCACCTGGTTAGTATAGGTCAGTTAAAGCGGATTTGCTGAACAGAAAACACTGTAATTATTAAAAAACGCTACGGTCACATAATAATCGTATAAATGTTATTGTAATATAGGTACATTAACCGTCGTGTGAAAAAGTTTTTGAAAATCATTACAGATGCCATTTAGATTCATCATCACTTTTAAGGTATTTAATGATTTTGTGAGATTGGTCAATAACTAGTATAGTTTGTAAGTGAAGTGTGTGATAAATATTCAGATTTTTTTTTACGATTTCAAATGGATCGATACTAAAAGAAGGAGTGTGATATCAAATCCTCCTTGACCAAAAGTATGAAATTTGCGTAAATGATTTATGAAGTATAAAAGTTACCGTTTAATGAAATAAAGCCATTTTCAGAGACATGTTTGGTATAAAGTGACAAGAAGAGACGTACCCAATTTAGCTAGTCCGTTGCACATTTGACATGATAATAATTTGTTCTATGTTTTTATATGCATTTATTCAATGATGTAAAATAAAATAAAATAAGGAAAATACCATCTATGTGTATAACTTATCTTTTGTAAAATATGTATTTTCATATGTATTTTCATATGCCACAATGCTACAATAATACATTTTTTTAGATTCTGAGAAGAGCGAGTAATGTATTGATTTTACAATGATGTGTGTTTTTTATTATTTTGTGTCTGTCATCACCTTTTAGGACTTTAGGATTTTTAATTCTTAGATTTTCTTCAACAGTATATTTTCTGATAAGACAGTAAATCTAGTTAGTACTTTAGGGGAAAGGTCATAAGTAAAAATGTCCAAGTAGTTTTCAAAATCAATATGATAAACAAAAGAAAAATTAAGAAAAACGGGAATTTTTACGCAAAATCGGTTTTGGTTTTTGGTGTAACTCTAAAAAAAAATGACCGTGGATACATGACATTTTCACTGAACGTTTATATTAGCATTTTCTATACACGTTAACATTTTCAAAATATTATGACTTAAAATTGTATCTGTTGGGTCAAAAAGCTTGAAAATTTAATAGAAGGCTCCTAATATATAGTTAAAAAGGCAGTTGAAAAATATTAAAAATACAGTCACAACTTTTCTTTTATAAGCATTTCAAGACAAAATACTTAAAATTTATGAGAAAGTGTTCAAATTATATTGAGTTAGAAATTCTTAAACATTTTTATTTTAAATCTAAGATTTGAAAATTTAACTCAAGGGGTCTCATAAATTTGTTTATCTGAAAGTCAAATTAAATTTTTATAAACGTTTGAAGTTCACATTTTTACAAGATTGGATATTCACTCGATTTCTCATGTAGCGATTTTATAATTTTGCTGTAATTCAAAAACGAATAACTGTAGATACTTGAAATTTACACCATATGTATATTTTATCAATTCCTATGCTCTATAAAATTTTCAAATTTAACTGTTTTCAAGCTGTTTACGGACCATCTAAATTTTCAATATTTTTAGTTTTTTTTTTCTATAAATATCAATAATTTTTTATTTGTTTGGTCAAAAAGCGTAAAAAGTTAATACAAGGCTCCTGATGTATTGTTTCTGTAATGTAGTTGAAAAATATTAAAAATACATAGGCACAATTTTTTATTATAAGCATTTAAAGTTTGATTTTTGACAACATTAATTCATCAAATTTTAAATTTTAATCGATTTTTTAGTTAAAAGTTCATAAAATGTTCAATATTTAAAGTTAAGGATTAAAAATTTAAAACAAGTTTTCACGTAAATAGGTAAATAAAGTACTTTATTCACAATAATATTATCAAATATGTATACTTAATATATTAATATATATATATCATAGGCTGACCGACCATTTTCGTTCATAATTATTTTTCGTAGACAATGATTTTATATCATTAAATTCAAATTTAACACCATCCATTATAGTGACTCACTTGTAACCTACTGTACAGCAGATCGACACCCACTTGTCCACTTTAAAAAAAAAAAAATATTTCTATCAATACATTTATAATTGAAATATATATTGAAAGGTTTCCAATCCACCTGGATTAGTCCACCCTTAGGTAAAACATCGGAAGTATAACCAAAATTTCTAACACCCATAGATGCAATTCATAACCATTTTTATAGCGACGTTTAGAATGTATTTCATCTGAGGGCGTTTAATATACAAAATTATTACGATCCCATTCTGTTCATTGATATGTTTTAATATGTTTGTGTGTAAGCGCCTATTATTTATATATTTAGAACAGAGTTCCAAAACCACACCCCATGTTGGTTCATATATAAAGAGTCTAGAAAAAGTAAACGTTCCTACTAAAATGCACGGGGTTCAACGTTGCCAACAACTTCTATACAAAACCGTTTAGATCCTTACCCATATTATTTGTGCATTATTTTTTTATAAATTATGTGCATATCAATGTATATTATAAATTATATATAATATAAAACGAACATAAACGATAAATTATATCGTAGGAATTCTTAACCGATGTTTTCCATGAAATATTCACGTCAAGAGTGTGCCGGAAAAAGTGTGCCATTTGTATTAAAAATATGTAGACTTTTTGAGTAAAAAAATGCATGTAGTTTGTAAGTAATACATTAATAATAACCCTGTGTAGTCAGATAAAAAAAATGGTTGAAAATAGTTTTGGGTTATGTACCTATTCGTTTTAGGTTTTAGTGTTCGTAATTACATGGCCTTGAGTTATGACCTTGAAAAAAAGCTATATCCCAGAGGAATAGTTAGAATGCGTTTAATTTTAATCAACATCAACAACTCGATAGATATCAAATGTTAGACAAAATAATACAGTACACGGTAATGCAATGAACTGTAAGTGCAGCCTTTGTGATGCTATGTGCATAATAAAATACTATATAGATGCAATAGTGTCCCTATATAACAGGCTTGTAGGTTATTTATCAATTAAACGAGTTAAATTGAAGTTGTTCCTGTTTGATTTAAGGAATGGTACTATAGACTACTGCGATATAAACAAATACAACATATAACAATTAACTGCTGCAAGATAAACACATTTTTAGAAATCAATAATTTTCTGTTAAATCCCAGCGGTATACCTAAATAATTTACAACTATTAATGAGCTACCAACTTATTTACTTCACCACAGAAATTGAAAGTGAATTATAATAAATTGCATGGTTAGTTGATTATGAATCAATGGTCATTCAATTACATTCGTATCGACATATACCAACATATAACAACACCTGGTGCCATCCATAAAATTGCAAATGGTGGTCCTTGTATATTATCAACGAAATTTTGACACAACATTTCTTTATGGATCATATTCTTAAGTGTTTCCTATATACTTGGTCGGAAATATGGAAATCGGGAAGTCTACAGGTCAGCGGGTCTCAACCAATGGTACACGTGTAACATGAGTGGTACACGAATAGTTCATAGGTGGTACGCGACTTTGAAGAAAAACTTGGAATTATTATTAGTTTTAAACATAATAATATAGACACTGGATAATTAGATACTAGTAGGTACTCTTCATAATTGCAAGTATTTTCAGGAGTACTAAAATATTTACAATGTTCATATAGTTTTAGATTAATCGTCATTCGTTAATTGATTAAATTTATATAATATGTTTTAAACAAATAAATAAAAAAATAATAATGGTGTAGTTTGTATTTTTTTTTTTTTTTTACCTTTAGTCGTTTCATTGCACCTATATTTGATTAATGCAATTTCGTAATTGCATCTATAACTTACATTGTGTGTGTATTTTATTTTATACTTTGGGAAACCTTGATTGTTAAGGATCGTATCAGCATTCCACGCTTAAAATGACCGTACCAGTGTCTGTTTCCCCATGGACATTTTGAAGATTGTAGAAGGAACTGGGATGTAAAAATGTTAATAACCAATAACCACTGCTATAGGGTCAATCGTAAGGATCTTGTTACATAATATATTTTATTGAATATAATACATTTCAGATAACACTATTTTTGAAATTATAGAGCTATTATTAGAAATTAGTAGAAATCTTATGAACGAGAAGCGCAGCTGACAAGTACAATCTTTATGTAACAATAAATGTTACTTATTAGTTATTAGTTATTAGTTGTTACTGACTAAAATTACAACGAACCGTTTCTTAGAGTTTCTAAGTCATTTTTTATACACATTTTAATTTAACTACAACTTGCTTTTGAACTTAAATGATTTATTTTATGGAGGTAAAAAAGTTATCCAACAGTAGCGTTATATTTTAAGAGTTTATAATATTATCTCCCCTTTATAATAATAATTGCCTTAATAGCTTTTAAAGTACGCTTAGATTATTATTATTATAATACTTATGTACAATAAACTAAAACTAATGATTACTTACTTTGTTCTATAGAATAAAATACAACTTGAAACACATTGTAAGTGAAAATGTTTGTAAATTATTTTATCTGTGAATTTGGATTATAACATTACAACTTATGTATATGAACAATATGATTCAATTGGTATTAATTAGAAATTGTTAACTATACACATTTAATGTTTATACATAAAATATATATTGTCACGTTTCTTCAAATAGATAATTTCGATTGATTTTTTATATGTGTATTAAGTTTAATACTATTTTTGATGATAATTCTCCGATTATAATTTATGTTTACTTTTATACATCATTTTATACTTTTACTTTATATATATCATTATTACCTATAATTATGTATAAGTATAGCATATAAATAACTTTATACATATTTGAATATTACAATAAATACCAAAGATAAGCACATATTTATAATTATATATTTATATGGATGTACCTAAGTGTCAAATTGATCCTTTAAATAATAACAAAATCTTAAATATATTGATTGTAGTTTTATAATATCAGCACCTTTTTTTTTGTTTCAGTTTGGAAACAAATTCGTGATGTGTGTCCTAATAAATTGCCGAACAACACAGGTATACTGAAAATATTATTATTAGGATTTTAAGTTCACCACCTAAGTGGTTTTAATTTTAAGTAGAATGAATATCATTTAAATGTACATTGAAGCCCAACAATTAGTATAATAACGTAAAATAATCAACTACTCTATTAAGAGTAGGTACCTATACTCCACAACACATTGCTAATTAGTATGTTACCAAAACTAAAATAGAGCAGTAATCATAAAATGTTCAAATACATGTCTGTGTGCCTAAATTGTTTAGTTAATTTACCGGCTGTATAAAGGGTTGCACAATGCTCATTATAATGTATACACTATACATCTAGTGTTCTAAATGCATACGTTTAGGGTTGTAACATAAATGTATAATATTTCATATAACAATAGATTGTTTTTTCTTAATTACATAATTGGAACAATAGTTTTTTTTAAGTTAATTGGCGAGTTTCGATTGAATAATAGGTAAACAATTAATAATAAATTCTTTCTTTAGTTTAAGTTTTGAATCACTTACTGTTGGAGTGACTGCTTTCGAATTACTATTTTATTCCACAACATAACACATAATATGAGAGCATAAACTTGACAAAACTATTTATAGATAATTTTTAAAATATAAAAAATAAAATAATATTTCTATAAGTTCACTCTAAATTCTAATATAAGAAAAAATATAGAATTTCATCGTAAAATTTGAATTACAAAAAAGTAAAAATAAATCAGTTATGCCTACATAAATAAAATATCTTTAAAATCTCCTTGTCTATTTTTCGTTACTCAAATTCGTTCGATTCCTTGATAAAGAAAATAAGTTTGCGGTTTTTGTTACAACCCTCAAGTCTGTGATCTTCAGAAATAATTGTTTATTTTTGTATTTAATACATGTAGATATACCTTTATAGAGGGAGGTACTTTACAAGATTACAATTACATGACACTGTCTTGTACTATTGTGAATGAAAGAAAGAATGCTATCCAGGCTTTGTAATAAAAAATAGTTTCACAATTAACCAGCTACTATTTTTCTCATGTTTAATCGTTATTTTTTTGATCTGTATAAAATCTTTGAGTTTTTTTTTTATATAAAAAATTATAGTATAAAAGTGATTGGATATTAAATTAAACAATATCCATTAGAGTAAAATTACTAGTATTAATTGTCAAATAAAATTGTTTCCATTAGTGTAAGCTGAAGTTATATTATGAAAGTTTCTATAATAAAGTAATTAATAAAATTACTTCTTTGTTTTGTTTCTGTATAATATAATATTGTTAATAAGTAATAACCTTCTATGGAGCTATGCCCTTGACATTAAATTGTATTTTAAATCTAACAATTATTAATAAATACTTATTATATTATAACTATGCATTAATAATAGGATTTCCATGTAAGTTTAAACAATGAAAGTTTTAAGACTTGATTTATTAAATACCCACTATTATTTATTACCTAGTATAGGTATAAAATAAAACTTCAGAAAATATTATACGACATGCTTGTATGTAATTGCTTAACATAATGTCTATATTATTAAAATATTTTTTATTTATGGCTAAAAAAGATATGAGATTTCTAAAAAGTATTCAAAATAATATGTAATGTATATAATAATATGTAGGTAGGTACCGTGCGAACGCTTTAAAAAAAAATACGTGCAACTCTAAAATCGTTATATATTGGCTTATTGCATAATGGGATATCAACCATTTGAACTATTGTAGCATGGGGTATTAATTATAGACAAAAAAGAATATTACTTTTGATGCAAATAATCACATCCTTTTTGGTTATTCATAGTCTGTAATTGATGGTTAATTATTCATTGTGTCGTTCTATCACTATGAAATACATTTAATTAATTTTAACACATCGAATTACATAAAACTATACGTAAAAGAGAATTCAACGGATTATGTACATAATGTTTAATAACAACAAGCCCTGCAAAAATAGCATAATATAGACTGTCGTGAATCATGATTGTTTGAAATCGTATTAGGCAGTCAGTATTACATTACAAATATTAGCTTAGGTACCCTAGACACTAGTAATTTTTTTAATTCTATACTAGTAACATACATACTCAGAGAAACTAGAAACTTAGTAGTTAGTATACCATACATTTCTATGGTATAGAAACTTTTCATGGAAATTGGCAAACCACTGTGCCACATTGGTATATTATCATTGTACTTAGACCCAGACACCCGGTCAACACCAATCAATTCGTAACTACCTTTGTCCAATCGCCCTCTCCGTCTGCTGCTCGAATTCGACCTCACTCTATGAGATAAAATGCCTCCCCTCGCACTCAGACACATAAACACACTAAGTAAATCGATAGGTCCCGTAAGAAATATACACTGTGTAGATATGTATTTTTATGCAACTATATATATGCTTTGGAGATAGGATTTTCATGATAATTTGTTTTGAATAATTTGTTAAACGTATTTTAATATTATTTCTGTATAATATTCTTATGGTATGTATTTTTACTGTACTTTCTACCCTCATACGTGTTTTTTAAAATATAAATAAATAAATATGTATTTTTTCGCATATTTGAAGTTTTACAGCTTATAATAGCTTATATACCAACAGCCGTGTCAATGACTATCGTTTTGTTACAATAATTTCTGTTAAAATTACTTTGATCACTGTGTGGCTTTACTTGTAGCTTAAACATTGAGTTAAGTTGAGTAATTTTATAATTCTAGTGACCTGACAATATTATAGTTTACTACCAATTATTGATCATGTATTATATTCATACAGATAAACTTTGTAAAAAACAATTTGAAATTTTATAATATTATGTTGTATATCCTTTCGTATTTATATAAATATGATTTTTAGCCAAGTCTTTCTGTGCTTTTTGCGGGTCTGGACAACTGTGCAGAGTGCAATTCTGTATAATTTTACCTTCTGGTGCTTTAAAATACATTATTACATTGCAATTGTGCTTGACTACTTGAGTACAGCTTAGTTATATGGAATCTTTTCTTAAAACGAGGTACCAAGCGATATTGGAACGTATCCAAAAACAAATATATTAGCTACTTTGGTTTTATTTTTAAAATTCCACTCTTTTTTCGTGATAATGCGCCAGCTGTAGCTCAAGCTCTTTATTTTCAGAAAACTAGCTGAAAAATATATTACCTATATACTTATGATCTCTGACTCACGTTTAATAGTTGCATTGACAGGTATCTGCCTACAACAGGGGGTGATGTTGCAATAAAGGTACACGAACCTTAGTGGCCTCAAGTAGTGGTCGAAAATCAGGCATAATATTTTGTGGAAAAGTGCAGAATCAGATTAAGATTGTTTTTCTTGAAAATTGAAAATTTTTTTATATAATATATACTCTACGACTTTTCTCTTAAAAGATTATGTCATCGAGCTGGTTTAATTTTATACCGTGGGTCAATAATTCCAATGCTTGTTAGTTCACTAGATGTATTTTGCGCATTGTAATTATTCGTAATCACTGTTTATCATAGTAGTTTCGGATATTTATATTACAGTTATATTTTTGTAATGCCCACCAATATTGTAAAATATGTATGCTATAATTTATTGTCTCTCAGTGAAACGTTAATATACATTACGCACCTACGTTATGCAATATAAGTTGAAATTTATAGTAAGATACTAAGATAAGATAACGATGGATACTATGATAACTATGTGAATAATTCAATGATATAAATAAATAACCATGTAAAATATTGTGTTACAAATATTAGTCGAACACGAATTCTAATTGCCTTGTTGCTTTTAAAACAGTGAAAAGTAAACAATATACGTGTCAAAAGGTAGTTAATTATATAAATAAGAAAGTATAATAATATGGAGAAAAATATGACAGATATTTTTATTTTATCTTTTGATAGTTTTAGATTAGGCAACACCAAAATTCAAAACAACAAGAATGTTCATGATTTTTTACTAAGATAATAATTAACATAAAAAAGGTAGGTAAGTGGATGTCGCTCTGCTGTACAGTAGGTTACAAGTGGGTCACTGTAATGGATGGTGTTAAATTTGAATTCAATGATATAATATCATTATATAAGAAAAACGATTCTGAGCGAAAACGGTCAATCAACCTATGATGTGACTAAGTATATTTAATGATATTATTTTGAATAAAGTAATTTTTATATTTACTTATTTACGTGGAACCTTGTTTTAAATTTTCAATCCTTAGCTATAAAAGTTGAACATTTTATAAATTTTTAACTACAAAATAATTATTAAATTTAAAATTTGATATATCTTGTCAAAATTTGAACTTTAAATGCTTATAAAAAAAATTGTGCATATGTATTTTTAATATTTTTCAACTGATATTCGAACGATATATCACGAGCTTTATATTAAATTTTCACGCTTTTTTACCGAACAAATAAAATTTTATTGATATTTACAGAAAAAAAAACTAAAATAATTGAAAACTGACAATGTCCGTAAACAGCTCAAAAAGAGTCAAATTATTTTATAAATTGTATCGTGTATATAAATTACTAATAAAAACATTCAGTGAAATTTTCAAGCATCTACAGTCATACGTTTTTTAATAACAACAAAATAAGAAAATCGTTTCGAGTGAATATCAAATGTTGTAAAAATAAGAATTTCAAACGCTCATAACAATTTAATTTGACTTTCTTGTAGACATTTTTTTTTTTTTGATAAATGTAGATAAACTAATGGATAATCTTGTATTAAATTTTCAAATCTTAGATTTAAAAATAAAAATTTTTATATGAATTCTCAATTCAAAATAATTTCCTAATTTTCGTGATTTTTCAATATTTTGTCAAGATTTGAACTTTAAATCCTTATAAATAAAAACTGTGACTAAGGATTTTTAATTTTTTTCATCTGCCTTTGAAACAATAACCCAGGAGCATTCTATTAAATTTTCAAGCTTTTTTAACCAACAAATAAAATTTTATTGATATTTACAAAAAAAAAACTAAAAAAATTGAAAACTGACAATGTCCGTAAACAGCTCAAAAAGAGTCAAATTATTTTATAAATTTTATCGTGTATATAAATTGCTCATAAAAACATTCAGTGAAATTTTCAAGCATCTACAGTCATACGTTTTTTAATAACAACAAAATAAGAAAATCGTTTCGAGTGAATATCAAATGTTGTAAAAATATGAATTTCAAACGCTCATAAAAATTTAATTTGACTTTCTTGTAGACATTTTTTTTTTTTTTGATAAATGTAGATAAACTAATGAATAATCTTGTATTCAATTTTCAAATCTTAGATTTAAAAATAAAAATTTTTATATGAATTCTCAATTCAAAATAATTTCCTAATTTTCGTGATTTTTCAATATTTTGTCAAGATTTGAACTTTAAATCCTTAAAAATAAAAACTGTGACTAAGGATTTTTAATTTTTTTCATCTGCCTTTGAAACAATAACCCAGGAGCATTCTATTAAATTTTCAAGCTTTTTAAACCAACAAATAAAATTTTATTGATATTTACAAAAAAAAAAAAACTAAAAAAATTGAAAACTGACAATGTCCGTCAACAGCTCAAAAAGAGTCAAATTATTTTCAAAATTGTATCGTGTATAAAAAATGCTAATATAAACATTCAGTAAAATTTTCAAGTAACTACGGTCATTTGTTTTTGAGTTGCACCAAAAACCAAAATCGATTTTCTCGAAACAGATTTTGCGTAAAAATTCCCGTTTTTCCTTAATTTTTTTTTGTTTTTTACGGCGCTTTTGAAAACTACTAGAACATTTTTACTTTTGACCCCCTCCCAAAGTACCAACTAGATTCACTTTCCTATCAGAAAAGTTACTATTGAAGAAAATCCAAGAACTTTTACTGTCCTAAAAGGTGATGACAGACACAAAAAAAAATTAAAAAAATTAAAAAAAAAAACACACATCATTGTAAAATCAATACATTCATCGCTTCGCTCAGAATCTAAAACATATAGTAATATCTACATTAATAACATACCTGCAATAATATCTTCAATCAAAAATATTAAATCACACAATTATACTATATAAATAAATGTTCTACTAATTATCTTGTCAGTTGAGTTATTGGAATTTGTTTTGAGAATATTGAAATGCATTCTACAATAATTGTACTTTTTTTCACGTCATAAGTAAACACATTCATCTTAGCATAATATATGAATTATAATATTTATAATGCTTCAATTGGCAAGACGTTATTAACTGTTGAAATAAATATGATTTACTTCTGTTATAATAATAATAATAAAATATATATTTTGTTCGGATTATTTTATATACGTTTACAGTTGGAAAAATAAAGCGTTACGTAAATATAATTTTTTTAAAACCTTTATACTATGCAATCAGTACATGTATTCTATGACGTCACTTAATTGGGTTTTATTAGAACCGAAGTTTTTTTTTTTTGTTTTATATTTTATGGTGTTTATTATTCAAATCCTAAAAAAGATTTTAAGCAAAGCTTTTATATAAAAGCCACGAAGCTTTAAACTAATTTAAATAAAATAAATATTATTGGTTTTGGCATTAAATAAATTTATACTTTTATATAGGTCGTGATTTCTTTGCAAACTAAGGAAACTTTTTGGATTTTGACATATTTTATTATACAATTCACATTACATTTTCAATATTCATTTATTTTATATTTTAATGGTTAGGTATATTATATATTTTATATTATATTTATTTATCGATACAATATAGTAATATAAACAATAATATAAGAAAATTAATTTATATTACAAAATACATTATTTAATTATTAATACATTTCTTATTTTCCTAAACACCGTCTAAAATAATGTTAAATAAAAACAAAAATAGTTTCAAATTTATAGAGATGATATAATAACCAATTATTACTCTTAACCGTTTGAGCAAAAAAATATCAAATCTTTACTCGCTAACTTTCGAGCCAAAAGAACAATACGTATTTGTGGTATTAGGAAATGTCTTAGTATTGTGAAATTGTATATAACATGTTTTTATTATGTATACGTATACACCTACGAATATTCTTGCTTTTATTATAAAAATTATCATTGAGCATTGTTATACATTTTGTTTTATGTTTTCGACAAACTGAATCTAATAAGCTTAAGACTCAACTTAAGTACCATCAATAATATTACTTTGAAAAATCTAAACATTTGACATTTTTACTTATAATTATTAAAACAATTGTAGGTGGACATCATTATAACTAAAAAATATAGTTATGATTGATGATGTTAGATGTTAATAGTACTATTCATATTTAATGTAATAATCAGTTCAATTTATTTAGAGATCATATTATTATGTTATACGTAGGTGTAGGTAGGTAGGGAATTTAATAAAATATTAGATAATACATATAATATTATAGCTTTGTGTATTCATTAATTAATCTTAGGCTACTGAACAATTATATATTTGTGAAAGTGCAAAATTAACTAGTAACAAACTAATAACTAAAAAAAGATTACTAGACTTATTCGAATAATTAAATTTTTGTTAAACAAATACTACGAAATATAAGTATGCGCATATAATATAATTCTTTATCATAATTAATATTTGTACAGTTTTGTAAATAATTTTATAGTATTTTAAGTTTAGATTTCCATCTTCAGGAAAACTTGAAAAAAAAATAGTAATAACAATATAACCCCATGTGAAATATATCTGTGTGGTCCCTGTTACGCTATATTATTATACTTGTTTTACATAATATGAGATAATAAAAAATAATTTAGTTTTATATTTAAATTAAACATACCAAACCAAAAATACAAAAATTAAAACAATAATTGTAGTATTCTAACTATATTATATATTATACAAGCCGTGTATTACCGTGTATGTCTTCTTAAATAAATCTTTTCGAATTAAAATTTTAATATATCTCGATTTCGCGTGATTATTTGTATACTATGTACCGAAGTCACAAATTAGAATTACTATCAATATGAAAATTTATAAAAATTGTTTTTGTTTTTTAAGACCTGAGATAGGTATAGCAATAATTATAGCCAACTATTATGTAAAAATTAAAAAATTAAATCGAGTACAGTAGGTAAAGTGTAATAGTGTATATGAATGTTATATACTTATACATTATAATAATTATACCGTATATTGCAGGTGTTCGGGTGTTATATAGCATTATTCATTATAATTATAGTTAATGATTTGTTTTGATCTTATTTTCAATAAATGGACACAACATTATGACTTGTTATTTAAATAAACCAAATTGACGATTAAAATTTATTTTATGTAAATCAGATGGGAAAAATTACTGTTCTGTCATTATTAGATACACAAATAATTGCGTATTGAAATTAACTGTTGTAAGTACTTCCCAGAAGAATTTCATACACCAACAAACGATAGGTTACTGCTAAACAGTTGCATTATACCAGATAATCATTATATTATCATTATTTTGAAATACCTCACAATATGTTGGTAAAGGCCGAAGGGTATAATATAATACGCGTATGTGTAAATAACACTAGAAATCTATTCATCATTGTTTAGGAATGGCAAATAAATGAAAGGATTTTAAATACAAACATGAAACATAATATATTTTTCCTAGTATATTCCCATTTCATGATATTGTGAATTTAAATTTTTTAATAAAATTATTATAAAATGATGAAGTTTCAAAGTTAAATTAAGTTTAGTTGAAAATAACCTAAGTCAACAAATAATATTTATCTATCCATGATATTATTTACTGACGAGTTAAAAAAGAATTTCGCACAAAAAGTAGGTACTGTAAAGTTACTAGATTATGTATTACTATTGTATTTAATACCAGGTTGGAAACATGTATTTGGAAATAATTATTTTTGCACTATTTAATTTCATTATATAATCTCTCGTATAGTCATTATTTAAATTAATATCACGCGATGTTAAAATATTGCACGAATGAGCTGTTCCAATGAATAAATTCCCGACTGTAATAATATTATTATGAATATTTCAATAAATTATTACGGAGACTTCAACGAAAGTATCCATTATAATCACTGTGTTATCAAATTGTTATATTATCCAATAGTACTATGACGTGTCTATGTTGTTGATGCAGATTTAGGTCATCAAAATAACGTTAGTTATTTTACAAAATGTTTTCTTTGAAAACCAAAAACTTAAGTTGAACCTACTTCAAAACTTTTTTTGTTTTATGATAATTCATTAATACTTTCTATATATTATAATATATATTTTTTTCATAACTCAAATTGTAGTATTCTTGGCAGTTATAATATTAGGACGGTCAATTGGAATTATGTCAAAAAATACAGCAATAATAGAATGTGAAAAATAGATAGAATCCGGTCATAAGAACAATTTTAGAAAAAATTTGGAAGTTCTTTGAATCATAATTCATAATAATATTAAAATTATCTATATATTTAGTTGTCACAACATATTAATATATTAAAGGTTTATGTGTAGGTATTTTGTTAGAAATTATAATATATTATAACATTTATAACTAAACGTACCTATACAAAATATTAACCGACCTAATTACTCATTATTATGATTGTCGACTTGGTAATTATTTTTATAAGCAAATATATTTTAAAATGTATACAATATAAGGTACCTACCTAAGAAAAAGAAACGTTTGTTAGTTTAATAAATTTGAAATCATAATTTTTAATATATAAACCTATGCACTTAGAAAAGATTCATTAAAGCCTTGTTATTAAATTATTAACAAAAGTTAAATCAATATTATTGTTTAAGCTTTCAAAGTATTTTATAGTTTTATCTTTTAAGAATGAAGAATGGGGTCTTCGATTTTCGAAAGTATCATAGTACAATTTATTGTAGTTTAAAATACAACGGGGCCAATAAATTAAAACATATTATATACAAATTACAGACATAAAATAATTTATAATTGCACGTGTTTTTTTTTTATAATTATTAATTTTCATTTTTATTAAAATTGTTATAAAAGAATTTTTGTTGTTGAAGTTATATTTAATGTAGTTGGGATTAACCTAAGTCAAAATACAATATTTATCCATCTAATATTATATATTTTATAAGCAAGTTTAAAAAAAAATGTAATATTAAAACTTTCGTTTTACTTGTAATTGATTAATTATTTACCGACAACTGATTTGCTACTACATATAAGTATAACGTTATTAGTTACCTACGACGATTGAAATACCTAGATAAATATTTTTAATTCTTAAGAAAAAGAAAAAAAAGTGCTTCAAATTATAAACGATACTATAGTAATAAAATAAAACTATCATTATCATTAATAGCCTGTATATTATTTTCAATGTTAAATCAAACAAAATTCTTATGATCAAATTGCATATTTTTACGATGTATTGTATTATAATATTATCTGCCCTCTCCCATCCGTGGCAATTCCGTTGGCTGCACTGTGGTGAGTACGTGAAACGATCTCACTCCGGTCGGACAGGTAGGTAGGATCAAACAGGTATGGTGAGCAGCAGCAGCTATCAACGTGATACTGCCACGCTACACCAGATCCAAAACAATAACACTGCCCAGTCAGGCATAAGGCGATTCTTACGGCCAATACTTGCGCGAGTGCGTTCGTTTGAGAATACAGTCGAAAATATTTTTTTGTGATTACCGATTTTGTTTGTTGAATGTTTTTCACTTGAGTGTTATTTATTGTTTATTTTCGTCCCGTTAGTTAAGTTTTATGTGTAGTACGATAGTAATATTGTGAGTGTGTGATGCATACCATTCGAGTCGCCGAGAGCCGCAGGTGACAATATATTATATTCAACAGGTGAGTCTGAACAAGAAGATTTTTTTTGATTTTTACGTTGCGCGGAATGCTATCCAACCGATAAGATTATCTTTCACGAATAAAATAATGATATTCTAAACCTTTTTTTGAAATGAAATACCTAACTGCAGTCTGGAAAATGTTACTTTTAATATAACTTTGTTCATACTCAATTGAAGCTCTATTATATTGGTAAAACCTCTATCCCTGGTAACCAGCGGTAACGTACTATTGAGAGTTCTGAAAATTGATAATGTCAAATAACATTAACGAAACGTTTTCGTTCACGTCTCACGATTACGAAATACTCGATTCTAGAGTGGGTTCATACGTATAGGTATTAAAGATTTTAATGCGCGGTCACGAACACTGCGCACAGTGTTTTTTGTTGTCATAAATTATCATTGACATTTTAAAAATAATAATTTCAATTATTTCTGCCAATCTACAGATTTTATTGTGGCCCACGTATAAACAATGGTTTAAGATTCTGAGAATCTGAGAGGATTTTTGTTTGTTTTTAAATTTAAAGACGCTCCGATTAATCCAGTATCTTACTTTTTTATATTCTTGGTTTCTTCATCAGTTAAAGGAGGATTACTTTTTATTGATTAAATTTAATTCGATAGTTTTCATTTTATTTTAGATTTTTCTTACCTGTCTTATACAAAAACCACAATCAGACCGAAATGTTCTTTCTTTATAAATTATTGTTTGAAACCTCATTATTTTTACACGTATAGAGTCAATATTATTTTAATCCTCACTAAATTCAATAGGTAAAATTCGTAACACTTAAATGTCGATGTTAATTTCCCACGGTAAAAAAAAAATATTACGCTGGTAGGTAATTAGCTAATGAATTATAATTTTACATCACATTAGTTATATTTAAATAAATAAATGATCGCAATAATTAGATTTTAAAGTTTAATTTCAATTAAATGATTTTATAATATTCTGGAAAATAGCCCAATAGTAGTTAAGAATTAATGCCATTTTAATAGTAATAAATTTTAAATTGTTTCGAAACAAAAATAATGACCAATTAATAGACGTTTAAAAGACTTTAATACCTCGATACCTAAATACATTTTATAAACATAGAATAATAATAAATGTGTAATGAAAATAATAATAATAATAGATTGTATTTAAATTTAATAGAAAGCATATTAATTGATAGATATATTTAATATAGATACGAGAATTAAGAATACAAATTGATATACCTACCTAAATATATTCATAATTATTACAATGCATAGGTGAGTGGAAAACTAATGAACTTTGAAGAAAAATTAATCGATATTTTGATTGGTTCTCAAAATCATTATAGCAATAAAAATATAAATATATTATGGTATGTTCCGATGTTCCATTCATGATAGAAATTAGAATACGAGTAGAAATGCAATTGTATAAATTAATCTCAAAAACATATACTTATACTAAATTAGCTGACCTTGATGGACTAATATTTTTTGTAAGTAAACATCTTTTGTATTTACGAAAACCTCATTACCCACACGGCCACACACATGTTATAACTCTTAAAACAAATTTTATTTTCATGACGTTTTGCATTTAATTATATATAAAACTATAAAAGTTAACTTAGGTGTAGGAGGCATGTCGTATGTAAAATGTATTTTCATATATTATACAAATTGTAATTAAATTAACATTAACCTTACCTACTCTAAAAGTGCAATTTTCTATGGTACCTACGTAAAGATTATTTATAGGTGTACTTGCTTAATATTAATTATGCAGGTACATGGCAATTGTTTAATCAGAATACACTTAAAGGCTTATACATCTATTGAAATAATTTAAATTATTGGATAATGTAATTATAATAACCAATATAAGATTCTAACTCAAAGCAAGTTCTCGAATCTAGCTACCTAGTATATAATATCTAATATATATATTATGCTATATTGCTATAATATTAAGTTTCATTAATACATGTCCGTTCGTTGTTGGTATTAACTAATATGTAATACAAATTAATATAATATATTTGAATATTTCAAGACACGTTTATAGATTATAATAATTTAATTATTATAAATGTATTCTATTCTTCTTGAGACAACTGTAAATAATATTGATTGACGTCGACCAATACTCATAAATTTTAATAATTATGACAATTAAATTGTATGAGTTACAATAAATATTAACCGTTGATTGTATTGGTATAAATCATTATGAAAAGTTTTGTTATGCAAAATAAAACTAACAATAATAATTGAGGTATGGTTTATTTGGCGCTGGTCTCAATAGTAGTATTAGAACTACATAATATTAAAATAATCGGTTTCGAACGATGTATAATAGGAGAGAAAATACGAACATGAAATAAATTGATAACATTAGTCGTAAACATGAACATTGTATAGGTGGGTACGTGACTGCGGTGGGAATAAAATATAATTTGTTTTATGGAAACGGCGAAATGGAATTCGTCCCGGTTTTGAAAACTTTTACTAAAGATGAAAATATGGTTCGATTGATAACGCGTTATATACAATATACCTACATGTAATAAAATTGAATCAACTAGTAGGTAGTTCTGCGTCGCAACTGTTTTGACGTGTATTGATAATAATTATTATAATCATTGATGGTGTACCTATAGACAGGTATTATAATGTTATATTATTACATCGGAACGTTATTTCGTTTCGAGTGGAGGTGTACGGTATTGGTTTTTTTCTCAAAATTTTCATAATATTCCCCGATAATCGTTATAGCGTTTAATTACGTGCCTACCTCTCTCGAGCCGCTCGGCATTCGCCGATGGTCCGATTGAGTTATCAACGCTTATTTTGACGAACGGCGGAGTGTCGCATTCTGTGCGATTGATTTAGTAGGTCGTCTGGCCGAACATAAATTCACGCGACTCCCAATTATTATTATTATTATTATTATGAGCCACCCGCGGGGCCATCGATCATCCACCGAGCATAGGCTATAATAATAATAATAATAATGATAATAGTTACAATAATATTGTATCGCGTATTATACCTTTAGGGGAGAACGCGCCTTTCTGTACGTGCTGGATTGTCTGTGTGTTAGTGTGTGCCTACATAATATACGCGTCGCGGCTCACAATGGGCTCATACGATCCCGTAATGCTCGTGTTCCGAATGACAATTACTTATTATTATTAGTGGAGGTAGGTAGGTTAGACTGCGGAGGTATAGTGCATTGGACTCTGTATCGGTTCTTGTGTTTCCGTGCTGCGTTCGGTCGTCCTCGATACGACGATAATATTATTTGCGGCCAAGCGTCGTCGGCGGCTGGCGGGCGGGCACGTCGCAATCGCCGGCGTATCATATATAGGTGTAATATATAGGCGTAGGTCAAGTGCATAATATAATACTAAAAAATGCATACCGGACGTCGTCGACAATAATGCGTTGTGCGTGTGTTGACCGGCGATAGAGGAAGCACGTCGACCGCCATCATTCCGACGGAAAAATATCCCGCAGTCTTTGATTGCGTCTCTCTTTTATTTTTTCGTTATGTCTCTCCTCCGTTTTCCATTTTATTTCGTCGTAATTTGTTCGCCGCCGAGCTGCAGCCCTGCGAGCGCGCACGTATATCCCGACTATACACGAACGGTCGCAATCCGTCCGTCGTCTGCGGAATTCCAAAGACGCGTCTCCGAGCCGCACATCATAATGCACTGTATATATATATATAGGTATATGGGTAGACGCGAGTATATTTAAAATATATCATAATACTATGTGGGTGCGCGGTAAATAGTAATCGAATTTTTTCTCGTCGGAATTCAATACACCGCAAAATCAGTCCCCGCGATTGGCGCTAGTCCACTGATTCCCTTCGTCGAAATAATAACGACGGCGTACAAATGTCAAATCATCTAGACCCGGACGATGAACGGATTCATCGAGCGGAAAACGGGCAACCGAAATACTCTTACCGCGGTATTCCAATTTATCCACCTGCAGTCGGGTTATGCGCCGATAGGAAGTGCCTTCGTGCCGTTAAGGTTTATCTACTGATTTTTACAGTATTTTTATCGTCAGAGTTCATTACACCGCGAAATAAGTCTCTGCGATTGGCGTGAGTCCAGTCGTACACAATTAAATCATCTGGATCCCGACGAACGGATTCGTCATCATGCGGTAAACGGGCAAATGAAATTCCGGGCAGTATTTTAATTTATTTACCAGACGGGTCGAGGTACCATTACACTGTAACCACGTTCAAATTGTAGACCGTGTGGTCCGTGGTGTATTTTTTTCAGTCGGTTTAAAACTTTATGACTACAGCACATTTAGATGCACATGATATATGTACTCAGATGTAATTTTGGTGTATGATTCATTGTTAACTGATCAACAGTTGGTTGTACTGTGGTTACGTGTTAACTAAATTTTGTTACAAGTAAATTCGGCTAGTCAGATTTCTCGATTCAACACGGGGTCTGCCAAGGAATACGGCGATAGTGCAAACTGTATATACCTTAAATAGTATATAGATTTAGGCACAGAGCAATTAATGTCTTCGTGCTGATGAAGCTTATCTACCCACAATATCCATGTACGTGTCGTATACATCTATCCGTCGCCCGTGTTACCTATACCTATATAAGAGTTTTAGCGATCTATGATCGACGAAGCCGATCACGACTAATACATTAATTAGTGAACGTCTGTAATGGTATGCGACGTGTACTATTGTAAAACTATCTTTATGAACCACTACGCTAAATTGTATATGACCTATGTATTATGTATACATAAAAATGTTAACAGTTAGATCCGCATAATATTATTGCACGCGTGCAAGCCAAAAAATGAAACGTTATAATATCATCGTCGTGACAATGCGATATATTTATGTCATGATTATAATAATATATTATGGTATAACCTATATATAATATATTATACTGTGATTCACCAGCTAAGCATGCTCAACTCAATTTTTCCATATTCTGAATTTTGGAATTTTCGAGCATATTTAAGGATGACTATACTTTCAAATACTTAGATTTCTTATACTTATTTTTTTTTTCAAACGAAAACCAACCTCATTTACTTTAGATTGTTAGGCTGCAGGTGACATTGTTTAAAATTTTGACGTATTTAAATCAAATTTTGAGTGAGTAGTTTTTGAGTTATTAAATTGTAACACTAAGTATGAGTCCTTACTTCTTAGTCTTAGGCACACAGTCCTTAAAAATGGTTTTACAAAAATGTAAAATTAATGTTATATTAAATTTAGCACATAATATTATACTTGGACAATTTCTACAATTTTTACAAATCATAAAATGTTAATAAATACATTTTATAGCCCTCTATTCCAAACCTATTATAATCCACCTTTTATCCTTACTCCTTAGCACACGAAGTTAAATAATTATAAAACTACTCGCTTGAATTTCGATTTTGTTGCTTCAATATTTTCCAAAAAGCAAAAGATTTTATACAAAATGAATGGTAATATTCAGTAAAAAAAAAAGTTGTTGTCGTCACATGGGTAGTATAAAAAAATCTAAGTACCTATTTGACAATCAGAATTTCAATTAATTTATTATGAAAGGAAAAATAGGGGTGTGCTGGTGAGCATAAGTACTTGGTGAATCACCATGCTTGAACATTATACTCTATTGATTATCGTAGTATCGTCTATTCGTCTCTATAATACGGATGAGTCATTTACAAAGATTTGCACAATTTCTGTACCTATGCATTATAATGATCTCACGATATATACTATATAGTTTCACTTAGCGTTTTAAAATATAATGGTATTCATGTTCGTGTGAATAACGAATGAAAACTCGAACATTTTCAATTTACAATGTCGTAAATGTTTTACATTAAATTGAATTACTAATGAATTTGTTTAATGAACGCGCCATCATACTCAGTGCAAACATGACTTTTCATTTGTATAGAGTACCTAAGATTTTATAAGATGTAATATATTTTATTATTATGTATAGTTGATGTATATAAATCACAGTATAATATGTACCTACGTACTTTTTATGAAAATGCTTATAATTTTAATTTTATTAATTTTTCCTTAATTTGATTGTTTCAAACTTATAATATGTGTGTGATTATAAAGTACCGAATTCTACATATCAGTTATGCCTTCACTTTTAGTGATTTCTTGTTCCTGCAAGTGTTCACACTTTCACAGAATAATACCTACCGTAATATATTATGGTATATAAATATCTTTTAGTAGATTATAGAATAGTATTAATTTCTCTTACGACTCATTATAAATGTTAAAATATACTATTTAATATAACGTGTACAAGAGTATTAATAAGCTACAATTTTAATATAAACTATAATATTATGCAAGATTATTAATTAATTTCGTTTACTTTGTCTTATGCATATTTCGTTGTGTAATATTAATTGATGAAATAATTTCGGGTAAATTTCAGAAAATCATGCTAAATTCGAATGAGATTTTTATTTTTAAATAAACGCCAATGAACAATATTCAATGTATTTGATCTAAATTGTACATTTTAATCGTGTTATTAATTATTATTCGATGATATTTCCATGTATTATTCAGACTGGTGCTGCCTGTAGAGTGTAGAGTGTAGACTATAGTTATATAAATGCAAATTAAAATAATATTTAAGTCGATTCGATACAGAAATTATATAAAAAGTTTTTAGACTATATAATTAGGTTTTAATATGATTGTATAGTATTTTTAAACTTTCAGCGAAATAATAATCGTGCGATTTATTTAGGATAATAATAGCTGGGAAATATTAAATAAAACACTAATTTAGTTTAGCGTGACAGTAAAAAACACTCAGTAGTTTTAATAAACGAAATAAATAAACCCTTGTTTATCACTTTCTACAAATGAAATATCTATATTAAACCGTAATATAGTCTAATATACCTAACTACATAGATACTAAATTTGTCAAGTCTTATTTGTATCCACTTTTAAAGTATTGAAATTATGTAGAACATTTTTAGAACTAATGTCATCATTCAGTAACTTAATCAATAGATTATAGTGTATCACTATTTTTATTTTTATCAAATAATCGGTAAACCGTATCGCGTACACTTACCTATTACAAATAATTGGAGGGGAAATAATATGATATAATATGAAAACCACAACTTTAATTTAGTGCAAACAAATTGTTCAGACATTAATTTTCTTTCACTTTAGTCAATAAATGACTGCTTAATTTTCATAAATTATAATAGATAATATTAATATATAATTTTCCAAAATTCGTTTCATTATTTTTAATGTTATTTCATCTGTATAGTATGTTTCATTATTGGTACTTGCATAGCACTAGCAAATATTTAAAAATATTACTTTTTCTGTATAATAGTCCAACAATGTATTTTTAGGGATAAAATGTAAATACGCTATTATTTATTCTAGAAATATAGGTAATTAAACAATAATTTTATACAGCATACCTATCTTAAGACACGCATGTATTATATTGTATTCAGTATTACTCAATGGCTTGGTCACATATGGGATTGTACTTAATAATAGCAAAATATTTAGTTAAAACGTTTCTGACAAGATTTCAGACGTAATATTATGTTCTTTATTTTATAGCTACTGAAATAGTTATATTATTTGCTTGAATTAGGTATTTATTATTATTATTCATTATTCACAAAATAAACAGAAGTATAAACAGATACCATCAATTTAAATTTAAGACACACAACTACCATTTTACAGCGATATTATACTAATACCTATTCTTTATTTAAAAAAAAAAAATATAATAAGTAAAACATTCTTGTTGGTGTTTGCCAATAATGTTACTATACAATTTGACAAGTGACAACGATATAGAATAATAGTAAACGCAAATACCTAACCCGTTTCAGTACGACCGATATCTATTATAATATATTGAAATCTTGAATTGTTCAATTTGTTATAAAATTAATAATCACCATAGTATTATACCCTATATTATGACTGTCACATTTTTCATAGTTTATTTATGACCACAACTTAGATTTCTTTAATATATTCAGTTATAAATAGTTATGTATCTTTGATTGATATTTAGATATTTTTTAAATGTTTTATTTTGGGTAATTACATTTTCAATACATGTGCACCGAATTCAAATCACAATATATGTATTTTTCATTTTTAAATTATACCTAATTATTGGGTAAAAAATTGTATATTATGTAGTATAAAAAAGTACAATAGGTATTAACTGCTTATAAGCTATACACTATTATGTCCGTATTTACTACTATATTCATGTTCTTGTATAAGAGTTTTATACCAACTAGTTATGAACTACATACCAGTAATAATTAAGGTACATTAGTAATAAGCAAAAAAAAATAAAAATATAACTTGAAAATTATTATTAGTAAAAACTATTGTAAAACAATTCAATACGAAATACCTGCTATTATTTGCATCTAAGTACAGCGTGTTAAAGTATTGAACAAACGATATGATTCGTTTTAGGTAGTAGATTTATATTTTTTTTCTCGTAAATTGTACATTGGCGCACCGTGTAATAATTTTATAATATTTTGTAAAATCGATTTTTAAAAACGTTTTTCTTTATAGTAATTTTACACGATAAACCTAATACCGGTAAGTGGTAATACTTTAATACATTAGTACCTATCTGGTGTCTAATAATCATCAACATTTGTGACGTGTGTCGACTGGTATTTGATTAAACTTTGAGTTTATGTAAACCACGTTTATTAACTGTTGGCCCAAATTTATAGGTGACCATAATATAATCGCATGCAGTGCATTGGCGTACATTTCCACTACTGCTTACGTTAATGCATATTATATTATTATTGTATGCATTATTGCATTACTATGAGGTCAATCGGTTCTACGGTATTAGATTGTGCTGCATTATGAATGTTATTCAGCGCCCTTCAAACTTGAAAATATCTACAAACAACATATAGTATTATGCATGTACCGATACACATATTATAACACTATCTTAACATTAATTCATTTAGCCACATTCATTTTTAAAATAGTCCTACCTAATTTGAGCGTACACGACAAAACACATTGTTTTCATTTAGCAATGAATTATATAACTTGTATTAACCTATAGTTTAAGTGAAAAAAAAAATATGTGGAAATAAAATAAAAGCAATAGTTATGATCTTACTGTACCTACCTAATATTTACATGACCGCTTTTTTCTACGATCGTGTTATAAAGGTGGTACTTGCGTAGGTATATTATATATTTTACGCAATACATAAATAATATATAATTATATTCGAGAAGGATGCCATAAGATTTTTACAAAAAAATCGTGTTGTAACTCATAAGTAGGTAGGTGTAGGTACTCAAAATTACACAAGTAAAATTTTTTCAAAAACTCAAAAATGTATGGGAAAATCGGTATTCTTATTTTAAAAGAATCGCCCCGCAACATTATACGCGTTATATTTAATTTTTGCATCAACAAAGTTTCTCTCGCCAGAAGAAAGAGTCTTTGATAGTTGTTTTTATATTTGTATTCTCACATGTCCAATAAGTCGTAAAATCCATTGCAATGCAATCCATTATCAAGGTTAAGGCCGCCCCGGGTTTTTAAACATATCCTATACAATATTACAATATAGGTAGGTACGTAACGGAATTCGAACGATTCGCGTCCAACTACACTCGGTGGTTCGTATATTAATAATCATTAAGCGCTCTGTCGCCGTATTATTACCATGCACAAGCCGCAACTACAAGAGTAGCGTATATAACGGTTCGGAGATGTCCCAAGAGCCGGCGCGAGTCGACGACGACGACGGTTGGAAATTCTTTTAATATTTTTACACTCCTCGTGAAAGGAATGTCGCTATTGATAAGTATAAAAAATAATAATAATAATAATAATAAATAAAATAAAAAAACCGGTTCCACAAGTGCACGCTGCTGCTGCTGCTCTCTCGTCGCTGCCCGAGCCTACTAACCTTGTTTATTAATGTTCGTGAGTGTATCCATGCAGCCGCCGCCGCGGTGTGCCAGCCTCGCCAAACCGGCAATTATTCCGAAATCGAAAGGGAGAAATTTCTCAAGTACACCGGTGTGGGTATTGGTGTGTGCGTTTTTTTTTTTTTTTTTTGACCGCTGTTTCTTTCTTTTATCGGCTTTTACTTTCTAGTTTTTACAGCCCCGAGGCTTGTTGTAGCTGCGTAAAAGTTTTCGTGAATTCCTTTGAATTACCAGCCATGTTTGCTTTTAATTTAAAGTCTAATTTTTCAAATCCTCGTTGTATTAAAAAAAAAATTACGCATTTTCGAAATAAACCGACAGCGTTATTTGATTTGTTGACCTTTCTGCTATAATTCTATTCATTTTTCAGAGTAATTGCATTCAACACTCTCTCTATCTCTATATATAGGTATATATATATATATATTCATAATATAATACTCATTCAAATAAAACTAATAAAAAACTATCTTGTATTTCAAAAATAATTTTATAAAAACGGTGCATCCGAATTGCATGCCGTCTCTTGGAGGGGTCTGTCCGAATTTCATGCCATCTCTTAGAGGGGTAACAGACCGAGACCACAATACACTACATTACTCCAATATAGATACTGTTTGGGAAAATATTTACACGGATATAAAAATATTTCAATCTAGAAACTAATCACTGAACAGTTGTAACAACTATACATAAAAGAGCGTTTCTAAACATGCATTTTTTTTAAAAAAATTAAGAAAGTCCAAAAAAAAGTTTAAGTTGTTTAAGTGCATAATAAATAAACGTGTGGCATGCAATCCAGACAAAGCCCTCTAAGAGATGGCACGCAATTCGGACAAACCTCTACAAGAGACGGCATGCAATTTGGAAATTTTTTTTTTTAGGCATGCAATTCGGATGCAGCCTATAAAAAGTATCTGAATCTTACATAATAATAAAATTGTTGTGCTGTTATACATATTGTGTATGTACATATAGGTACATCGTTATTATTTTCAAATTAAAGTTTACCGAAAACTATTTATTGTTATATTTGATGTTAATAATTATATACCCTGCATTTAATATTTTACTATCTCATCGATATTAAATTATATTTAATTTTGTTTTTCATTTATGAAAACACGGGTTATTGAATTCGACGTTTATGGAATTTTCTTATTTCCTTATTTAATGTCTGTCTATTCGTTGAAATATTAATAATAATTTGCATAATATTATACCATACTAGGAAGTAGTCTGATATGTTGGAAAAACAAATACAAAATCGTATGTTCACATTAATGTCTAATATAGGTAATACACTATAATACGCAGTAATATAAATCGGATTAAATGTAGATGATACCTGTACCTACCTGTAATATAATACCTATGCCTAAATCGATAATATTTCGAACGGCGGTGGAGGAAAAAAAACAAAATTAACTGTAACAGATGATTATAATCATAACATGAAAATAACGACACGTTATAATATTATATATAGGTACCGCGGGTACCGTGTATATACACTTCCAAATTCTTTATTTGGGGCCGCCCGATGGAGGAATCCATGGTACTACGGTAGGTATTAGGTAACAGATGCAGGGAATGGAACTAATAAAATTAATGGTCCATTGTGGTGTTTCGATACTGTATATTATATACGTACGACTATTATGATAAAAATTTATATTTCGGGTTTTTTTTTTTTTTTTTAAACGTCTTGTACGAAACGTAATCTCGATGCAGCGGTGCAGTACAATAGCGCCGACGACGATAAAAAAAAAATGCACAACTGCAAGAAGGAACTGGTGGCTGCAGTATACCACAACGGCGAACGTTATTGTTTCGCAAGATCGAAAACTCCGTTCGAAACCCATAATAATATTATGTGTATAATATATAATATTATAATGTATATTATGACCTTTGACATTTTGCAATAACACATAAATCAGTGCGTCGACACGCGCAATTGTTGTGCGGAGGCGTTTGTTTTTTATTCGGCTATTTTTTTTTTCCTTTTCGATCGCGATTCGTGCAGCCAGCGACACCTGCACCCGCAAATACCTTCCAACGTGTTTTATTGCAAATACAATTTCAAATATTTTTACGTCCCCACAATAGTCTGGCGTGCCTGTGTTTTCGATAAAATTCACTCGAGAGCGTTATAATCAGCGCGGCTCGCTGTTATGGGGACGTGAAGCGATAAACATTCGTTTGATTTCAATTGAATTATATCGATAGAAAAGCGTACCTCATTCGATTTGAGCGTAGGTGGGCACACATAACATCGCACTTCATTATAAGCACCAAGACTTCCGAGTTAGAAATTATTTTTACATTTTACAGATATATGTTAATGATTGAACGTAAAGACATTATTATGTTTTTCAGTAGAAAACGATCTCCGTATTTTACAACTAAAATAAACGTATGTTTGGTCGTAAATTACAAATATAAAAATATTGTTTTTATTTATTCTATTGTGTTGACTCGTAAGTAGTAGAAATATTTTCGAAAAATGATTTTTAATCAGTGTTTTATGACGCAATAAACTTGTAAAATTTGAACTTAACCCTTTTTCTGTTTTCCCGATGATTGACAAATTTTTTTTTTTCGTAATCAGTAGAAAGTTTTTTTCCAAGTCAAATCGATCGTTTCGCCCTTCAACCACATTATTTGTTCAATGACCGTCATTCCATACTATTTTCAAATACACTGAATTTGTGTACGTATGAAAAAATAATAAAATGTTATATATATATTATTATGATTAATATGATAATACGCTCTTATTTCTTAACTACTAACTAGACATTGTTATAGTTTCCTTTTTCCGTCAAAAATAATATTTTCTCTTTTTTTGCCACAAGAAAAAAAATAAGTACGGTTAAATTTCATCATAAAAACATGATTTTTATGACATTTAATGATGTTATCTTTCATTGAAAACATTATTCGTACAAACAAATATCTATATTTCATAACAAAATTAATATTTTTACAATTTTTTTTACGTGTGCTAGACAAATATATTTAATATTATTATTTATACATACCGTCACTATAAACTTTATCGATTTTATATAATATTATATGGTGTCAGTAATAAAATTATTCATGAAATATATGTTTTTACAATATATACATTCAACCTTTATTATTACAGAAAGAAAATGGCTTGAAAATGGCTGAATGATATTTAAATATATGAATAATATCTATACATACACATGCATTTAATGTTTTTATAGATTTAAATTTTCTAAGAAGTAATTTATTTTGAACAACTACATATTCAAGCTTTTATGCATTTTTAATGTCAACAAATATTTTTTTCTTAGTAAGTACCTTGTTTAAGTTTCAACAATATGTATCTCAGTTTTCCACTATTATTCATTATATCTAACAAAATTAATAACTTTGATAAATTTATTGTTTTAGCCATGGTGTAATTTCTAGTTAAAACCTCGTACATCTAAAACACGAACACTAATTTATTTTTAAAAACATATGGAGGTGCCTATTGACCATTGTAACATAATAATGACATTATTATTATTAAATCGAAGACAAATTATTGAGTTGGAAAAAATTTAATTTGTTTGTATATGTTATGAAGTTAAGGCATAATCATGATGTATTGGTTTAACATTGTAACTTCATTTAACAATTTAATCTAAGTTTAGACTAGATTTCAATAAATATACAGACATTTTTTTTTCATAAGTTTTAACAATGAGTATTTAGCAAAAAAAGGTTGGCATTTCTGTTTCATATGACGGACCGAACGGAGGTCTTATAATAATAATAATAATAATATGTAAAACAAGTTTTGTAAAAATAATTTGCAACTCAAATTCTGTATGTAAATAAATTACATCCCGGTGACTTGTTATGCGAAATACCGAAATGTCCAACTGTCTATGGGCTTTACAGTTTATTGACAATTCTGTAGAGAGGCGTTTCGGGTAGAATAAAATAATATTACACCCCAACAGTTTCGCTGATATTAAAAGAGGATAGAATTAGACAATATCCTTTGTGTTGTAGTATAATATATTATAATATGTAATATAGGCGGCCCTGATATCAACGCTATTGCGTATCTTACAATATATTATTTACTAAAAGAATAATATTATATACGTTCAGTGTATATAGGCACTTGACGTTTTAATCTATTGTAATATTATATTACTGTCTCGACTGCCGCGCTCTTTGAATCGTTTCGTACTTGGTTTTTTTTTTTTTTTTTTAATTGTATAAATACGCGTTTTCACGTTTGCGAGATATAATGATAGAAATTGTTTTCATTTTCAGGCCAACAGTCTCGAGATGTTAATGGCATGACTGGAACTCAAGTCACAATGTCCACCGCGCAGCCCACGCTGACACTTAGCGAACTCCAAAAGGTACGGCCCCGCCAAGTATTATTTCATTACAAACATAATAATATAATATAGGATGTCGCAGAAACAATGCACGCATCGACGTCTCTCTGAAACTATAAATACACAATGGTGTATATATATATATATATATATATAACCGTGTGGGAGTAATAACTCGTGTGTTAATATTATACCTTATCATAATCAAACATGTATAGAACATGAATATACTCACATGGCTATATGCCCATATAATGTACATTTGACCGTGGTACATACACTATCGTATAATAATATGTGCATATAGTGTCTAATTTCAAAAAAAAAACAAATTGGACATCGTGAGCCTTGTCGAGGATAATGGTCGCTGGATTCTTTAACTTAATAAATAGCTTTACTTATCTGATTTGAGGGGACGTTACGGACTTACGGCTGCAACACGCGTGTTTTATGACCGTCGTCAGCCACACTCGAGCCCTAGAAAAGACGCGTCTATCTTGCATTTGGTCTTGGATATAGTATCGTAAATAACGTCTAACCCGATGATATTAAAATGTTAACATGTTTCAAAGACTGTGCGTTATAATACCTAATTGCGTGGTTGAACCCTATAAAACAAAAAAAAAAAAAATTATAGGAAAACAGCCAAACCGGGCAAAAACGGTCTGCAATTCCTTTTATTATTTTAAGAATTCCATGCAGTTCGTACAACAAAACATAAGGTGATGAATAAGTTATTCATTCAATTGCTGGACCAATTTTTTTTCTTGCTTCGTTTGATAACTAATTATGGTTTTTTTAATATCAACAACATAATATTAACATTAATTATATTTTCCTTCGGACTTCATTCCACGTAAAAAGTTTTATTCAAGCCTAAACTTAAAATATAATTGCATGGGTTGTTGTGACAGAGGCGTGTCCAGGATAACAATTCAGGTTATAAGAAAAATTTGAACAATATACTAATTTTTTTAACGGAATTTTTAAATGTTCAATCAATCATAATATAAACTAACAATTAGTATTAATATAATATATATTTCTAATTTTAATCTAATGAATATATAATTTCTTGTTTTTTGATTTAAAATCATTTATTTAAAAATGCATATTCGGGCCTGTCCACTGGACATGGCACTGTGTTGTGCGGGGATGGAAACTGGCAAGACACACCATGGTTAATCATTTATCGTTGTATGAAACTCACAAATAATATATTATACTAATACCTAAATGAGTACTGATCAATTAAAATGATAAAATCTCGAAGATAAAATACAATCATCTATTTTTAACGGAGGAGAAATTATTTTACTTATACTCCGAGACCTGAGCACACTATAGTATTAGCTGTAAAGAATAATTTAAAGGTGACGCTTTTTAAGTGCGGTCAGAGGTAGCAGACCTAGCCCCTCATTGCATTCCCCATTTTAACGCGTGTGCCTTGTGATGTACTTATGCACATTACGGTGTATGTCTTGGATTTTTTTTTAAGATTTAACCTAAGATATGTTGTATATTTACTGTGATCGATGTGTATGAAATGTATAAGGTATATATAATGTAATAGACCGGTATGCAACATCTTAAATTAATATCATAGCATATTTTACAATAAACATTAAGATCGTAACGTACGTTTTCTCATACATTTTCAAACAATAATTATTATATAAACTAAAAGTAAATTAGTATAAAACAATAATTTCAATACGGGAATAATGCGTAGCGTAATAATGTCAGTGTATTTGGCATTCCATTTTATGCCGATAGTTTTGCCATTAATAATAGATTAGGTAAATATTGTTATTACTATAAAAATGTTATCCAATAATAAGTATTCCGAACACATTATAGACTTACTAACAAAACGGGAGTATTATTTTTACCATTATTCGAATAAAATATGATTATTGTGAGTACAATGAGAGTTAATATTAAAATGTATAATCTTAATTTATAATTGTTTTGTTGATGATCTGCTTCAAACAAATTATTAATGTATATTGTAAGTCGGTGGTTGAGTACACGGGAGTAATAGGTCTTATAAGACGACACTTTCTAACGTTTTAAAAATATATAAACTGGGCATTTTACTATGTTATGGGCCCCTTTATATTGATTACTATGATCAAAATATTAGTAAATCACAAAAGTATATAATAATATATTGTCTCGAATGATTCTTAATTAACTGTCAAAGTATGTAAGTAGGCAGTGAAGCGAGCGCCAAAGGGAATCTTGTGTGACTAAACCAACCAATGGCTATAGTCTATAGATAATAACAACAATCAACCCTCACAAAATATAATATATTATTATATTATCATAAAGGAACGGGTATTTTATAAATAGAACAGGAAGGGGACCCTTTTGCGTAGGAGGGTGGGTCGAGGTTGAATGTAATAATGATCATTGTCTGTTTGATATGTGAGCATAAACAAACGAGCGTAAATTAATCTACACGTTCAACCTTCAGGTCCATAATCGATCAACCGTGAATTTAAATGTTTTAATTGCTACAACCGCGTAATCATGTAAGTTGGCAACAGTTTTAGTTCAACCGAATTAACATAATCAAATACACGGAAAAATTGTTCGTACCTATAGTTTTAAATGTGCTCGATCGCTGTGTATATTATGTTGTATTAAATATTTAAAAAAATTTAAATTTAAATAATAAATGTCAAAACAGTCCAACCATAATGTATGCTATTCTCGTCCCTATATGAGTCGAAACGACAATAATAACTACACAATAACATGTTATAATGTTTTTGAAAATTGTTTTTGTTTTTATGTTGCTTACACATTTTATAAGATAAAATAGTACACGCCAACGACCAATATTAAAAATGCCGATCGGGTCAGTGTAGTAAATGAACATTTCCCTAAGATGCATATTGTTATAACCCACTACAACACTACATTATACTGATTCTTTTTAATAGAAGTTGGGTGCAGTATTTGAGGCCATGGTATATTTTTATTATTAAAATGTCAAATGATATAAGAAATTGTTTGTAAAAGACCATTTTTCCGTGGACTTGAATGGGACATTGTAAATTTGTGTTATATTTAATTTTTTTTTAACACTATTATTATACTTTTCTAAGGTCTCTATTATTATTATTGTTTTTATTATTATTATAAAATAATGCAACAATCTATACTGTAAATCTCGGCGATATTAAATTCCAAATGAGGACGTCGCTAACCTGACCAAACCTTTCGTTAAAAAATATATATTGAAACATGTATTTTACTCATAAAGTTATTATGTTTCATATCGTTGAGTAAATCGTTAATATAGTGTAAATAATCTGTTTGATAAATTATTGAATTACTTAAATAAACACGATTTTAACTTTTATTATTTTTATTGCGTTTTATATTCATTAATCATTATGCCTCTTTAAAATTATTAATTTTTTTCCGGAAATTGAATTTGTGTATTTATGTATTCTTATTTGATTAGTGAATAGTGGTAGTATAATATTATCTTTTTTTTCCATTGAGAATAAATTTAATTCCAAGTCATTAGCCATTGACAGCATTAATTTGAAGCACTATAGTCTTAATCATAACTTTTACTGTTTCTTTGAAGCATTATTTTTATTATACGTTGAAAATATGGGATCAGAATTTACTGTCTATATGATTACACAACGATTTCATTTTAGTATTCCGTTAGTAATTTATTACTTGAGACAGTTAATAGTTTAATACTTATAATATCCAATATCCATAATTTAAAATCATTTAAAATATTTTTTATAATTTACTAATAAATTATTCTTCATTTGTAGAATGTAGGTATACGCGTTATTGGATAATGACTTTCAATATTAACCACTTTACCAACGTATAATATTCTTAAAAAAAAATGTTTCCTTAATGAAATTTATATCATAATATATGTCGTTTATATAAAATGACCTATATTATTTTTTTAATAACCAACAGAGTTTCTATACGATGAATATAACATTATTTGACGTCAAAGACTTGGGGAGAGAGATGTGTAGACGATAACTCGTTTTCTAAACACAAATATGCTATACAGCATCCTTAATATGAATTTATAGTTAACTTTTGTTAAGTAGTTTTTCCTATATCAGAGTAAGTCTTAGACAGCGAGTAATATTGGTAGGCATTGTTAAGGAGTATAATTTTCGGACCAGAGGGTTTGAATGGATGATTAATTTGTCAAGATTTTTTTAGTTGCGTGCCATATGATAGTAAGTTTGTCAATAGACGGTAAGTGAAGATCATTATGCAAGGGAATGTCCGTTATATATTATAATATACCGCGAAACATCAATAATAAGCTTTAATGAAATTGATGGAAAAACTTATTGTGGGACCTGAGGTCAGATCAAAGGTTTGGTAGATTTCCCACGTTTAGTATACTGAACGGCCAGACATAGTCGATTACAGACCAGTGATGTTATAAAATATCATTATAATTCCTAATTTAATTTTACATCTCACAATGGGATCAAAGAATGGTGAATTTTCCATTTGTTCGCTTTTGATGATGACTTATCTAGTTTTTGTGTTATAATCTCCATGTCAAAAATTATACGTACTTTAGTATTTCATAATAATATTTAAGTTAAAATGAGAACTGACGTAAACATATTGTAAAGTAAAGATAATAAAATAAAATTTTCAAAATACATCATATAAATATGGATGCAAATGTGCTTTGTTAAATATATGTATTTACGTCATATACAATATGATATCTAAACAATTGTATGATAATTTTATGTAAACTATAATTATTGATATTGTTTGCTATCAACTAAATGCCAAAATATAAGTATTAATTACGTAAATAAATTAGTTAAAAATATTTTAATATTTATTATTTTGTGCTATTTGCATATAAACATAATCCAAAACTAAATAATTTATTTTTACGTTTTATTTTATTCTAAGTAGTCATCTGATACTTATTAATATGATGTGAACTACTGACTGTTATTCCTATATTATATTCAATTCGGTTTAAGAGTGATGGAAAAATAAATATTTTTGACTTCCCAGATGAAAATTAAACGTGGAAGTAGCAAAACGATTTGACTAGAACATATACATAAATTATTATTTATTAAGTAGGCACTCGTTTAATATACATTTGATAAACCATGTTGTAGAAAGATTAGTTAAATTATTTATACTTGGTATTTTCTGAAAATATCAACACAAACGAGATTTGGCAGTCCCATTAAAGCAGTTCTTGAATATATATACAATATATTAGTTATTGCATAATTAAAATATTTATAAATATGTATTTGTTATTACTGTACATGTGTCTTATACGCATTTAAGGTATGGATAAAAGTAAATATGTAAATTATCTTAGCAAACACGTTTACTGGTAAAATATTAAGCCCGCTGTATGTGCAATTAATAATAACAGTTTAATGAAAAAATGCACGTGGTGTCGTGACATATTTTAATACCATGTTTTTTATAATTTATAAAATTCTCCACGGTTCTCCCGCAGAAGGCAGAACATCACTCGAACTCTGTGAACTCGTAGTATTGTAATTGCGAACAGGTCACTTTATCCTACATGAGGTTATACACTTATACCTCGTGTTAATATGTATAATGTATATAGGTATGTAGACAAAATTGGGCTAAATCATAATACGATGTTGCAGCGTCTGCTAAGATTTACATTAAGTTACCTCCCGGCTCCCATTAAACTCAAATGTTTGTGTCGATGACCAATGGTATCATTTTCTCAAATTGGAATGTAGGTACTCGTCACTTGAAGTAAATGTTATTTATTATATTATAAATAATTATATTTGTATTTAATTGTCGCTAAGTTATTTTCGTAGTTTTTTCGTGTCCTGTACGTATAATACGTAGGTATGGGCCGATACCACTTTTCACCGATATCCTATGTATGCTGCCGATATAAAACCGATACCCGATAATATATGGAAATATAAAAACAACATTTTTGTCAAAAAAATATGAACCGATACCACCATAAAACCGATACCATCAACTGACATATAATAAAACCGATACCCGTATCACAGATATTACCTAGAAAAGTGAAAACATTGATTAATATCTAATATATATTTATGGTAATTTTTTTTTGGTATCGGTTTTTTTCCAAAACCGATACCATTGATATCGGCCGATATCTAGTATCGGCCCATCCCTAATAATATGCCACCCTTTATGATGTTATTATTATATTATAATAAAACTTGCGAATTTGGCATTTCTAGATTTCCAGTCAACATTTTAATCAATCAAACAAATTCGTTGGCATGTTGTTAGTGATTGTTAAACAATTTTCAAAGTTGTTTGGACTTTAATAATTTCGACGCTAGGATTTTTTTCGCTTCAACCATGCACGTTTCTCGGTTTATTAGAAATGTTAAACATCTTTCAAAGTTTGTTGGTATTTATTTTCGACAATTCGTAATTTCGTGCTTCCTCCGCAGTAGCAGAGCAATTGAAGAAATGTAAATTTTCTGTGCTGTTACTGCGAATATAGGTTCGCAAAAATAGAAACCAATCCGTATAGCTTCGAAAATAATGTTTGTATCAAACTTTGAAAGTTGTCTAACAATCTCTCATAACTTTCTATACCGAATTTGTCGGACTTACCTAAATGTCGACTGCTAAGTGCTAATGTTGCGCGGCACGCGGGTTTCATAATATTTAATTTACACAATATCATTACATCGTTTCGATGACGAGGTTGATACAAAAACTACGTATAATAATTATTTAGAGCATCCTCTGCACACGGTGCGACAGCATAACGCGTTCGGCATTGTATTATACTGTATTTGGTACGATATTGAATTTTAAACCATTTGTAATGTTAGTGGTTTTTATTTCATTTTTTTTTAATCGTTCACGCTCAGCGTACCTTGACTGCCGCCGCCGCTGTAGCCACATGCGGGTCCGTCATCCCCTCCTCTCTTTCTCCTCTCCCCACCACGACGCCCTTCCGCCCAGAGACCCTTGGACAATTTCCCGTTCGCGCTGTACGGACCGAAGAATCGCGTTCATTAACAGGTGTGCACTCACCCACGCGCACACACATAAACACATGTCCATGATATACATATTATATTCATATTAATTGTATATATATATATACATAATATTACGTTGTACATGGACTATAGCGCACGACGCACTTACGCACACAATAATATGTACCTACCCACTGCACCGCCATCATTACATAGGTACATAACATTATTATCATGTGTGTAAAACCGTCCATCGGACGCGCGCCAGTGTGTGTGCCCGTTGTTTGATAATGATAACAATTATTATACGGTTCGACGTACTTTACCGCATATACGCGCATAATGGTGCATTATTATAATATAGTTGTCCGAAAACCACACGTACGTGCGCACGTACGCGTCTGCGGTCCGCGTTTCGATACAGTGTGATATAGTTTGTACATAATATTATTATAGTAATATAGGTTTTCAAGTATAATACCCCACGCGCGCGTCGGGGATGTTAAAATGTGTGATCGTCGCACTGTGTCTTAAACTGCACCGGCGGAAAAATACGCGTTTAAGCGATAGAATATGTTTTTTTGATAGTTAAAAAAAAAATTTTTAAACATCCTGCTCCTGCTCCTCCTCTTCCTCTGACGTGCACTTCCCGACCCTCCCGGCCGCCGCGGGTCGCTTCGTTATTAGTGCGCGTTTGTGGTTCCGTTTATTATATTATTGTGTATAATATTGTTATATCATTGCGACGGATCGAAACGGCGGCATTGGTTATGATACCTACGGCCGTATGGTAACAATAATATTAACATCCGAGTTGGGTAACGATGTCCCAGTCGCGATACATTGCGCAGTCGAGTTGTGCGTATCCATAATAATATCAAAGTATACCTATAGGTACTATATTATATTATTATAATTATATTATTAGGTGAAATTTAGGTTTTCCAGTACGGTACGCGAAACGCCGGCGCGTAATCACGTTATTCGATCACTCCAAATTCATGTATACATACGTCCTACGTACCTACGTCATACTCATATTATTATTATAACGCGATATACGTTCCAAACTTGATTACATGCGTCGGTCGCTGACGTTCGAAATTAAATCGTAACAAAACGTATTGTCTTATACACCAGGTATATGGTTTACAGACCGACCGGGTTTGTGTTTATATATTATATCGTACAATTTCATTATTAATAATATCGTTGACCCTGCCACCCCACCCCCAGAACGACAGTCGTAGGCGATGGTTGCAACGCGCAAAGTATGGTAATATATTTCATATCATAATGGCATATTTTATTATTTGTGGTAAATAATAATAATTTGCCGAAACGATTGATTCGCATTTCGCGTTTTCCGGTTCCTCTGCATACGGCGACGGCGCGCAGTCCGCTCTCGTTTGCGACATAACTTAATTATTATGATATTATTATTGTGTAAATATACAACAATAATTAATATCATTATTATACCATTCGGTTCATCTCGTTAATGTTCCAGTCGCCTTATCATATACATAATATATTATGTACACGTGCACTATTATTGTAATATTATTATTCCTTTAACGGTCTTTCGAATACGCTGCAGGACACGTCGTGTGTGCGCCGTTATAATATTCTAGAAAGCGAGTCTTAGTCGTACGATGTAATAATATATGTATCGATTTTGTAACATTATAAAATAATTTCCTCTGTTGTATTAAATTATTAAAATTACATCGAAATTAACTACATGCTGTACATATTATATTATATGCAAGATGTATTATAATATTATACTCGAGTGTCGGGGAACCAGGTTGATTGATATTTGATAAATTATACACTCGATATCGATAACCGAGATAACCTGCCTTCATATTAAATCGTCGAGAAATTCAAACTATAACACCACTATTCCGAAAATAATCAAACGGTATATAATTCGACCCTCGTCGTGCAAGATCACATCATCCCTTTTTCGTATAACTTTAGAGCAACGCGTTCAGCAAAATACTTTACCTATAATCAGTATAATCCATATAATATTTTAGGTACCTACTTTTTTTATGGAAATTTCCACCGAGTTTTTTTGGGCTTCATTGATTATTGTAACGTTGCAGAACGTTTGAAAAAGTTCATTGTTGTGGAATGTATCCCTCCATTTTATTAGAAAATTTCAAATACAATTCTACCAGTGTTATCAAATAATGCTTTACTGCTTTAGTTATCACTATATGTATGTATATGAATCAACATTTGTTAATATATTATATATATTATTTGTCCAAATAAAATATCACTCAAACACATATAGTCGTGGAAAACCCGTTTTTGTTATTGACGGTGAATAAATTACACTTATTTTATGAATATTTCGAATTTGTGATAGTAGTAATTTGTAAGAGGGAATATTATACTTCAGCGATAGCCACTCGAAAAATGAAGTATGCTCAATAAATATACATTTTATAATGAACACTTAAACTCAAATTCCAATTTGTTGAATGGTTACGACTTTCAATACAATTATAATATCAATGTATAGATATAAAACGTATTTTCTCTATTGTTGGGTACAGAAAATGACATTTTAACCGAGCGTTATGCTAATAAAATTGATTTTCATTATGAAATCACATTTTGACCTACTTACTGTGTTGTTTGTAAAATAACTGTAAAAATTCCAATAATTTTTTGTTCACGAGAAAAACATACCCGCAGTTTATAAGTTTTATAATTCCATAGTTTATAGATTTAAATTTGATTTAAGTCACGTAAAATATTTCTGAAACATAATATATCAACACGCTCATCACCGCCGCCGTACACTCGACAAACTACACGGTCGTGATGTATCTTTTGATATTATACAAATATATAAGATCATGTTGTTTACACTTTCATAGATAAATACTGTGCAAGTCAGATCAGAGTGTACTTTTCGTAACAATTTCGACCAGTGTCGTTCCTATCGGTGCGGGAACCCCGGTTTGCCGCAGAACGACAATCGGCGGGCGTACCGGGAGCAAGAAACCTTTCGGGGTAAAGATTTTCGCATTTCGCTACTGGCCGACTGTATACGAAGTGAAAGCGAAACCACTCGGCGCAGATAACAGCTACACCTATAATGGGAAATGGAAGGAAACGCGTATAATAACGTAACGGCCACCGTGTCGCGTCACGGACGTTTGATTCGGTTTTAAAACGTTTTTTCAACACCGAATGGGTTCCTGCACGAGTACATTATAATAACATCCAAGTATCGTATATATGTACAATATACATAGTATATTCGCGTAGCGCCTCATAACTATCGCGGCGGCGACCTGACCGGCACTTCCTTCTAGTCCGAACGGCTCCACCTGTACAGGTATACCTACAGCACACAACAACGTCTCGGCCAAGTTCCGGTCTCTGACACAACAATATCGTACACGCGATACCTATACCTGTACACAAGATACAGAACGCATTACCTGTTGTACACCGAATACACCCTGTGCGAGATCGACGTCGACACCGGTGTAGATGATAACATAATAAATTTACGCCATTCGACGATCGATGTCTGACCGCGGTGGGGGTGCGGTCAGCGAGGACCGATGAAACGGAACGCGATCAGCCAGTGGGAGCTGTCGGACCATTTCTGGGCGGAAAGCGACCCGCCGGAACCGTGCGCGGCGGCCAAGAGCTTTCTGCAAAAATGCGCCCGACAGCTCGACCGGCTGACGGCCGACAACCGCCGGGTCAAGTACCGGTTGACCGCCGGCGGCCGCGGCGCCCTGCCCGAGCCGGCCACTCGTCCTCCTCGTCCGCCGTGGAGATCGGTGGACCGCGTTCGCGGTTGCGGTTGCTGCGGTATCGACGGCCGGACCGCCGGTGCCGCCACCGATGACGCGATTATCTTTGTCAGCGACGGAAGTGGCGGTCGCGATCACTGCGGCAAAGACGCGACGCCACTGCAGCCCCAACGCCCGCCGCCGTGCGTAATCAGATGGGCCGAAGACGATTACGCGGCCGCCAACGCCACTGACCGCGGTGCAACCGAAACGTTTGATACCGTTCCGTACCGCGAGGTTAGTACCTATATATGCTTATACGTTATAATATAATATTATCGCAGTTATATTATAATATTATGGCACATAATGTACCCTGCAGGGCTGCCTCATAGCACTTGTGAAGCCTAAAACTGTAGATTACTGATTAATACAGATGAAATAGAAAAACGATTAAATATAGTGAACGGACTAAAAATTAAAATTAAGTTAACTATTTGTGTGATTTAAGTTTTTTTAAAAAAAAAAAATGAAATTAAGATCATCTGTCCCTTTAGACTTTTGACATCTACGTGAAAAACAGTAAACTTTATCATATAATTAATATATAATGATAATAATTGATATATTGTATATATGTCGTACATATTATCGTTGTATCGCGTCACTCCGCTTGTTGAATTCGCCTAATATCAAATTTAAAGGTGTAATCTACCCCACGTAGATATTAAAATTTTGTTGCTCCTCGATGTTAGTAAAAGTTATGAACATTTTAAAATGTATAAAAAAATGTACAGTTTTAAAATGCTCATAATTTTACATAAAGTAACTTTCAATTTAAATTAATAGAATATAGAAATCAAATATTGACACTAATATATAGCAATACTGTTGCTGTTCGGAATTAATATGATGTCATGTTTACGATTTATTAATTGATTTATTTAATTAATTGCGTTTTATTGAATTTGACAAAATCACGTAGGTATAAAACCGGAATATATAGTTGCCTATCAATCATAATAAAATATAAATACACACGTCTGCATGTTGTGTATTCATTACATTAATATGCATTATGCACGACTGATTTTTTTAATTATAATATAATATAATAGGTAATTATAATTATTCAATTAACGATAATATTATTACGTATTTAGCGTTTCAAATATTTTTCATAGCGTACCACTGAAATGCTGAATGTAGGTTAAACAATCCATTTCCATGCGTATATCACATGTATAAATACATGTTTATCGTCTGCATAAGGTATTTATTAAGTAAAATCACCAGTGGCATAATATAAAGGAAAATGCTGTGTGATGTGTGCTGAAACAATCATTAACGAAAAGAGAAAACAAAAAGTGGGTGTACCTTCATTAGGTCGGGTTCGGCGTTCGCTGTATACCGCTGGCGCCGAACTGTTACACACTTATACTATATTACCGCTATAGACATAAGTCGTCGATATTTTTTTCCCCTATTCGTTCTCGATTTACGATCAGTGCGATAGTAAAATTATAACTGTGCAAGCGACGCGGAGGCCTATGATCGTCGTCGTTTTTGTCCCTCGGGGAAAAAAAAAAACGGCAACCGGGACGGTCGATCGTCAATGCGATTCCTCTTGGAAAATTATAGTTAAACCGCTATTATTTTTCTGTACTGTTCGTTCGTCCGTTTGTTTGGTTTTTTTTATTTTTATTTTTTTTTAATCGGTTTTTGTTAATCCTAAGTGGACAAAACGACCACGAACGATTGTATAATAGTTATAACTTAAATTCAATGTATTATATTTTTTAGAGGGAGCGAATGGCATCGTTTCCGAGCAACGGGATGTGAAATGAATGAGAAAAATGAAACTATAACAATAAACTATGAGGGGTGTATGTTGTACGCATACTAACATATATAGTATATAATAATAGGTATATGTGACATACATATTAATCATACGACTAATAACTATTCGTATTATTTTGAAAATATGATATTGTTTTTTTACCGCCTATATATTTTTATATTTTTCAAAGACTATTTGATCCATTTGTTTCTACATTATCGAAATTGTCGTCTTTGAGTATAATATCAAATCCATTTAAGAACGGTATTCATCCTTCTTACGTACATTGAATTACCTTATCGATGGTATTATTTATTCCATCGTTCAAAAGTCAGCCGACCAATACAATAAATGTTTTTTAATATTATCAATTTTGTCTTATATACAACAAACCTGAAATACTCGTAATTCTTGATGTTTTCATGTATAATATAATATGTGTAAAATTATCCAATTTAATAATAATAATAATATATTTTTTTATATATATTTGTTTAGTTTTATATTTTTCATCGATTTTGGTTCATATATTCGCTATATAACGTAAAATGTAAGTTAAATATTCATTTTGTTTTCGTGGATCATGCCGCTTAACTGTACATACAGTTTATTATTTTCGCGGTGTTATTCGATCACTTTAACGGACGTTTTATTTTCGTGGAATTTAAAATATATTTTATCATATCCGTAAACATTTTTTATTAAACAACGTTTTAAATCCATGCATGTAAGATAAATTATTAAACCATATTTATTATCGTAGTGTTTCAAATGTGTGTAGTCAATTTCTCTATGAACATCCATTATTCACATCCATAATATATATTGATGCTATTTGGCAACAAAAAGCACAAATGCACATTTAAGATTATAACATTTAACAGAGTAGCACTACAAGCTGACTTCATAACAACTCAAGTATTTACAAGCTTGCACACACACAAACGTATATTAAGTGGTGTGGGGTACACTCTATAAATAATATCATACTATAAATAAATGGATAAATTAAATATAAAATATAAATAAAGACAACATTTTGAGTTTCAAAACGTTAAATATTTATTGTTCTTTAGTACATAAATACACAATTTTTTGAAACTCCACTTGAATGAGTTTATGTTTTTTCAATGCAATATTATAAGAAGTTTAAAATAAAAATTAATTCCTATGAGTCGCATACGCAAACAGTAAAATCTGAATTTCTCTTGAGGGTTTGAATAAATAAGTTAATTTATTATTCCTTCTCACGCTATTTACACAATTTAATTCATGGGTTTGTAAATTAAACATTGTGCTCGATCGGACGTCTAAATAGCTAACAAATAAACAAATTATTTACTATTTAATTAGTCTCGTTTTAAACTTCAAAAACTAAATTTTAAACTGGTATATTTAATGAAAACATTCAAAAACATATTTGTTTGGTTAAATATATGTTACAATTTAAAAATATATATATTGAGAGAGACCTATATAGTACTAAATGGGTCATTTGTTGTAAAATCAACATTTGTACTTAATCATATCAAAACGTTATACAAGAACTGGGATACATTTTTAGGTTTAATAACGATTGATTTCGTTTAAGCTTATTTTAACTTTTGAAAAATTGAAAAATTAAAATAATATAATTTAGGTAGGTAACATAAGACATAATAATATATAATATAATAATAATATCCCCTTGTGAAATTCAATTTTTTTGTAAAGGTTAAGCCACATAGATATTTGTTGTAATATTAATAGCATACACAAATATTTTGATATAACTCAAATGCGTTTTGCTTGAAACTTTGAAATTGTGTAACCATTAAGGTTTGTTTCAATATCTCCTAGGGGCTTTGTAAACTCTTTCGACAGGACTCGCATTCTACTAAAAAAGTATTTACAAATAGTAATAATAAAAAAAACACATCATTATAAAACATGGTCTCCTCAGATATTAAAATGTACTTATTTGTGTATACAATTTTATAACATCAACAAAATAAATGAAAATATATTCCTTTGACTCGCATTGAATTTGGAACGTGCCGTAACACGTCATTACAATGTGTGAATAAAAAGTCTACCATACTACATTAAATAGGCACTATTATATATATATATTATATAAATTACCTACAATTGAAATAAAAATTGTCATCTAATAGTATGTAAGATATAGGTAATAATAATAATAATGTATGAATATTGAATAATAAAAAATACGTACGTTGGGCCACTTATAAATAAAAAATCTAAATAAATTCAATATAATAATAAACTGTGTGGACATTTGTATAAAAAAAACTACAAAAACTATTAATCATTAAATTTAACAAAAGAATATTTTTAAATTTTTGGAAAATACGACCACCAATAATAAATTTTATTTTAAAAGTTCAACCTGAAGCTGTTTTTAGTACCTATTGTTCCTTCGTAATAAATTAAAGTAGAAAATCTATAAATAATTAAATACCTACACATGCGGTGTACGTATTGGAATTGTAGGATGCACATTTTCAAATCAAAAATATCATAGTTTATGTAGGGAACATTGTTCACTTTAAATTTGATATTATAATACGTTATTCGATTATAAATAATTGTACAGTATAAAATTCTAACTAAAATTCTCTCACAAACGCACAATGCACATATACATATTTCGAATATTTGTTTTATTTTAGATTCCAAGCGGAGCAATAATTTATTGATTTTGCGATTATGTGTGTTTTTATTTGTATGTTTGGACATTTTTTGGAGACACTTTTTCTCATACGAAAAATACTCTAATCGTCAACTTTGATGAAAGTTTCTTGTGGCAAGTTGAAAAATAAAAAATTAAAATTCTCCGTACTTTTTGAATAATCGCGATAAACAAAAATAATTGGAACATTTGTTGAAATTGTAATATAATATAATTAGAATAATTGTTTGGTAAACTTTGGTACAAAAAAGTTCGATAGTCTTCTTTTTTTGTATGTAACTTGACACCTTCTGTATAGCAGAGTGATTACCAACTTTTTATAATTTATTCTTGATTGATTAAAAGAAAATTACAATTTAATTTGCTTTTCAATTATAATTTAACTATGTATTGTATTTAAATATCTAATTGAACTATACCATCATAACATACTTCTTATAATTAATAAATAGTTATGGATCCTCTTAAATTGTTTAATTTTTCTGACCATTCATGAGCATTCCCAGGATTTAATCCCAAGTTAAGTACCCTGTAATTTACAACTTTAGAACCACACTGTTTTACCGTTTTACTGTAAATATTTTTCTACATTTGTGATGTGATATTTTAAGTATTTTCAATATGCATTTATTCATTAATGAAAAATGAGATCATTGGTTAAATTGTTCACCAATATTTACACAATGTGGGCACTGGACAAAGCACTTCACGTTAGTCACATTACTTAAAAATAAATATTTAAGACATTTTCTAATTCACTAACTTAAAAACCAAATTTAATTCTCGACATGATTCTTTATACAAAGTATCTCCCGAGAATTTCCTAATTTGAAAATGACAGGCTAATGGAATCAACATTGCCCCGCCACTTTAAATTAGCATACTCTCGAGAGACCCCCTGTATATTGTAAATCTTAAAAAAATTAGAAGTTTTTGTACAGTATATGCATTTAATGTCTACGCACAAAAGTAATAACTAGGTAATCACTACCTAATAAGTATCTTTTGTTGGAGAATTTGTTAACTATTTTAATATAAAATTGAATGAATAATATTGTGGTCTACGTTTTCACATAAAAACGTCTAATATTAACAATATCATTATTATATTTATAATATTAGTCTTAAATCTTTCAAATTTTTGTATGTTTTATAAAAAAAAATACCAATTAGGCAGGTACTTAAAGGTAAATTAAACGCTTCAAATATTTTATTGCGTAGATTTTGTATACTTTCATTGCTATGTATTGCTTGAGCAATGAATATAAAATATATAACATGTATAGTGTATTGCTATCATGCTATGTTAATATTTACGTCAAGTTTTTATTCATATAAAGATACATTTCGTGATTACGTTGAGTGATTAAACTCATTATAGACCTTATTCGTAAATAATTTATACAAATAAAAGAATTTCCACACTGATCATTATCAAGCGTTTATTTTCTATAAAGAGCCAAGTCGTTAAGAAATTCAAGTACATACTCAATTTTTAATTTATTGGGTCACAAATTGTTGGTTATTATTTAAATTTCTGGTATGTAGATACCTTAATTAGTTAAATAGAATCTGAAACAACAAACTCCGACCATTAAAAATATGTTGACTTAAATTTTAAATTTTAAATGGTTTGAATATCAAATTCACAACTTAACTAATAATAATAATAATAATAATAATAATAATAATAATACTATTTTCTTATATTTAATTAGATTCGATATTACAGTGTACTTGTAACAGTATTACATAAATGCACAAAATAATGATGGTTTATCGTTTCAATCAATATATTATGCGTCCGTGAAAAATGGTATTGGAATCGCAACGAGTGTATATTTTAATATTTTCCACTTGCCTAACATTGTTTTAGAAAGTTGAAGCTATAGTGTTATTCAGGTACCTACTCCCAAAATAATATAAAATCTAAACAGTATCTGCCGTGTGTTGGAAAATCGTTATACCTATTATGCTTATAATGTATCTCTTACAATAGGTACCTAATGCAAAAATAAATTAACATCCTTTATTACCATCCTTTTTGGAAATTTCCAAGCTACTTATCATTGTTTTTAAACATTTTTATTACCAAGACATTTTGTGCAGTCGCCTAACAACAGTAAAAAATTATACGTCCCGTAATTCCCGAGCATGTTTATATAACTTCAACAATATTTCTACGTATTATTATTATTATTATTTTTTTTTTTTTGCTTGGAGTTCCGGCTACTGTCTCGTGTATCCGGAATGAAATCGTTGATACAACCATTATTTATTTAGAATTATTATTAGATAGGTCTTGGGTCTAAGGCCATCTGTTATTGCATTATGCGGCTCAATTTGTCATGATATTTATTGCATCCGTTTTAATGATCATATTACTTGTAATCGATTTACATTATATAAAAAAAAATATTTCATTCTATAAACATTATTAGATATATGGGTATTGGGTATTCTGAAGTTTTATCTATCTACAATCTACATAGCTCCGATAATAATTGTATTTCAAATCGATACCAAACTGCAGTTTGCAGTTCAATAAGTAAACGTTATTTATTGTTATATTTCGTTTGAACTGAAAAAAAATACTGTTTTATTGTTAGCATATTCATACGTTGTATACATTAAAATGTAAGTACATTATAATATGTCCATATGTGAAGAAATATTTGAGTGAAATTTAAACCAATGGGGTTGAAGGAAAAAATGGGTAATTTTATTATTGACCTCGGCGATCAATGCACAAATGCATATTATGTGTGCTTGTTATTATTGCATTTATAAATCAAATAAAGATATAATGACTAATTATTTCTATATGTAATATTCCACATATATTTAAATATATAAGTAAAATGGCAGATGAAAATCTATGTATGGTATAAATGTTATTATTATTTATGGTATTACAATAATACTAAGAAGAACACAGAACCTCTTTATCATTATAGAGTAAACGCATATATTATAAGCTATAATATTTGAATTTTGAACATATAATTATGTAGTGAACCATACATTTATGTGTAAATGTCGTCGTGAACGTATAAACGGAGGAAAACATTTTTAATCGCTACATAATATTTTATTATTTGTTTTAGGGTGAGCTTGTGTGGTTTGACCCAGGTGTTGGTCATGTCTTACCAGGAGAAGTTCTGGAATACCACAAGCCTGCGCAAGTACTCACTGTGCAGGCTGTTATTGCGGGGAAAGTAAGTCCTAAGTGAAATATTTGCTTTTGCGATCGTATTATTATAATATTTTTAAACTCAACAGACACAAATTTTCTCACTTACAAGTTCCAACGGTGTTAACCGGCGACAAGATCTTGGTCAAAATGGTATTGAAGACATGATACAACTTACGTAAGCATTTTTTTTAAATAACAAAATAAATAGAGTTGAATTCTTATGCGTAAATGTACTTTTAGGGACTTGAACGAGGCTTCGTTATTGTGGAATTTGAAAATTCGATACGACAAAGAACTTATATATGTAAGTATCTGAACTTATTATAACGTACGTGAGCATTGCTCGTTTGTCAAAAAAAACCGTTTAAAAAACAAATGGCAAAATTGACAGAATCGTTCTGTAAGGACGAATTTTTTTCAGGAACATATTTTAACTGCATCTACGTATATTATATTAATTTATCGTTGTTTTTTAGACGTATACTGGAAGCATATTAGTGGCAGTGAACCCTTACAAAATGTACGACATGTATGGGTTAGACATGGTGAAAAAATACGAGGGCCAAATTTTAGGAACATTACCACCGTGAGTTCACTCGATTATTTCACCAGAAATGATAAATTATTTTATGCTAACGAACAAAAAATATATTAAATCGGTTTTTTCTTCAGTCATTTGTTCGCAGTTGGTTCCGCAGCTTACGGAATGCTTCCTAGAGGAAATCAAGTCGTCGTCATTTCTGGCGAATCTGGTTCTGGTAAAACGGAATCCACTAAGCTTATTATGCAGTATTTAGCAGCTGTTAATAAATCGCCATCCAATCTCATTACTGAACAAATTTTGGAAGCGTCCCCATTACTGGAAAGTTTTGGTAACGCCAAAACTGTGCGTAATGACAATTCATCCCGGTTTGGAAAGTTTTTAGAAGTCCATTTCAAACAGTAAGTGATAGTTTTAAATACACTATAATAATAGTTATATAATACAATTATCGCGTTAGTTGAAAATGTTGGGTGAAACACGATTATAGACAAACGATATTTTTTTTGTGCCTAAAATGACACGAGTGTGTATACAATTTAATGCAACGTTTTCGAGTTGTTGTATCGGTGAAGGAAAGTCCATTTAAAATGCCCTTCAATTTAATTTAAAAATCAGCAGTTGTAACTAATGTTGGGTATTCATCTAGTCACTTTTCGATTGCAGTTAAGGGTTCTTAATATCTGCTACTCAATTTTTTCGTACTGAGTATCATTATAGATATGCTCATCGATAGACTCACAAGTGTATTATCAGACGTCGTTAGAATACTGGCGAGAGCTAGAATCGTTTTTATTTGTACCTATATACTAACCAATAACTATTATATAACCCATCTTTCCGCTTACGTCTAAATCTACATAAATCCGTGTTGACAAGAATTAAGTCTTTGCCACGTTCCGATGAAATTATATAATTTTCCATAATAATGTAAAATAAAAATACTAAAAAATTTTAATTAATTCCGTTTTCATATACTTTTTGATATCAGCTTAGGTGCCTAAATTATGCACTGCGTTATGGTACTTAATTAATTTAATATACAATTCAACTCGTACATGTTTATAAATTTAGAGGTGTCATATAACAATTTATTAGTCCGTTATCGTGGATCATTTAAAATGTTTAAACCTTTAATTGATAAAAATTAAAACTATTATTATTCAATGATTTTATTTCAAAAATAATTTATATAAAATATTGAAATTTCAGAGGAGTTATATTGGGCGCTAAAGTTACAGAATATCTACTAGAAAAATCTCGAATAGTAACACAAGCTCCAGAAGAACGAAATTATCATGTGTTTTATGAACTATTGGCGGGTCTCGCTGACGAGGAGAAACTTAAATACGGTTTGCTATCGGCTGACAAATATTTTTATTTAAATCAAGGTGGAAATTGTGAAATTGATGGGAAATATGATGGAGAAGATTTTCAATCACTTATGTCTGCGATGCAAGTTCTTGGATTCACATCAGAAGAACAAGACACAATATTTCGAATACTGGCTTCAGGTAAAATATAAAATAAAATAACAGTATTTTCTATATATTTTAAATGTTATTTTATGTGTGTATTTGGTTTTATTACTTGTTAATATTGTTTATTTATAAACATTCTAAAAAGATACAGATACAGTTATTACATAAAACTTTTAAAATATGTGAAATACAGAAGTTGAATTATCCGTTAGCCCATTGAAAAAAACTTTTCCAAAAACTAACCCTTATTTGAAATACCATTTTTTGGGTTTTTTTTTCTGTATAAGTGCTGTATAAAACATATTGAGCTTTTTATATTGACCCAATAACAGCGATTCTAAAAACATACACATACAAATAGCATGCATCATTGTAAAATCTACAATAGCCTCCTCTTTCTGCTCAGAACCTAAAATGTATTAGACCCGTGTTAAATTATAATAAAATCAATTATATAGGGTTCTCGATATGAAAAAAACAAGTCACGCAGACGTAACACATTTTGAATAATGCATATAACTACATATATCTGTTATACGCACACTCGTATCAATATTTGCACTTTAATTACGGACGAAATTAATATTTATTTAAATTTGTTGTATATAGTTCTACACTTGGGAAATGTTTATTTCCATCGTAAACAGCTAAAACACGGACAAGAAGGCGTTGAAATTGGTTCTGATGCAGAAATCAGATGGACAGGGCATTTGCTCCGATTGGATGTGGATGGTATCAAAGAAGCATTAACGACCAAAACCACTGTTCGTGTTCAATTATTAACAATTAATTTTTATACATCAATTATGTTTATTATTATTTTCTGTTTTACGCAGGAAGCTCGTAATGAACGTGTGTTGACAGCACTAAATATTGATCAAGCATTGGATGCTAGAGATGCATTTGCTAAGGCATTATACAGTTCACTTTTTACATGGCTCGTGGCAAGGATTAATCACATTGTGTACAAGGGAACTAAAAAGACAACGGCTATATCGATTTTAGATATATTTGGTTTTGAAGATTTCAAGGTAAAGATAAACTAATGTATTTTCCGAACAAGATTAACTTATTAAAATGTTGTTTGATTACAGGAAAACAGTTTCGAACAATTATGTATTAACTACGCCAACGAAAATTTACAAGTATACTTCAATAAACACATATTCAAACTAGAACAACAGGAGTATGCCAAGGAAAAAATCCAATGGCAAAACATTGCATACAATGTAAACTGAATACAATAATGATAAACTTACATACGGTATATTGTTTTTTTGAGATCTTAGGTTTGATCGATTATCTATTTTCAGGACAATTTGCCAGTGATTCAGTTGCTATCGAAAAAGCCTGTTGGCATATTGCACCTTCTAGACGACGAGTCTAATTTCCCACGCGCCACAGATGTATCCTTTTTAGAAAAGTGCCATTATAACCACGCGTTGAACGAGTTATACTCTAGGCCCAGATTAAATGGTCCAGAATTTGGTGTTCGCCATTATGCCGGACCGGTGTGGTACAACGTCGATGGGTTTCTAGACAAGAATCGCGACACGTTAAGGCCCGATGTCGTGCAACTATTAATATCGAGCTCTTTACCCGTGAGTATTCGTGTTCACTGAACAGTGATAAAGTTTGAGATTTTGTATAATGTTCATCCCTCCACGATTGCTTATAGATGTTGAGCAAAATGTTCAGCTCTTTACGTAATAATTTTGAAGCTTCAAAAACGTTAAACAAGGCCAACGGCAGATTCGTTACCATGAAGCCAAGAACGCCGACTGTCGCGGCCAGGTTTCATGATTCACTACAACAGCTCTTGGAGTCCATATCTGGGTAAGTTTTTTTACGTGCGTTTCAATTTATGTCCTAAACACTGCCATTTCGTGGTTTAGGTGCCATCCATGGTTCGTGCGTTGCATCAAACCAAACTGTGAGAAGGTATCGATGAAATTTGATATGCCCACGGTATTGGAACAACTTCGATATTCGGGAATGTTGGAAACTATACGGATCCGTAAACTGGGATATCCAGTGCGCATGAAGTTCAGCGAATTCGTAGACAGATATCGCGTTTTGGTCCGAAAACGAAAACTTCCGCCGAAAGGCACGCCAAACAGGTATATTATACTAAATCATTAAATTATTAGTCAAAAAATGTATTTATTTATAAAAATAAAATAACTGTTAATTAGTATGATGATAATATTATTAAAAATATATTTTCTTGCCCGGAAATAGAGAAATCTGTCAAGCAATATTGGAAAAACACTCGGATGAATATCAGTTAGGCACGAGTCGGGTGTTTCTGCGGGAAAGCCTAGAACGGCACTTAGAACGAGAAAGAGCTGCCATTCTGAACACGGCGGCGATCACACTCCAGCGGAACGTCCGAGGATTCCTTGCCCGGACCAGGTACACCGCAAAAAGGCAGAGTGCTATCAAATTGCAAGCGTCCGTGCGCGGATGGATACAGAGGAGGAGATACGAGACTTTTAAACGTGGTGTGATTATAACGCAAGCAACTTTCAGAGGTAGACAGCAGCGAAAACGATACAACCAACTGAAGGTATGTACAAATACGATTAGTGTACAGTTGGTAAATTATATTAAATGTCGATTGTGTTTAATTTAACAGGAGGAAATGAAACGAAAAGCTAGCTTGGCGAAAGAGAGGGCGAGAGTGAAGGCCCAAAAGGAAGAACAAGAAAGAAATGCTAGGCCACAAGCAGTACCAAGTCTCAATACGTTAGATATCCCAGCGGAACTTGCGTTAATATTTAATAAAATCGAAGGTAAACAGTTTTCAGACTTGATAAAACCTGATAATTATTTAAATTTATGTTTATTGTATTATTTACCTAGGTAATTTGTTCATTTATTTTAAACGTCACTGTAACGATCCATCGAGAGTGGAAGTCACTTCCAATATTTGCATTCACTTTATTATTTGTACTCCTCTTATTTTGTTTTTGTGATCTATATAAAATCTTTGTTGGACTTATTTCTCGGAATAATTAAATAGTTAAATAGCGACTACATTAACAATAATGGTTTAAAACGTTTATAATTTATGTTTAAACAAGGCTTCTCTAAGTTTTAATTTATCTTCAATCGATAGGTATTTTCTCGTAATACTTGTTAGTGGATAAAACATATATCTGTAATTTTTAATGTCCATTCGAATAAATAAGTTCTATTCAATATTGGTTTTGTACTTATTCATTTGAAATTAAAACGGAATGAAAATATTAGATTTTCATCCATGACGTAACTATTAATTTTCTATAACGTAGGTATATTAATATTCCTTTAACTTTTATACGTTCTTAGAATATTAATTATATAAATTGTCATTTAGATCTGAGTGGTTTTATCTATGTCTCTCAATACGTGTTATGCTCCTTTTTTTTTATCTTAAATCTATTTTAATTAATTTAGACATACTTTGTAGAGGCTGTGTGCAAAGTTTGAAAGGTAAATTCGGACTGCAATTTATACCACCATACACATACAATGAAATAGTTTCTCTTACACCACCTCCCACATATCCCCTGTATCATGCTATAAAATCATTTTGCGACTAGTTTTATCTTATCTAAAATAAAGGGAGATGAAATTAATTTCCTCTGGTCTAATCCCAGATAAATCCTTAATGCCTGAATGACTTTTATTCCTTTAAAAATAAAAATATAGGTACTATGCTGATAATTGTTTGCCCTAGTGTAAATAAATATAACTGTCTGACAGTACGTTTTATAATAAGCGCTTGAAAATGTTTACTAATACTTTCGGGTTATAGAATGGCAGCCATTACACAATAAAAGACAGTTGGTAAAAGTTGTCGGTCCAATCGTTGAAATTCAAGAACAATATACTCTACCTAATGATATTGATCAACATGCATTTTCGAAGTTCACAAATATTTATTTCAAAGTAATATAATACATATCATATAATAATATGTTTGCAAAGAACAGTATTTGAAATATATTAATTCTTGTTTCAGTCACATGTTTGGGGAATGAAAAAGGAACCCACAAAAACTCCATTCCTCCACAAAAGTAAAGATTCGGATTACATGGATTCGATTGCGATTTTCAAATTAATACTAAGATTCATGAACGACGTGTCATTATCTCCCAAAAGAGAACAAGCGCTTGCAGACTACATCATTCACAAAGTACATTATTTTTGTTTATTTAATTATATTATTAAAGATGATAACGGTTACAGATGATAATATTTAAAAACTTACATGATTAACCAGTTGATTATTGATGTAAAAACATTATAACCTATTTGTTCCGTAACATTGTAATCGACCGGACATTAATTTCCTAAATATAGGTACACCATTATTTACTGTACATTTTACAACCAATTATGAAGTTATTGCTACATCGACTGATTAACAGCGTTAATAGCTATTTATTAAATAAGAACCTATCGCTGTAGCCTTGTAGGTATTAATAGTATATTATAGTTTTAGATATTAAATGTGCATAGAATTGAACCCATAATATCAGCTTTTAAGTTGTATTTATTACCTACCTATAAATGGAGTATTGTTTAATATCAAATGAAACGTGTCCATAAAAAACCCGAACTCTGGATAATAATAAAAAAAAAATGAAATATAAAACCACGGAAACACGTAACAACTGGTAAGAATGTTAACATTATTCATAAACAAAATATTGTATACATTTTCGAAATTGACTGATGATTACGTCATTGTTCGTATTACCACCCATTTACCTGTAGTATAAAATATTGTTTTCATCAATAGGTACCAGGCTATAACTTTATTGTTATTATTAGATGTTGGTCGATTTCAGAACTTAGCTATTTTTATCTTGATGATTTTTATTAAAGACTAGATAATGTCTCATGGCACATACCCGTGTTGAGCTGCTTAGATTCTCAGCCCTCAAGTATTGGTCACCCATATAAGAAGAGAGTACTATCTAACGGAGTACCTGTCCTGTACACGTTTGTCCGATTTTGTTCATATCATCGTTAATCGTTATCATTAATCAATAACAATGTTAATCATAGATGCTTACTATATTTGTCTCAACATACATGACATGTATATTACATTTTAACCAAATTACTTAAATAATTTTATTTATATAGGTATGTTTTGTAATTTATAATCAATATACGAATTTTCTCCTAGGGGTTGGCCAACGAACGGCTGAGGGATGAAATTCTGTGTCAATTGGTGAACCAAACGTGGCGCAACGACGTCGAAGCAAATAACGAAAGATGCTGGCTGCTGATGGCCAGCTGTCTGTCGGCGTTCCCTCCAACCGGACCGCTGTACAAATACTTATTGAAGTAAATTAAAAACACGCTATACAAATAATAATAATAAAAGTACTGTTACGAAATCGTAGTCCGTCGTACGGCAATCGTTTAAAACGCATCCCAAAGTCAAATCATTATATCTATGTACATCGTTGCAATTGGTTGGAAAGGTTTTTTTGTAAGAAAACATTTTTTCCCCATTTCTCTACAGGTACGTTTCCGATCACGGTTACGACGGCTACAAAAGCGTTTGCCAGAGAAAGCTGCTGTCCGGGCACACTTGCACGCCGCCGGCCCGGTCTTCGGCCCCATGTCTACTGGAGTGGCGGGCTAACCGGAAGCGGTTCAACACGGCACTGGAATTCGCGATGCCCGACGGCGAGACGATGACCGCCGGCGTCGAATCATGGACGCGGTGTCATTCGGTTGCATCCGCGCTGCTGGCCGAGAGGGGCATCGCCGAGTGCAACGGATGGACTGTGGCGCTGGACAACGACCAGAGAAACGGGTTCGATTACGTGTTCGACTCCATATCCGAAGTGGAAACGCCGCCTGGATATCCGGTCGGCAGACAGCCGCCCCACTCACCGCAACCGTCGTCGCCGATGACGCCCGTTTCGAAGGTATCGTGTACAATTACTGCGTGTTTCTTACCTTCCGTTTAAATGCGTGCACGTGTTATCTATTATACATCTGATTATTTTTTACCTTTAAGATAACAGCTTTCAAATAAACTTTCTGTTTCGTTTATATACCTATCATCATTGTCTACTCATAAGTATCTTTTTCTATCGGGTCCTCTTCGATCCCATCTTCCTCCGTGCAGCATATTCCGCACACAATATTAATTTTCTCTTTAATATTTATTTTATTATGTTGAACCGTCAAAAAATCAATAATGTGCAATTTACGCTCACGCACTAATTTCCGTTCGCGTTCTAAAATCGTGTTTTCGATGCCAACAGGTGGAACCCGTGTCCGTGAACCGCAGACCGACCGTGCCGCCACCACAACCACCAGTGGTGAAACCGGTAAGTCAAAAAGTTTGATCTACGACGTTTTATCGTAGATTACCATGATGTGACGTAAAAATGGTTCGATATTGCTCAATGTTATAACATTATATTATTTGGTAATACCGTTTACTAAGACATATTATTTCAGCTTTTATAAGACGAGAAACTATGTTATTCAATTCGTTCTAAACGCGCGGAATAAATAAATTGTTTTCGGTTAATTACGTTCGTCCTAAAAACAAATTCGTAAATTGTAAAATGTTTTCTGTTTTAGTTTTTTGTTGGCCCATCTGTACATTATACTTATACCAGTATTATATGAATAGATGAATGATATTCTAAAGAAATGACCAATAGTACTTATATGTCATTATATAATGAGTTTAGTTCTTAAATTTCGGTGTCTCAAGGCGTTGTGCGTATGGCTTAGATACGTTTTATTCGTATATGGTATAGGTAGGCGTTGAATTAATAACAGAAAATAACTAAGATATTTACTAATGCTTATAGTTATATAATAGTTTAAAGACGTGATGCACGTGTTTTACTCGTCGTCGTGGGCTATTATATCTAAAAATACATCTTGTTAGGCTATCTGTTTCTTTGGTTTAATTCTTATTTCAAATATTTAGCAAAAAGTAAGATCAGTATCTCGAGATCATAGCGCAGAAAACGGTCTTTCACGGCAATCTGCTTTAAATGACAGATACTTTGAGAAGACTAGTCGATCCAGAAGTCTCGACAATTTAATAACACCGGTTAGTAATAAAGCCGTTCATCATACCTATGTAAGACGTAAACGTATAATTGCAATGTATTTACTACAGGTACCGCAAACCGCAGTTGCTCCAAAAAAACTAGACTCATTGGGCCTATCGCATAGCAAGCTGAACGAGCGATACATGTCAATGGAACGTATACAAGAAACCGAAAAAGACACAGACAGTGAGGATGAGAACGATGACGACGACGATGGGGACGATGATGACGACGATGATGATGACGACATCGCCAAGTCTGTCGATGACGATAATTTAGAGTCGGTCAGCCAAAGGGGTGAAACGAGAAACTATAACGGGTATTTTTATTGTTTATAATAATATTATGTCTTACTACTGTTATTAGTGTTTAATTAATAAAACAATTATTGACGTTTATCGAAATGAATCACTATTTTTTGTGAAAACTTTACAGTGCATCATCAGACGTGATGTCCCATAGTCAAATAGATTTCGACTATCCAGATATAAATGCTAGAAGCGAAGACGACAAAGGCTCATACATGAAGGGCCATCCCAGGTAAATAAAAAATGCATCTCATCAATCATAGTAGTGTGATATTTGTTTATAGGCTGGATTGGATTGGATTGCACAATATAAACTTAATATTGCTGTGTGGTGTTATCGACAAAATAATAAAAATAACTGTTATTTTTCACAGATTCATTAAATCACAGTATGCGGGCAAACGTGGTTCGCATTCTATTAAATCGCAAATGGATAACAAACATTCTGACAAGTCTGAGGCGAGAAGCTGTGCCATGTCTGATACGAGCGAAGCTCCGTCTTTGGGTAACTATAAAACATATTATTATTAAGTTGTATAATATTACAGTCATTATAATCAGTCCACCTGACAATGTAATGTGAATACAAAAATAACTATTATTACGCGTTTGCTAGCAAGATTTCAGTATTAAATAACAAAACGATGCTTACGAATTAAAATAAAATGAATTAATTCAGCAAAGAGAAAAAAAATTAAGCATCTAATTGACAATTGTTTTTGCGAAACTTAAGTTTTCCTAAACAAACGAATCCAGTTATATTAGAAATGTATTCAACTTTTTGACTAACAATATTCCCACAGTCATGTGAATGGTAAACAGATAGTGCTTGCGGGTATTTTGACCTTGCGTTATACATACATGCGTATGTAAATGTAGTACATAGTAGTATTATTATTATTACAGTTGCATTAAATAAGTGTTATTTCTAAAGACGCGCCGCAGCGTCGATCCAAGACGATTTTCTTTGAATTAAAACGACACACTAATTTACAGCCTTCCACTTTGTTTTTCCCTTCTTGCCACAACTATAATAAAATTATGTTATTAATGAATTATGTCAATTAATGTTTCGGATCAGCTTCGCACGTCAGACGGGTACGCGTGCCGTCGCAGGCGTCGGACGTGGATCAATTCCTCGACGATTTGTTCAATCCAGTTCTGGACCATATGTCTGACGCCAGATCGCTAGCCGCGTCCATCAAAGGTTCGTCGAAGAGCAAGTCCGTGGAAGACTGCGAGTCTTTGGACTCTCGGGACTTTGTCAAGAGGATAAAGGGCGGTGGAGGACGTTCGACAGGAACTAGCAGGGCGTCGAGGTCCAATGAGAGTCCGTCGCAAGACGGAGAATTTGATCCGTCGTCGTTAGACATCTCGATGTTCGCCAGAACCGTGAAGGGTGGTGGTCGGGGCGTCGCTTCCCAGCAACAGGTATTGATATACGATATATCGTAATTTATTAACGACGGAGAAGAATAACAAGGTGGGCGTTTTGCGCCCTATTTCGCGTACGGTTGACACGGAAAGACGGTGTTTCCTTAGCCGTAATCTGTGGCGGGGGCAGTTGCCACCGTGACATTTTATAGCGGGGAAATATATCGTTTTTGCCCATTGTATTAAGCTTTGATTCATTGAATATTACAACACATAATTGTTTTGTTTTTAATCATTATGCTCGAGCCTGAATTTTTCTGAGTTAGTTTTATATAATTATTATTTATTAACTATTAATTAGTCACTAAAATAGTTTATATTGTATAGATTTATAATTGGTAAATTATTTGAGAAGTAGAAGGGTGTTACCTGTTCCCCCGCTATATTTTTAGACACAATAAGTAAAAGATATGTATTATATTACATCCCCTTAAAAAGAAAAAGAAAATTACTCTCGAGTTACGCCACTGGGTGTTTTTCACCCTGTACTAGCATGTATTGTTGTATTCAAATGTGTCTTTATTGAAAACTGTATGCAATATTTCTTTTCTAAATATTTATCGTGTACGTTTATGTTTCCGCAGAATGGTTCCGGGCAGTCCGGAAACGCTTCGTTCGGCATGTCGCCACTGATCGGCTCGCCACCAGTGTTGCCCACCATCCTTTCGCCGCCGTCGTTACTCATGCCCCCCATGAACTCACAGAACATGTTCAACACTCCGAACGGCGGTTAGTCTGACGCATTGTTTGCGTTCGGGTTTTTTTTTTATTTTAAATGTTAACAACGACAGCGCGATATACGCAAAACGATACCATTATTATTATTATTTTCATCATTAACGCGGTCGCACAAGACGAAGACAATAGCCTGAGATAGTTCACATGCAGACGACGGACGCCGCGATGCGTGTGCTCTAAATAAATTTCTCCTGCAGACCCGTTTCCTGCTGGCCACGCACCGTCGACGTCATTCGACGGATCGGCGCGCAACGCCGTCAACGCGTCGCGTACACAATAATGATAAACAATAATAACACTTAATAATAACATATTATCGAATCCCGTACGTTACGGCGATGATAATAATAATAATAATTGTATTATTTTGCGATTTTTTTCGCGTTCGCAACGATTGTTGCCGGTTTTTTTTACGTTTCGTTTTTACGCCCATTGTTTTATAATAGTAATAATAATAACGATAATATGGGATTTGATTTTACCGTCGCAGGTCTCGGCGTACCGGCAAACGCGTCCAACAACACCAGCAACGGGTCGTCGGGCGACAGCATGCTCGCGTACCAGACGAACCTGCACCAGGCGTTCTTGCAATCCGCCATGGCGCAGAACATCCAAATCCAACAGCAAATACTCGCGCAGAACCAGGCCCTCCACCAGTTGCTCCAACAGCAACAGCTTTTGCCACCGGTATGTGCTTCGTTCGAGAACATAATAGGATGTAACTCGTGTGATTCGGAAGTTACATTATACTACCTACCCGACGATCGTCATTTTTACGACATTTTTTTATCTTCATAATCTACCCGTTATACGCTTATACTATGTAATATTAAGACTTTAATAGACGGAGTGGCAAATATCTTAAAATAACAACCTTATACATTCACTGTTGGAAAGTACGCCATACTCAAAATGTTATTTACAGAATGATAAAAACACTATAATAACACAAATACCTAGTATACCTACTGTTATCAGGGTTTATGCATTATGGATTTAAACATAAAATACAATTTATTAATGATAAAACAGTTATAAATCGGGGGGAAACATTAATTCAATCATCTGTAGTAGTTATAAATATACACGTATATATTATTAATTATACAAGCGTATATAAAAAAATATTCTACAGTAGGTACCAAATAAAACGTCATTAATAATATTTTAAAACAATAATTTAGTTTGTTGTTGTTCCGGGTTTTTAGCTTCAACTGAACATTGAAAATTTGCATACGAATAGTACTATGTTTTTATTTATTTTATTGTCTTGAATGAATGGTTGTAATAATATTTAATTACACAATCAAGCGATCAACGCATTGCCAGTAAACACAATAGTAACAATTCCCCTATTTATTTATTAAAAAATTATGGTTGAATACTAACAAATTATATTCATTTTAATCCAATTGTAATTTAGGTTGGTCCTGAAAATTCATCAGGAGTCTGGAACAATTCACCTCCTAAACATAAGTCTACGCCCACTAATAAGTCTCAAGTGAGTACTCAAATATAGTCTATTACAGTATTACGTACCAATATTATACTTGGTCATGATATAATTTTTAACTAACGCATTTTAGGGACTCCGTGCAGGATCGCCACATTCAACGTTTACAAATGTTTTGAGTGAGTTAAAGAGCAGAAAATCGTCCATGGATTCTAACGTTGGAAAGGTAATAAGTAATAACATTTATACCGAACAGTGTTAGGCTCACACACTGTTGTTTTCATTGATGTTTGAATATTATATAATATTATTGTATGTGACTAAAATTTCTATACATTTGAACCGTATAGAGTTCTGTACCTCCGCCGCCTCCCATGCCACCGCCACCAGATTTATGCGATCCTAGCGAGGTAAGGCCGTTCATGGATCCATATGGCCGAGCGAAAACAGTACGCATTGGTAAATGGAGATGGCCACCACCAAGCGATGGCACTAGCAATGGAGTGCCTGGTGACATGAACGGGTTTCCGTCACACCAAAGTTTTTTGCAATTTAAAATGTCCAAACAACAACAAATCCAAAGACACAAGCAATCACAAGTGAGTTTAAATCATAATGTCCGGAATTTAATTTTGAAACAATGGTATTACGTACCTATTATAATCTTTAGACAAGTTTCCTTAATTTACATAGTTCAAAATACATTCGATGCATAAACATTAAATATATTATTATACTATAATATAATACCAATAATAATTCACCTCGGTTACTCGAAAGTTAGGAAAACCCGATCTAAATATTATAATAACATGTTATATCACATTATGTATTTAGGATTCGAGTCAAGACGGAGAACTGAACGGAGTCGAATGGGAGGAGTACGAGATACAACAGTCCGAAGCAATGAAACAACCGTCACCTAAAGAGCAAACAGAAGTCCACAAATCATCGTATAAATCATTGGAAGTTGGCGCATTGAGACCTAGTCCGGGCAGCGTGGGCAAACTAAGGATCAGCAATGAAATGAAGCACAAATTGGAAATGGTCACGGCAAACCACAGTCTGCGATCGACGACCAGCAAACCAAGACCGCAAGCCATGAACAACATGCCGACGCCTTTACCAACAACCGGGAAACTAGACACCGATAGACGACTGTTGTTGCAGCAACAACTAGGTAAGAAAACTATTTTTGAAATATTTAAATTATCCATGCATCGTGATCAGGGTCGTCCTTAAAGGAGGTGGGGAAACTCACAGAATTTGGGCCTTGAATTCAAAAAAATAAAATTAGATAAATTGGTTTCAAACATTATATTATTTCAAGTATTCAAAACTTTATGTTTCAAAGACACATACGCAACGAATTAATTTCTTAGAGTTAAAGTAGCTATACACATTGTATTATATTGTAAGTAAAGAACTGTCATGGTTAAGAATAATATAATGATGGGGTGAATTTAATAGGAAAAAGCCAAGGGGTACAGTAAACACTAAACCCTAAAGATTTGTTTGTTCCATGCACTGCTCATAGCCTTAATTTGCTTTTCGGAAATATAGTATTGTCCATACCGTTGTCTATGACTGTACTGGTGTAAATTAAAATCAAAGAACACAATATTTTCTGCTTCTCCCAAAATATGGTCAGTTATTTCCAAGTTCGTTAATTTTGAAATCGTTAATATTAACACTAAAAAAGTGGGTATTTTAAAGACACATTAATTTTAAATAAAAATTTATATTAGGCTTTACAATCGGACCTAAGACGGCCATGATTGTAGTAGTTTAGTTCGACAAAAAAATATACATAGGTATATTTAAAATATATGAAACCAAAATGTAACTTGCAAATAGAATTGTTTTTTGTTCTTTCGTGTAACTACAATATTACTTTTAGCCGGAAGATGGGGTAGCGTGGACAGTGTCGATTCTCAGAGCGTGGTCAAAGAGGACGCTTCTGACGTGCAACCGAACCACATGATACGCAATCAAGTGGAACGCATCGAGAGCTCCGGATGGCGGTTGCCACCACCACCAATCACTCCATCAAGATCCAACAGCTTTTACAATCAAAACATGTAAGTCGCAATCGATAATTATAGTAATATGGTCGCTATGATAAATTGTTATCACAATTTTGATCGTTCGTTTAAGCATACACCTATTGTAATATAATGTGGATGTAATTTTATCATTTAAAAATCCTTTTCGTTAGGAAAAAGAGCAGCACCAGTCCTCCGGCTCCCATACAGCCCGTGACTCGCGAATATGACCAGAACAATATGTTCCGGAATGCGGTACCAAACAACTACACCGCCGAACCACAGCATGAAGTCGAAAAAGGCCCCGAATTCAACGGTCGTCCCGAAGCTAGAATACAATCGCCGACGCAAAACGAAGACGGACAGTCCACGAAACTGTTGCAAACGCCGGCCAACTCTTATTTCACGTATAACCGTGTGCCGTGGAAGTTAAACATCCGGAAGGAAGTAAGTACGCCGCCCTCCATGTGAAGCTTGAGTTACCGACGCCATCTAAGTGATACCTACTCTTGTAATTATATTATACTAACGATATTATTTTCTGTTGTTTTCGTCAGGTTTTTACTCCCAAAGAATCGATGTCCAGTCCGTTGGTGCTGCATTTGATATTCTGTCAAATAGTCGGCGATATGTTTAACAAATTCCATTCGGTACACGCCAGAATATCCGCCGACGAACGCGAAGAGATGTTAGACGTACGTATATATTTATAAAAATAAATTCATCTTTATTTAAAATGTTTAAAAATATCATTGTCAACCTTTTAAAATTAAAAGAATACGACCACATGAAATTGTCTTCATATTGTTACGTTATTTATTTATTTATGACCGAATAATACGAAAATGTTTTAGTTATTGGATCGTTTTGGAGTAACGGCTAGCAACATGCAAACGGGTCACCACAAAGCCAGCACCAAACGCTCCATCGTCGAGCTGGCTCGTCAGTGGCCATTGTATTTTTCACGCATATTTCCAGTCTCGGTATGTTTAATATTGTGTGTTATATAAATTATCATAACTCACGATCGTTGATCAGTGAACGATGGAGTGATATTAAAGGTCTTGTTTGTAATAATGTTATTGCAGTGTGGTTATCAGCACAGAGATGTCGAATACTTAGCCATTGCTCACGGGGGCCTTCATTTACTGCGAAAAGAAGAAAACCAATTTCAAATCATGCAAACACTAACGTAAGTGAGAAATCTAGTCGTGTTTAATGTTTAAACAATTTCAATTTCTATCGATTGTATATTATGTAATAGAATATACTAATAAATATAATTAAAACGTCGGATTTTGGGTATTACCAGGTTTGAAGACATTGCCGATGTCTCGATGGGCAAGGCTGGAGGCTCTGTACAGCTCACTATAATGTCGGGTGAAACCATACCGTTCCATTCAAATAGATCCAGGCAAATACACTCAATGATGAGCTCATTCTGGAAGGACGCGGCACCACTTGGTCGACTTCCCCGTCAAGTGGTAAGCGAGTTGAATATTTTTAATTAATTTGTTCACAAGCTCAAAACTGTGAGGCATACACGATACACATCGATTTTAACGATATTTCCCCATAAAGAGAAATGTTGTGTATTACTCTTTCTTTTTATATTTATTATTTTGTTTTTATTTCTATCAATTAAGTCACATACATTTTAATTATTTTAGGATGAAAAGATACGTACTGCTGAACACAAGGGTAAATAAATAAAATTTTACTTCATTGTAGTCACTTGTAATAAGCTATATAAAATATTTTATAAACTTATATGGTATAGGTAACAATTGTTACATTACATAAATATTTTTTTTATTATTTTTAGGGTGGCAACAAACAAACACGAAGTATTCCAAACCAACTTCGCCGTATAAACAACATGAATCACCACCACCTATTCACTTTGTACGAACAAACTATCCATGTTTTTGAAAAAATAAAAATATTCTGATAATTTTCACTCATGTTTGCATTAAAATGTTTTTAATTTATTTGTCTATAGGCTGCAGATGACGGTAAACATTCGTTACTTCAATTCGCAATGTATAATTTCAGACATAGTTCAGAGAAGTAATTCAAATTATTTGTCAAATGATATTTCATAAAAATAAACTCAAATGTTTTTCGTTTGATGTGCCTCTAGGTTTGACATGCTGAAATCTGCGAATGGTGAAATAAACGGTTCGTTGAAAGTCATACAAAACTCCAAAAAGAAGAGTGATGATTGGACGTGGAAAGAACAACTGGAGATGGTAAAATACACAAACGTCCCGATACCCGAATCGCTGTTAAAATTAGACCCAGAGTTAGACGCACTGGCCATCGAATGCTTCGAGTGTGTTATGAGGTACATGGGCGATTTGCCTACAACGCCCGAGTTCACAGAAGTCAAATGCGTTTACACCATTCTCATGGTAATATTTTGGATACCGTAGAGTATAAACTTTATAAATAATACAACGTTTTTCGCGTGTGTGTGTGTTTAGCATTGCCATAAATTTGAAAGCTTGAGAGACGAAGTCTACTGTCAGCTAATGAAGCAAACGACCAACAACAAGACGGAGACGTGCCAACGGGGATGGCGTTTGCTCAGCATCGTCGCGGCGTATTTCACGTGCTCCGAGAACCTAAGACCTTTCTTGCTCAAGTATTTGGAAACGGCTGCTTACGACAAGAGGAGAGCTTTCCACGGTAATAAGTAATAACTATAATAACGTGTTATACATTGTCGTGTTAACGCGATGACGTATAACCGTCATCTAACCATCTGGTTCATGACAGACTACAAAGAGAAAAATAAATTGTATTCAATTAAAAGTTAAAGTTTGATATTTCCTGATCACCAATAACAATTGTCAGACAGCCGAATTAATTGTTATATTTTGTCTAAGCTTTAAAAACTGCAGTCAGCACGTCGGAGGAAATATCTGAGAGGACTAAAGAACATTTTTTTGATTTAAATAGTTCCAAGTATTTGACTTTATTTATAAATCGTCATATAACATTAACACGTTATATATATAAAATTATAAACAACTCATCATTATTTAATCACAACAATTAAATTAAATTAATTTTAAATCTTAACTCATTGACGGCCAACGATATGTTTAGCTGTACATATTACATGTCGAGCCAGCTATGCGTGGTGATTAAACGCGATTTTTTTCTATCCAGGCACCGCAAACGTATGCCTGCAGAACTTACGGAAGACGTTGAGATACGGTGGCCGGAAAAACGTGCCCAGCGTTGAGGAAGTGACCGCAGTGTCGGCCGGTCGTAATTCCAAGAGACAGATGTACCGATTGCCAGGTGGCAGCGAGACCGTGGTCAACACGAAGTCCACAACCGTGGTAGCCGACGTCATCGCCGGCATGTGTTCGCTGATCAACGTCAACGACCCGTTGGAAATGGAAGAATTCTCGTTGTACTGTATCGTCGAGGGCGATGCGTTCACGATGCCATTGGCCGCGGACGAATACATACTGGACGTGACTACTGAGCTTCACAAAAACCAACAGGTAATTACCACGTGGACCTCGATCTAAAGTCGAATAATATCCATTTGTTATTGTTTTTTTCGTTGTCGTTCAGGTGTTTTACTTGATATTCTGCCGGTCCGTTTGGTATTTCCCGCTGCGACTGGACAGTCAACTATACGTCCAAGTGCTGTTCAACCAAATCGCACCCGACTACTTGGAAGGCCTACTGTTGGTCTTGCCCTTCGGCCAGTTACCACAAGATTTATTGGTGAGTCGGCGTTATAATTAATATGTTTAATAATATGAATTAGTTAGTTAGTTTGTTTCTCCATATTCTCCGAATAACGCGGAATTTTGCTTTTTATTCCCAGTACGAAGTGTGCAGAATAGCTGCTCTGTTACATCGAGCAGCTGACATGGTTCAACCACCGACGTTAAAAGAAACGAAATTCCTTTTGCCCAAACCAGCACTCATGCAAAATGAAGTGAATCCTCAGCAGTTGGTGCAAATGGTTCAAAACAATTGGCCGCAAATCGAAACATTACACAGCGTGGAAGCCAAAGCTCAATTTTTAGGTAAGTAATCATTAGTTATCAAATTCATAAATAGCTGTCATGAAATCGCAGCTTTACCAGCCTAAATTAAAATGTATTATACTGTCTTGTTAATAATTTAAATTGCAATGCGTAATGCATATGCAGCACACACTTGAATAATACTATATTCTTGACTTTTACCTTATTAGATAACCAAATATAATTTATAGGTACTTAATATCAAATTACTTTAATTACTATACATTTTCATATTTTTAAACTTTTAAGAATTTTCGCCAAATTGTATAGAATAAAATTATGTACCTATATTTTAATGACATCGATAAATATTTAAAACCCAAAAATGATGTAGTAAATTAAAATATTTGGTGATGACATGATTTGCATTTATAATAATTTGATTTTCCTTTGATCAAAAGTATATGTGACACAGCGTATAATATGATCTGTAACTTAAACACATTTCCCTCCAAATGTGGAATAATTTATTTTAAATAAATGTATAGGTAATTAATAATATTCACATATTTACATATCATGCTAATATTCTGATAAGAATACATGCATAGGTAATTTTAAATATTATATCCGTTACACTTTTAATAAATATGTGGTTTTTTTTGTATTTTAGTTAGTTCGTTTATTCGTTTTCTGTAATAAGCCACGTTAACAATAAAATATTTAAGTGAAGTTACGTTAGGTTACCCGCATGCAGTACTGTAGGTACTTACTACTGTTTATTGGTAGATGAAATTAATAGCCACGCCATGCCATAGCTAATTTCTGACCTACTCGGTGTATTTTATTGTGATTACACGACACTCAACTGTGTTTTTATTATTCCAAGACTGCAGACACTAACACGGAAAACTCATTATTCTTATGCAAGCCCCATATCATATTATACCTATGCATTTTTTATGTCTTGTTTTGAATTTTTTGACAATGTGTCTTTGTCTCGGTCTTGAGGACATTTTTAGTCAGTCAATAAACGGTAATGGTCTATTGTCCTGTGTGGCAGACTTTTTGGAAAGGTACATTTTTTTTTTGCACTCTTTCAGTATTAGCTCGCATCCCTTTCTTGGCGTTACCTCTACGCTACAGGCAAAATATACGGATGGTCCAGGGTTGGCATAGATATTCGAATGTTAAAATTTTTTAACAAAAATCGAAAAATATTTTATTTTTACGTCTTACGTTTTTACGTCATTAAAACTACATTATTGAATGAAATATACGGTTTAATGGGTAGTTCGAGAAAATCGATGATGTCGTGCTTTTGAATGTATATAATATTATGCACTTGCCTTGTTTGCGGATATTTCTATTAGATATTCCATCACCGTTGTGAAAATCGGTCGAAAAAATATTATATTTCTACTTAATATGTTCAGTTAATTTATAAGCCAACCTTGAATATATTTATTGCTATGTTAATATTGGTGGCACAGCCGCTTAGGTATCATCTTGATTTTATATTTGTATTCATTATGAAAAAACTTATAATACAACTAAAATTATTAATATCAGAAAAATATAACTTAGGATACGAATAAGTCTGCTGAATTTAAGTTTTCGTCACACATGAGGCATATATTACTGTAGGACTAGGATTTATATACAACTTATGTATAATAGTAAGATATAGAAAAAATTTTGTAAAAACATGTATTGATGTATATTTACACATAATACACAGTTGAGTTATAACTTTTAAGCGTCAAACACAATGATTTATTATAAACAAAAATATTTTTAAGTATTATTTTGAAAGCAACCAACGTTATTCAAATGTAATATAAAAAATGTTATGTTATACAACAAAATAACAACGTACTTACACCTGTTTTCAGTTTTAAAAATTACCCACGGATACGATTCTTAATGTATTATTGTATTTGTTAAAGCTCCATTCGACATCGTAGGATTTTATTACGAGTACTTAAATGTTGTGCATTCTCCGGGAGATAAACAGTAATGACAATTTTTAAACACTGTACATATATATATTTGGTTGGACTGTAATGTGTTATTGTCTCAGCTGACGCGTCACCACAGTTAAAAGTTTTAAAACATACCATAAAATGTGAATTGTTCGTGCATACAGTTGAAATATAAAACAATATTAATTAGGTAAACTTTACTATTCGAGGTACGTACAAATATGCAAAATGAAAAATATGACACTCGTTTCAACGCGACGCGATTTATTGACATAACTTACCAAAATGCATACATTTTTTATATGCTGGGAAACCCTACTTATAAGTTATAACGTTTGCCGTTCTCGATACATTAAAAGTACCCTCGAACAAAAAAAAGTTTTCAACATAACTGCGTGACTTCGCGTGTAGCTATTCAACTAAATTTTCTGACTTGTAAATACTTTTATACCGTGTAATGATAATATTTTATTGTGTAAATTGTTGACAGAAATATTAAGCAAATGGCCGCTGTTCGGGTCCAGCTTCTTTGCGGTCAAACGCAGCGGAGATCAACAGATATTGGCTCTGAACAGAACCGGTGTCCATTTCCTTCACATTGTTACCCATGTGAGTACACGGAAATTCACGAATTGAATAAACGGACATAATCTTTTATACCCTTTTGTTGTAACGATAATATAACCTACGAAATAATATGTAATAACTGTACGACGTTTACGTGTTTTTAGAAAACCTTATCGACAGTGCCATTTAGTGAAGTGATATCGACTAGAAAAGTGAGAGCTGGCGAAGGTGCCACTCTCTACTTAGAGCTCAAGTGTGGCAACCTATTCCAGCAACGTGTGGCTAGACTACAAACTGACCAGGCCCATGAAATTGCCCGGCTCGTCAGACAATATATAACCATGCACCGACGTGAGTTTCTTTGATAATAAATAGATAATTAATAATTCGTCTCCGACACACGTACCTATATATACCTCATGGTTTCGTTCGGCAATGACTTTTTGTGTTTCGCATCTTGCGCCCGAATATCGATACGTATTTGTGCGTTGATAATACCGTGGTCAACCCGCGCGTTTTATTTATTTTTGAAATGCCTAGCTAGGTACTTTCTTTATTTTCTTCTGCAAACGTTCGAGTTTTGCTTGACTTCATTATGATGAGTATCGCACGTCGTGTAACGAGTAACGACATAATATGAAATGTATAATAAAAAACGATAACCATCGACAGCCGGTAAACTATTTGTTTAACTTAAAAACTAAAAAATCATTTCACACCGTTCGATGTGGTGGGCAAACCGTGTAGATAAACGAAAATATCGTAACATTTTTGCTTTAGATTTTTCAAACAATAATCGTATTTTTATCTTTTAACTTAAAATATTCTCGGTATTATTTTAATGCGTCAGTCCCACTCGAATATTCGATTGCTTCTTTGTTTTTTGCTCCGATTGTTTTTTTGATTAACCTCTAGTATAACCTATATGCTATTTACATAAAATCAATAACAATTTAATTAATATATAAATAATATTAAATCATCGGTGGTAAGGAGAATAAGCAAAGAGGTATTCTGCGAGACACGAACATACTAGTTTTAAACAAATTTTATCCACACGTGAAAACGGGTTATTTAAAATATGGTTTTTATGGAAATTGTTTTATGCATATAATAATAATATGAACTATGAAATACTAAAACACATTCAAACGTCTTACCTATTTTATTTTTAGACAATGTCGGTGGTCATTGAGACAACAGCAACACATAGAGGAATGAATATATTTTTAAGGTTGTGCTCAAACAAAATATAGTGTGGTAATATTAAATGTTTTAATCCAGATTTGCATCATTCAACAAAAAACTCTGTGTAAAATATCATTGTTGGTAGGTACTGCAAAAGAACAATGCACCTATTAAATACAACAGAAATGTGTATGGTGATTTTTAAAAATAAACAGGCCAAATCCAAAAGTTAAGACTAAATTATTATACTAATATTGATACAAAAATGATTACCTAGTTGTGTAATATTAAATAATCATAGAATTATTATTTAAATTTATTTATTTATTATTTTTTTATTTCATGAAATAAATCAGTTTATATTAAATTACATAGAAGTTATATATAGGTACATATTTAATATAGTAGATGTTGTTTTAATTTTTTACCATTTACAATAAATATGAATAGTATATTATCATTTTTAAATTGTACGTGTAATATTTTATAATACTAACCCAAAATTCTAAAACTGTACCTACCTACATACCTAATCTACTTTTCGGTTATTAATCAGATATTGCTCCGATTTTTGTACAGTTAAAAATTGATTATTTTACAGATGTGGAGTAAAAAAAAAATAATATTACAGCGCAACAGGTACTTTTCAAATGTTTAGTAACTTCACTAGAAAATATATTCTAAGCCCAATGGCCAGTACATCGTAAGTATAGCGATCAATGTTGTCAAAATTGCAAACTAAACACCATCAAAATTATTATAGTTCTTTAGTTCTTATACTTAAGAGGACGCTAAGGTCGCATGCGTTGTCTCGTCTTACGTAAACGTATAACATAGTAAATTGTACGTTCCGAATAATAAAATCCAACTCTGTTATGTTTAATTTTAGAGTGAAAAGGCCTATAATCAAATTTTGAAGTAAAAAATATTGTCTAGTCGATGATGTAAGGTTTTTTTTTAATATTTAAATTTTAAAGCGAGTTATGAGCATCTTAAAACAATTATAAAACTATTATAAAATGCTCATAACTTGATTTAAAATAAAAAAATATATGTCATTGACCAGATAATATTCTCATTTCTAAATTTGATAATAGGTCGATTCACACTGAAATTAAACATATCTAACTGAGTTAAATGATTTATTCAGAACTTACAATTTGCTATGTTATACGTTTGGAATACGGAGACAACGCATAACGTCCTTTTAATCATAAACCTTGTTCGTTTGTGCAATTATTATAAGGTTTTGATCTTCAAATTATCGAATATGTTCACAATCATTTTATTTCACGCGCTGTGTTCTAACTAACCTATTATAAGTCCTTCGCATGTTTTCATTTCCTGTATCTTTATCAACTAGTTGTTTTTTGTTCGCCCTTCGGCTATTCTAACTGTAACTCAACCTTTCCAAACTCGTCTCATTAAAAACACTAAACACATACGAAATTGATGGAAGATATTCAAATTTATTAAGGTCATGTATTTTTGCGGATGATTTAATAATAATTGAACAAAACACCCGACCGTCATGCAAAACATACCTGTTGCTCATTAATTAATTGCGTATTATTGACAACTTACTTATGAATATTGACATTATTTTTATTCATCCTTGGACACGTAGGTACACATATTATAATATACTTTATACTTTTGCAACTATTCTTAATAACAAGTAGGTACTGAAGACTGTACAATTTATTTCGGATGATTATCAGCTTTGTTTATGTATCAATATTAATACGAATGCGTTGGTATAACGTATACAGTCAATGTTAAAATGTATGTTTAATAAACTAATTCACACAGTAAAGGCTATAGAGTATTTCTAAAGATAAAAAAAAATTAATTATTATTGTTTTTTTTTTTTATATATAATATCAATATGTTGTGTTTTTTTTCAAACTCCAAATTATACTGTTTTCGTATTTAAATACTTTATTTCATTCGTTTTTTTTTCTATTCTCAAATGTAACTTATCTTGTACTTCGGTTGTTTCTTATAATTTATGCTGGTTTAAAAATATCTCGTTACGAGGTATAATAATCACGAACAGAAAATTGTAATGAAATATTAATTCTAAAACATACCACCACTCTATAGCAGTTTGCAGAGTACAATTATAAACGTATTGCTATGATAATGTAGTAGGTACCCATTTATAAAATTTATCATTACAATATCATTTTATTAGTCGTATAGCCTAAAATCAATAAATTCAACCGGTCTTTAAATAAAAAAAAAAAACATTTATAAGCAAGACTTACGAGCAACGTTTTCTAGTAAATTGGAAAATGACTTTATCCACAAATAAACTAAAAGTTTTAAAACTTGATAAAATGGCTTAAAAATGAGATTTGTTTACGAACTAAACTAAAATCCAATAATCGGATTCACTATTATTTACAGGACCAACAGTAATAATTTATAGCTACACGAAGAAACATTTTTTCAACATAATATTTCAATGGATTTAACTGATTTCCTAATTAATTTTACAAAATAATGATAAAATAAATATTCTTCTTAGAAATTTCTAACTGCATATTATACTACAAACATTTATTTTAATGTTTAACAATTAAATGCATTTTACGTTTCTTGAGATTATTTTGATTGATATTATAATAATAGTACCTTTTCATTATTTTCAGTTCGTGAAAATGACCTGGTAGTGATTTGTGGTTAGGCATTTCTAAACAACGACTTATAGCCTTATTTATTGTCACCTATAGAACTGAATTCAAAATAATTTTTCTATTCGAGTAAATTTGTTATGAATGATTATTGGTTTTTCCAAGTTGTGAACATGCGTTTCTACTGTTTCGGATTACGGTAATGTTTCAAAGGTCATCTAGTACTGTGCCATCAATAAATTTTAAATTTAACGCAGGTTGAATAGATAATTATAGTTATTAACGCAAATTAAAAAAATAATAAAAGTGAAATATATGGCACCACTCCCGTTTGTAATGATATCTATTTCGTGTTTTTGTTTTAATCGCCTATACATATACTTACATAAAACAATAACATTTACTATCTTACCCATAAGTCATGTTTCATCGATTATTTATTTTATTATTGACGTTTTATGATATTTTGAACGTTAAAAAAGTACATAATTCTAACTATTGAACAAAACAAAAATTCCGTATCTCGTATATTATATAATAATTTTTTTTTTTTTTGATAAATTTTAAACGAATTTACCAACATTTGTATTATTATTATAGTTCAAAATTTTGTATTTTATTTTTTATCACGATTAATTTTAATTTCCATTTAACCTTTATATAGTATCACTTATCATTTCATTCGGTATTTGCTTAATCAATTTTCGAAGACAAACAGACTTCAGTCGTTCATTCAAAACACTCGTCATTCAATCGTTTCTGGGACATACTTAAATATTTTCATTTGTACTTGCAGGGTAATATTTTTAGCGAGTATTTCATATAAAAACACCTACCCATCAGATTATATTATTATTGTACAACGCATGTGTATCTACACCTGTTCAGTATATTATCATATATTATTCAATATTTCCATTTGTCTTAAAACCTTTAATCATAAATTCCTTAGGTACAACGTTTTATTCACCGCAGTAGCCATCTCTCATTTTTTATACTTTTACGTTATTTATATATTAATTTATAATACATTATGCGTTTAAACCGCATTACATTAAAGTTATAGTTACACCAATTTTGAACTCAACTTTGGAAGTATACATACATTAGGCACGTCATTAGACACTAATACGATTGGCTATAGATCTTAGTATGTATTTTTTTTTTTATATAAATTTAACATAAAATATAAATAAATAAGTAATAAGTTCTACCTGTACAATATTGTATTTGACAGTCGGATTCACTTTTTCATTTTTAAATATTAATATCCATTAACAATGTTCATTACGACATTCCAGACCACAATCATCTACCTACCAGTCGACCAGTATAATATTACGATACGCCATTTCGGTCGTTGAATCGTAAAAACATCGAAAAATGTATCCAAAGAATTTAGACAAATGCAAAGTTAGAAAGGAAAGTTTAAAATGAGTCGTTTTTGTTGTCGTAAACCCAGAATTACATGAATTTCCATAAAGACGAAGCAGTGAAGTGAAATGTGAGATAAAACGAATATTTAATTTCGCATTTTGCCATATCCCTCTAAAACAAATGTTAACTTATTATAGGTACGCATAACATTATTGCAGTGTACATCATAGAAACAAAATCCGGTTCAGACTATACTTATTAAACTTCTCAATAAAACTTAAACTCATGCGCGCATAACAACATAAGAAAGTTCCTTTTATCTACACAGCGTTTCGTTTTCCACATATTTTTGGAGATTTGACCGTATTAGCTGCCGTGCATACTATGTGTAATAAATCATTTTGCTTTTTGTTGTGGAAACCTGTTGTGTAAATCGTTATACCCCGACGAGCAGAGGCACGATTTTAATGAAAACGCTGAGGATGCTGAAGCCCCCCAATTTTTTCGCTTATTCATATTATGATCACGGATTACGTGGTGAGCGACTTTGACCCCTCCGCCGGCCACCCGAAATTTAACAATCGTAAATAATTATTTAATAATGGCTTTGAACTATCCACATGTACAATACGTATTTATCTAAAGATCTACATAAATTGTACAATCACATACAGCGTGGCATCAACTATGAGGGTTCTAATTCAAAAACTAGAAGTGCTAAGCACACTCGACCCTCCCCCCACCTAATTATGCAATCGCCGACGAGAAGTGCTAAATTTCATATCGATCAAAAACGCTATTATACAACGGCACGGATTTATATTTTATATTATAAATAATCCGTGTACAACAACGGCGCCGCGCACTATTATTATGGTCCTTATTTGGCTGAACAGAGCACGAACTATATATAAAAAAAAAAAAGGTCGTGTAAGTAAAAATAGAATAAACGTGACAATTCGATAACTAGGGGAAAAAGACATCAAATTAGCGCCGCGACGCTTTTGACGTGGCAGAAAAAGAATAAATAATCATCATTGTATGCACACAAAACAATGTTTTTAACTCGCCATCCGTAGGAAAGTAACGAGCCCTAGCTACTTTAATATTATTATGTACCTAGTAGAAAATATCATTATACCTATTATATTATTATCGCGTCCGCCTCGCTGAATCCAAATGCAGACGGATAAATTTCTCTTTCTCTTATTCGCGAAGGTACACAGTAAATTGTATATATATATATATATAATATGTTATGTATACGGACACAATATATGAGTACATATTATATATTAATATCGCGTCCGATCGGTATCGTAATGACACCGTCTTCGAATTCCACGTTAGCAGAATAAGAGTCTCCCTAACGAGCAGACTAGATAATTTTGGCGAAATTCCTGAAACCAGACATCATCGTTTGTGTGAATTTATACATTTATTCCGACGTGGACATAATAATATGGACACCTAAAATATTTTGATACGTCGCTCGCAGGGCTGGTTTACATTATATTATAATATGTATTTTGGCTGAAATTTATATGGTTATCTAAACACGTCTAATACATTTGCCAATTGTAGACATTTGGATAGTTTTAACTGGTTTGGTTTATGATGTTCCTAAAAATACAAGTTATGATAAAATATATCGCAGACAATGAAATATCATAAAACAAAAAAGCCAACGCACACGGTGTACAAATGTTCTTAGAGCTTTAAGTTTAATATTAGATAAATTCACTGTAATATTAAAGCTAACAACATAAAATTGGTTCTGCTGGTCGCACGTTTACTATGTTGAGCGTAGATCAAAGCCAGAAAACTAGAAGTGTGCTTACGTAAGTATTTTTAAAAAATATAAATTCATCGAAACGATCGGTTAGTTTCTCGTTCAAAGTATGTATGCTTTAATCATCCAAATTTTGTGTCATTCGCCCAAATGAATTACACCCCCCGTGAACCATCAGAAATATTATTGTATAATATCAATAATAATTGATGGTTGATAATAATAATTGAGCCGTAGGTGCTCACAGTAATCATAACTATCGTGGCGAATAAAATATAATATTTTAATGCGTTTCGCCTAAAAACGTATAGAACGATGTCATATTTTACAGCCAATCCGTTTTGTTTCGACTGTTGTTTTCATTTTTTTACTAGCTCACCCCGCATCGTCAGATCACTGAGTTCATAGTTTCAAATTATATATTTTTAACTAAATAATATAATTTCAAAATACGAATTATTCATCATAGTCTTTTAGGGCTATATTAGCTAGCAACTAAATTTCACATTCAATATTACAATACCAACTTGACTAAGCCATAATTCTGCAAAGGTACCATTCTATAAGACCAACTTCACTAAGCCATCATTTTGCAAAGGTACCATTTTATAAGGAATCTTCTCTTTGTCCATTAACCCAGCGACCGTTTCTTGACTGGGGTTCTAAACTAAAGATCCAATAATAAACGGATGAATGCAAAGTATAACAATATTATATGAATATCATTGCATCATAATATAATATTATATTTTTATCATCGGCTCGCACCAATAATGAATATTACTTTTTTTTTTTACACCCACACATAGTTCCAACGATCATCTCCACCCGTGACCGATCTAGCCCGGGGAAGTGCGCGAGATTAGCCTGCAAAGCACTTTCCCTGACGTTGATTCGAGCGCACAAGACGCGCGTGTCACTTTTTGAAGAAAATTCGAAACCACACGACTATTTTAAATTACCTACACATTATCAGCGCGTCCCAGTCGTGGCTAACAAGAACGAAAGTAACCAATTACCGTGTGGGCGGTATACAGCAGGGTTATTTTCGCTTTTAGATCGATATAGGTACGTTTATTTTATACGTTTATCGCGCCCCCGCGATGATCGCATTCGCCGCCAATGTGTTTTTGCGTCTTAATCGAGCAAAACTACCACCACCGCTCCCCGCCATCGACAGTCGCGTTATTATAATAGACGCGGTATCGAAGCACTTCACGGCGGTCTTCTGTGACATTATTTTAATGACAAGTATAATATGGTTTCGCCGAAACATTTTTTCCTCTAAAAAACTAATATTATTTAAACGCCGCCCGGCTGCAGGCATGCCTTATTATCATTTATCATCCTTTCTAAACACATACTAATATCACACCGCCGCGCCGTTGAGTTGTACTGCATAGCCATTATTATACAGTTTAAATTTATGCAAAACAAAACAAATTCAAAGCGGGACGGCGAATCCGGTATTGAGCACTCAGTCTCGTTTTAGCCGCCTCGGTCGGTATTTATTACATTTGAATAGTTATTTATATAAATATGTATATATATATACACATCAGGTTGGTATATAACGTGGGAATTATTACGATTTGGGTAGGTCATCGTCATTCGCAGGTCGGGCGTGTTAGAGGTATGTCGTATTTTAAAATGTTAAGGCGATTATTCACCGCATTCTTTAAAATGGTTCCAAACCGAAGTCAGCGGCGTATAATAATAATATAATATAGTCGCTGTAATTTATATGTGTTTCATTTGCCACCAAACGCAGTTTTGAAATATTGTCCCCGTTAAATTATTGATATTATTTGCAATAGTTTTGGACGGCACTCCCTGCAGCACACTGATGTCACGTTACATATTTAAAATTGGTCCTGACGGAGATAAAGTTGTACGTATGTAATATGATGTAAAGTTTGGTACCTATAGGTATGAACTAGTTAAAAAGTTAAAAATGTAATTTTCAAAGTAACTTGATAACTCAACTAGATTAAACTTCCATTGCAATAACTTATCTTTTTTTCGGTTACTTTGAAAAATAATATGTACGTTAAGTAAAATTATGTTCGTACCTGTACTAAGAATTTTAAAAATATTGTTTTGTTTAATCACGCTACGGACATTGTTTTGAAATGAAAGAAAAACAATTAGATAATATTTTATGACTTGATAACTTAATGATGTAAACATACATTTACCTAAACCACTAGAGCGACCATCAGAAATAGTATAGGCTTGAGTTTTCAAACATTTTTAACAAAATTTTAAGTTAATTTTAATAAAAAGGAAAATTAAAGTAATACAATCACTTTATTGTGGCTTATAAGTGGAAATGAACAAAAAAAATTAAGTTATAATTAAGTTATATTTAAATATTTTTTTCTGCTTTAACTTTTTAATTTAAATATAATATTATTTTTTTGCTTTATTAAACGTTCTGAATGTAGATCAAGATAATTTTTTTTATAAAATAGGTATAGATACTATATAAAAAAATAATATTATATTCGACCACACATTATTGGAAGTATGCAATTATGCAAAACAATGAAATTCATTAAAAAATTAATCAAATGCGAAACACGAGAAGCGTAGTGTATCTTGTATGTGAACATTGTGAACACTTCGGTATTACAACAAAGGTCGAAAGCTCGGTGTTTTTAAACTCAATTGCAGTTATCACTCACACACACGCGCGCGCACATCATATATTGTTTATAAATATAATATTTTATTAAACAGTGGCAAATGTAGATGGTAAATTTTTTATTTTATTCCAACTTTGACAAAATAGTAAGTTCTGACAAGTTGCAGAGCCGTAAAAATAAAACAATAATATTATACATTGAATGTGAACGCCGTTATATATTGTTTCAGCAAATCATACCCAGTCTGGTGTAAATGTGTAATTAATAAGACAGGATATAACCATGAATAATCGTCTTAAACTTTAAACTGTTATGCTACATTTCAACATCTGTACAACAAACACTAAAGGTTAGTGCTTATGGTGCGATTAGTAGTAAAAAAAAGAAAAAATTAGCCTTTACGACAAATTTGGCACAGCGTTACAATAAGGGTACCCATACAATAGTTTAGAGATTAAACCATAAGCCTGTCCCATTGGCCACAACATAGTTGCACCAAAGGATAAAAACATGGTAGGTATATTTAAAAATACTTTTGTTCCAGCTATAGCTTACCGTTCTTATATTGAAAGGGTTTTTTTTTTAAGTTTATATTAAAATTCTATAAATTAATCTGAAACGTGTACGGTAAGTATAGTATATGGCCTATACTAAAAATTACAATTGCATACTTACTGAAAAAATGTCTAAATTGGATGAAAATTAGTATAATAAAATCAACAAACATTAATTGTTTTCTCTTTCGAAGAGTCCACTATAATTAATTCAAAAAAGGAAAAATTAAATTAAATAATTACACTTTCCAATTAATTACCGATGAATCGCTAAATCGACGACATGCCAAGTTTTCAATTCCCGCCGGTAAATTACGACCTACAATACGCGTAATAAAAAATTGCACGATTCGTTTATTGTGAAATTATCAGATAAGGCAATAGCCTAAAAGTTCGATGGTTTATTTATTGAATAGTAAATTTTAAACTGAGGTGGAACAATTTCCAAATTTATGCAAATGTAAATGTAATATTTATTTTTATCATTATACCAGCCGTATTTTATAATAAATATCATAAGCTGTATTGAAATCAATTAAATTTTAAAGTATTTAGGATCCATTCCTATAGAGTGGGAATTTCTGTAGGGCGTAAACTTTAAATTTATATTATGCTGAGTAAAGCAATAATAATGTATTGATTTTGTAACGATAATATTATGGTTTTTATTCTTTAGTTAATTATTTTAGTCTGTTATTGGATTTTCTAATAAGAAAGAGTAAGTACTGCGAAAGTTTTCAAGAAAGTTTATATATTGCAAACATAATATTAACCAGTGACTAGTTTGTACTTGGGATGTTATTTTTTGATCTTATCAGCAGTTACCCTGTGAAAAAATTACAAAATATACAACATTCCATTTTAAACAAAATCGATTTTGTAGGTTATTATTATTGTTATCTATAACAAAACTAATTACCCCATAGATATATAATAATAAAAATACACCACGGCCCTGCGTTCAGATCATCGACATGATGATCGAGTCCCGAACACCACAACTGGTCTCTAAATTTATTTGTTTTTAGTTTTTTGGTTTCAGTTTCCCAATCCACAATGTTTGCGGTTTTTTTTTTAGGTATTTGATGACATTGAAAAGTTTAATTTCCAATACAAATTGCGTCGTTCAAGATGAATTGCAACTACAAATGAACTTGGGTATGCGTAGGTAATACCTATAGGTATAGGAGCATACAATTGACAAATGTTAATGCAATATTATGTTGACGTACATAATATGTTCTATCCTTTAAACGAGAACGCACATTAATCAAATATAATATATGCATGAGTGACATGAATTTGAAAGTTATTCCGTAAATACTTGTAGGTTCTTACACTAAGAACAGAAAACAAAACAAAAATATAAAGTGTATGCACAATAATATTGCAGTCAAAACATTCTGCATGTGCTTAACATTAATATTCCAAACAATATTAATATTTCTGTTCATAATCGTTAGACATAGCTCATAAGAAAATCCTCTGAAACTCTACGGCTATAAAGGAGAAAAACTGTTGAAACTTTTATTGTCACCGTTCGCACGTTGCATTGAATGGTATTGGACGCGTCGCTTTAAAATAAAATAATTATTACACTTGAATTTCTCGTCAATATAATGTGGACTTTCTAATAAATCTATTTACATATAATGACATCACCTGAATACAATATAATAATGTTGCTGCATTTTAAAGAGTAACTATTCAAAAATCAAAAAAGAAACGTTTTAATATTATGAATTTCTCCGTTATTATTATAATTTAGTACGTACCTAGGTACGAGTACTATTGGTAACGATAGTCATTCGATTAATCACAAATATATACTGCTCGGAACTCGCATCTCATTTTCTCGAAATGTTCGCTTAAACGATACACAAATTTTTGCACGAAGATGCTTTTTATACCGAAAAGTTTGCATACCAAATAAAATTATGAACTACGAAATGCAGTCCGTTTGTGCTGAATACTTCATCAAAAACGTAATTTGAGTTGCTGATTCAATAATGTCCAGATGAAATAAATTGAAACAAATACCAACATTTCTTAAAAATTATGTAGAAATATATAATATTTCCGAGGAAATTCCGGTCAACTGTACTACAACACAAAAATAAGCTTCTTCGAAATATCTCTCAAAGAAAAGGATAATTATTATTACAAAAGTAATACGTGCCATTCGGAGGAACAATGCCGCTCCGTCCCTCGTGTTGGCGAATACTTGCATTTCGCATTTAAAAATAAACCGCGATGCAAAATCTAATACTTTAAGATCGTTATATTTTAATTATGTTTCGTGGTAAACAAAACCAAGTACAAATTACAATTATCGGACGGATCATTGTTAGGGATATTGGTCACAGGAGCTGAAGTTGTAATGACGTAATTAATAATTTACGACAAATAGCATTCGCATCGTGCATAAAATATACAACGAATCTAAGCCGATCTTTTAGAAACGAGTTTAAATTCAATAAAGACCATACGCCCAATGTCTGGTCGGAATTAGATCAAAATTTGCACTCGAGAATCGCCGTGTTCATGTTTCAACTCAATTAAAATAATAATATAATGTGCACTCCAGCTATAAATAACATTACATTTCACTGTGGCGATGAGGATTATAGTTTTTATCAACTGTTACTGTACCAAATAGGTATATTGGAAAAATAATGAAGACTTTTTAGAATGTTGGCTAACCCAAAATTCACAAACCTGTTGAATTGCCATCCACATAAAAATTTTAGTACTGAAATAGGTACGCATTATAATATTGCTATTTAACCGAATTAGCGTCAAATAACTGATTTGCCGGGATCGAATAATTTCGACTTTGCTTGAACATAAAAGTTGTATCATACTTAGTGGAAAATTTCCATTTTTTTGTTATAACCTTTTTACCAAGGAAAAATCCGTTACTCTTTCTTTCTTTAGAAGATTTAATTTTTAATCCTAATAATATAATATGAATTGTTCCAATAATTGGTGATCCGTAAAAACCGTTTTGGTTTTATTATATTTTTTTCTGTACAAACTTTCTCACTACGTTTCATGATTATTATTATTATTATTTTTTTGTACTGACATAACGCATACTTTAGTAATTTAATATAGACGGACATTTTAAATAAACACATAATAAAATGAAATAATGAGAAATGTTTATACTCCTAATTTATATTCCTTACATGAATGTATATTAGTATAGTGTAGTAGAAACAAAACACTCATATACAGTATTGAGTTAACTTAACTGTAAATCTTATCGAAAAAAAATTGTTATTATTTCCACTTAAAAAACAATGCGGACGAATAATTTACTTCACATAAATACATAATATTATAGCGTAATTTGTGTTGGCATATGATAATTCTCATAAACACAATGTTTGACTATTTGAGTACAATAATTATATTTTAAATAATATACTATAACTGTTTGTTAAATAATACAGTTAATAATAATTGTAATATCTGAATCTGAATAATTTGTATTAAAAATGTCTGTACGATTATGAATATACTACGTATGCGTGTATGTATACTTACAGAACTGACTGAATTAAAACTATATACTTCACAATGCAATAGATTATAAATTAATATTCATTTTTAATGGATCCAAAATCGGCATCTCATGAGTCATGATAATATTATGTTAAGAACTATTTCAATGCATGTCGCGTCATTTCTACCACTATGTAGTAAAAGTAGTATTATATGTATATTAATTAAATAAGAAAAATCAGAAATAAAATTTTATTTTATTATAATATAATTTTATTAGTATGGTTAGCAACTATTTCTGAACAATAATAATAATTCTGGTATCACAACATTACGCAAATTGCGTTTTAAAATGTAATTTATAATTTATTGTATTATATTGACTACCTATGCTTAATATGAGATTAGAAAACAATATTTATTGATTTAACGGTATAAATATTATGTACAATGTGTCAATAATGTACATCGTAGGTAGATACCTATAATACAACTTGACAGCCCTATGAATTCTTCGACTGTGGCAGTCGCATACACAAAACTGAAGTACGTTTCATATGACATTGGTCATATTATTGCGTCTTCAACACGAACAATTATTACAATAAGTATATAGTATTTCATTTTGTCTTCTGACTTAATAAACTGTCGTCGACACAAAGTTTCTTATCGTATTTACGCGACTTGCGTATTTTTAGAACACGAGTAAAATATAGGACAATATCAAACTTGAAAGTGATGGGTTATCACTTTCAAAAACTCATCCCCGACAAAGAAAGTTGTTCAATGCAGCAATAACGTAATTGGTACAAAAAAGTAGAATTTCGATTTGTCGTGGAAACAGTGTTGGAACCGTACCAGTTCCGCTGAATTGATCTTTCCGTCGTTAATTTCCAAACCAAATGCAAAAGTACCACAATGTTCGCACCGGAACTTCCCGGAACACGTATTCAAGTCACTATAGGGCACCTCCACCAGTAACAATCTCTTTTCGTGTCTACAATTTCATCAGACCAAAACCAATAATATGACTGATACCTATTATTTAGGATGTTGAGTCGGGTCGGAAATAATAGTAATTATAGTATGGCGAGAAAAAATATAGATAAAAAATTAAAGTGAGAATAAACACGGGCAAAAAACTACGTATATAATCCGAGCTACGGTTCAACCTAATCTCCAAATGATTCGAACAAAACTTGTTTTCATAGTGTGCAATATTCTATGAAGACTAAACTTCTCGCGTTGCATAAATTAAAATCCAAACTTCGTCTTTCGCGAACGGTGTGCCCACACATTGTCGTATTGACGTATCGTTTTATTCGCTTTGCTTTATTAGGTATTTCGTTTTAGAAATTCGTCGTATTTCCACGGGAAGTAGATGATGCAGACGTCGATGCGTCATAATAATGACGGCGAGACCATTTTATTATTATTATTATTATATATATTTATATTATATCTGCTTACGCGCCGTCGTGATTTATTTTTACTACTGTTTACTGCCGAGCACTGAACATACGAGCACATCCTCATGGACGATAGACCACAGTTGTACGGAACATAACTTTGGTATTATGGTAAACTAAATCGATTTATTTTTTCAATCGGAAATAAATATACGAAATGGAATAAAAACGAAGCCATTTCCTACAACAGTATTAATAATTTGAAATAAAATTCGCGTACGCATTACATTACGTTATATATTGTGTTTTGATAAGTCTAGTCCCGTGACTACAGCCATAATCCTTCCGGACGGCCGCTGCCTGTCTGCAATTATTATTGTTGGGTACTTAGACGACGTGATCATAATATTAACGAGTATAATACAATATATTATAAATGATAATGTACAAGATGATTATTTTTTCAGTAAACGATCATTATCCCAAAAAGTGTTTAAGTTTTCCAAAAAATATATTATATAATATAATATAAAATACAATTTTGAACGAGTACTGAGTAATTAATTGTTAAGACTTATAGTAAATAAGTAACATAAAACTTATAAGTATTAAAAGTTAAGATCAGTTTAGATGGGGTATTTGTATGATGGGCAAACATTTTGCGGGTCACTGAGCCACTATATCCACCCCGCTCATCAAAACTTTAAAATATATACTAATAGCTAATTATAGCAATTAACTAATCGCTGGAAATTTGATTTTTGAACGACACAACTCTCAGAAAAATATTATGCTTTGAAAATTTCAAATATATTATTTTATCGTTAAAAAAAGTAAAACCTTCAAAAATTATTACGATAAGAATAAGTAAAACATAGTTTTTAAAACGTTAATGGTTTTCGAGGCGATAAAAGTTAACTGTTAAAAATAATCACCAAGTATAGACGTAGGTACCTATAGGTATTATGTTTAAAAAGTCCCATATCACCTAAAGTATCTCCAGTAGGGTAGAGGTTAATATATTTCAATTCAGCATTCCAACAGAAATCCATAAGAAAATTGAAATTTACTCAGTCTTAAAAGTAAAAATCTAAAAAAATGTCAATTTTCTTCGTGAAAAACCATATTAAAGTATTTTGATTTACCGCAGGGCGCAGAGGTATAATTTGTAGGGTGATGTACCGGACTTTTGGAAAATACAATATGCCATATATATAATATAAGACACGATTCATATATCTGTGAAGGATATAGACGCTGGTGAAGACGCTAAATCGAAAGTAAAAATATATAATACATTAAACGCCGTATTCGGCCGGACGGACAACGGTGGAAATGTATTTTTTTCCAAATCACACACGTTCACACCTAAATAATAATACGAGTAATAATAATATATTATGATATAGCCTACTGGCCCGGACCGACCGAGATGCCGCGCTTTCTCTTCGTGCATCGAGCCCGTCCGACTTGACGATCGCTGCATGTACATAAGTGTATTTTTTTATACGTACGCGTACACACTTAAAGTTAAACGTACCTTCGTGTGGCGCGCAGGTGACCGTGAAACTGGTTTATGGTCCGGGGGCCGTCCACCCCGGGTAAATTACATTATCATTATTGTTATTATATACCTATAGACCCGACGTGTCGTGCTGCGGCGGACGCGGTAGCCGTGACCTACAACGGTCGCAGGGGAACGCTCCCCCCCACCCCCGCCCCTCCCACCGATGATCACCGTCAACGCCACACCGTCAACGCCACACCGTCAACCAAGACACCACGCCAAGAGTAATCGTCATGTCGTATCGCGGTGGGTTCATTCAGAAGAACCGGACGATCGCCTGCGCCCATTTTGTTGTCCGCAATGCATATACGCTCGTACATTAATAATATATGCAAATATAATTATACGCGGCGACGGTCGTTACACGGATCGGTCGTCGGTCCCAGAACGACACACGCGAGCGCGACCTGGGCTCGCCGCACAAGAATGACATTTTAATTTTTTCGCCTGCGAGGTCGCCATACGTATATAATACGAACGCTCGTCGTCGTCGTCGAAACTTACCTACGCGCGAAACACAATAATATAACGTCTCCGATTAACGGCCACGACGACGACGACGATAATAACAGTCGGCAACGAAAACTCTCACTGCGACGATGACATTATGCCTGTACGCGGTGGCAGTTTCCAACGCACGACATAATGACATATTAAATGTGTACGATATTATAATATTATCGTTATATCGTACCAGCAGCAATATAATTTTTATTTATCATACGTGTATGAGGCCGAGTGGCATTTCGACCGAACGAATGTAATAGCAGTCGACTGCTATGGCGGCGAAGACGACGTTCAGGAATTTATTAATTACGATACGTCCACCACGCGAGCGCTTTATGTGCCCTTCGACGTCGGTCGCGCGCGCGTGTTTTTGTGGGTCACTGGGTCTGCCACCGTCCGGTGTCCGGAGGCCGGTCCGCCGCCCCACTCCTTCTTCTAACCACCCTCCCCGCCCGCCGCCCTTCCCGTCCGGAAGACCGCCACCGGGGGAAGGACGGTCTCCGGCAACCGTCCGCGCCGAAAACGATTCTTCTCCCACTCCTCCCCCGCACATGCTTATCGTAGGCCCCGGCGCAGGTTCGTAGCTTTATAATAATAATAATAATAATATGATATCTAATACTATATAATATATTATATTGTTTTAAACTCGTTATTGGGTACCAGGTGTATACATCGGCATTGGAAAACGCGAAAAACGAAAGTCTGAGACGAAATCGATTCTATAATATTCTGTTCGGCGTTTTGAAAAATAAATATACATTAATATTCCGCATACGAAATCGCGGTGAAAGTATATAACGTATATATATTATATCTATATAAATATAATGGCGACCAGTTTGTGTCCGTGCGACGTCGATGTCGCGAAAAATCTTGATTGAAGTATTTTTGAACTCGAGAAAAATATGCGGACCACTACTATGGCAGTATTATATAGCGTATGCTATGTTATATCTATATTATTATAATATTATAAGTAATTTCTGCGACCGTACTGCAGTATATTTGCGTAACCACATCGTCGTCGTGTTTATGCGTAAGATTTGATATTTAACATGTAAATTTAATACACTGAAACGTTGTGCTTCGTATTATAATGATCTTATACCTACCTACCCTTTGAAGTTACAATATTAAACTCGTATGATATTAAATAGAATTACAAGATATATATTTGCCGCACGAGTATATTTTTCGATGAACCGTTCTTCAGGCAAAACCTTTAATTATTTCATCATAACTTAATGATGTTGGAAATAACTGCGTTTTAATGTTTAGTATAGTGATAGAATTTAAACGACCGTCATTCATGGAAGATCTAAAATATGATTTAACTCTTTTAAAAGTTAGGTACTGAATGAGCATCCCGCTGAAGTATTTAATGTAGCCTGACACAAAAACATACGTAATGCAATAACAAAGTATGAATTATTAATCATGTTATTATACATCAAACAAAATATTACGAACTTTCATGGTTTTACACATATCTATCACTGATTTCTTACGATACTTTGTCTGGCAAACAGTTAAAATAACCACGAAAATTTGTCAAAATTTGGAAGCATGGAAACATGCCACGATTGTTGTGGACACGTCACCACTAAAATTGTCTACCACAAAAAATTCTGCTGAGGGAAATTTTCCCTACGTTTCCCTTAAATACGCTATTGAACCAGCTATGCGAAAAGAATCGTCCGAACTTGCTCACAACTCACAAGTATGTGTAGACCCGAATAACAACATATTATTCCCCCCTCGCACATTGGTCCAGAAACTACATTTAGCTGGTTAAAATTAATAATATCATCTGTTATAAATTTCAGTACAAACAATGTTCAATTCAATAGATTTATTTATTTTTTTGACTTTTTGTGGTAATTATAGTACTGTAGAGAGTATAAACATTTGTGTGATACAATTTTATTTTGCAGTTTAAGATTAGGTACGTATAATAAAAAAAAAAAACTAGTTCAAAATAAAATATTAGGTTTTCACTCCCAGTGTCATCAGTTTCGCTGAATTCTTTATCTAATTCATAATATTATTTAAAACTAGGAGTTACTTTACTTGGTCAAATAATTGGATTGTTTTTTTTTTTTTGAGATGATCTGTCATATGAAATGGAAGAAAGAAGTAGCATACTATGAAGGATGTACTTGTTTGTGTTCAATCTCGAATGTTTTCTTAAGTGATTTTCTCTGAACTTTTGTAAATTTGTATTCAACATTATAGTTTTCTTCAATTCATAAGGAAATTCAAATATATATATTTTTTTTACTATGACAAATAGAACACGTCATAGTTACAGTAACATTATAATAACTGCATAGTTTAAAATTAAACAATTAAAAAAATTAACAATATGTTATTTCCTACTAATTAATTATTAATAATAATTTATGATAAGTGTACGTCGTTTATAACACTATTTTTTTCGAATTAGGTTGTAAATAGATACCTCAAAAGCAGCTAAAGACATACAACTTATACATATTTACAAATTAGATTAGTTGGTGTACGATAGTTAGTTTGCATTCACCAAAGGAAAAATAGGGCAATTTTAATGTACCTATATACAAATTATTATTGATTATAAATTACAAAATTTTACCTTCGACGTGCGTACCTTAACGCGCGTATCCCATAATAATAGAATAATATTTTTGAAAAAATGATTATATTTATAACATATATATATATGTTTCAGAATAGGTACCTAGTTTACAACGTCGCAACGCATTAGTGAAGTGAACGAACATAATATGATTGCATTGATTATTGCTGTATGGTCGCCACGACGGTATTTTAATATTCTATAATAATTAATACGACAACGAGTAATTTTATCTTTCATTATTGCCAAGTAAATTTCACATAACCCATATATTTATCGCCTTTAATTTTCATTGGACCTATTTTCAAAAGTTACATTTTGTAAATTATATCAGTGGTACATTCTACCCACAAACGGAGGACCCACAAATGATGTTCTAGAAATATCTCAGTGGGAACTGATTCAGATGCAGAGATAGCATTTTTATCGGACGGTTTCCTGTTGAGATATTAATTTATTATTAATGCTCGTCTTGTGTTTCTTTTTTCGTATTGTATATCATATCTTATTTAAAACGTAAAATACCTGGCATATTACAACCTTGCGTTGCTAGTGCCACGGTAGCGCGTGGAACCGGTCCCGCGACGTCTTTCTTTCGGTTTCTTTTATCCGGCGATAGTTCCGACGGATTATTACGGATACATTTTTATTTTTTACCCGATATTCTTTTTCCTTTTTTTGGGTCAAGGATGTCGGGACAAGTTCAACGCACTTATAAGGAACCTACCGGTATAACTTACACACCGGCGGTCAACTTCACTCTCTCGTCCGCGCGCTCGTGTGTGTTTTATATTATTAATAATATTGTTTTAATCGAATGCTCGCGCACTCAACACCGCACGACGGCGTCTGCATGGAGACGACGACGGTCCGTGTTTATATTATTATTACTATTATACGATTGTTCGAGTTTGGTTTTTGAATGAAACCACCTCCAAATGCCGTCCGCGCCGTCCAATCGATGTAGGATATTACTATAAATTATAACGCTCTTAACACGCCCATTATTCTATCGGCGTTATATATTTTGTACGCCCGAGCTCTATATAACATAATTGTTATTTATTATAATATGACCTCCAGACCAATTTACCGGCGAACATCATCAGCGCACTGCCACCTGCAGTGACTTTCTCCTGTCTCGTCGATATAAGAACGATTTGGGCGATTTTTTATTTCCACCACGTTATAATAATATAGGTACTCGTGTACATAGTACCCACTACCGGGTGAATGTAAATTCCCACACGAGGCACAGCAGGTAAAAAAGCACCCATACGTGTAAGTCCCACACGAATGAAACAAATTAATTTATAAATTATTGTGTTATTATATACTATTATGTTCAAAAGTACGCCTGCACGAAAATTACAACATTTTGATAGGCATATACTATAAAACAAATTTCGTCCCCACTTTATTCAGACTTGGGAATAAACGCAGTCGAAGAGGTTAAAATGAATCAATTGTTTTCGTGTTGCATAAAAGACGTCTTTGAAATTGCATATAGCATTCGAAAAAATGCATTGTCCTCGTGCCATTTCCCGTCATGCGCAATAAAAAAAAGTCGTAGTATTATAATTTATAGATTTTTAAGATTATGACGTTATTTAATTTTACGGTAAGTACATTAAGTAATGCGTTTCATTTTACACCCACATTGGAAGTTTACGTACGGGGGATTTTTTCCGGTAAAAATGTACATAATATATGTAACCGACAACCGTTTACATACTATGCCTGTGTTTCGTGTGGGAACTTATCAAATCCGGTAAAACTGTCAGCTCTGTTCCGGCACATACTTGTCAGTTGTTATTATAATATCGTATACTGTGAGTGGCGCTTTGAAGCTGTGGACTCCCGGTCCGGACCTCACCTTTCCCCTCATGCAGTATATATAAATACTCTGTCGATAAACAAATGTGAATACAATTTTTTTTTTTTACAATTTTACCAACCTAGGTCATAAACAATAAATATGTGCTTTTAACATATTTTATATTAAAATATTATCTAAATGCACTTGAGTAAAAAAAAGAAATGCAATGGAAATATATTCCTCGATCGGGACATCCTTACAAAAAATCCTGGTTGCTGCATTGTAAACTGGGATGTATAATATATATATATATACACGTATGTATATGTATACCTATGTGCCTCTGAATGTTCAACGATCACATGTATATAATGACTTTACGTGCCACCAGTCACCACCGTTTGACGATCATCGACTGCGGTATAGTCGATTGTTCTTGGGCGTGCAGGCGCAGCTTGCACGACTTCTGACAATAATAATAACCAAAATCGTAATGACACTCCGTAGCCCATAGATATACACTTGAACACTTTATAATATAGGTACTTAGTAACTTAGTTTTGTAATAATATGTAGTCGATTTATATATAATAACCATCATAATAATAGTCTGTTGAGTGTTTTTTATGCTCTACAATATAAACACTATAAACGATGCCGAGAGTACAATCGTCGAGCTACAGTTAATTTCAAATATGATGATTTACACGTCATGTGTTCCGATGATAAAATAGAACCCGTCGCCATTGTACCTATGGGACATGATTGGTAGGTATTTGTCTATAACGATTGAACACGGAGATTTTTCGTTTATCTTTGTACTGCTATTGTTTATTGTATGATTTATGTTCTTCATTATGTTGTCAACTGTCATCATTGTTTAATTTTGTTCTATAGCACTTGTTATGATATTATAATAGCATGAATGCTATAAAATGTATAATACTAATACACTGTCAACAGTGATAGGTATAAATGAATTATCTAAAACAGTTATGAATTTCAATAATACTATTGCATCATAATGTTTGTAATAAATATTAGCATTATTTAAATTTTCCATAATTGAGTAAAAAATAATCATTCGGTTGGTTTTGGATAAGTTGATAGAAAATCACGACAAAAAATGTGGTGCCGTATATTATAGAAAGTGGTTAATATAAGTAAATTAATAGCAATTGATTTATAAACAATAGTTAGATGAAATCATATTAAATTAAACATAAAGCAATATCACTAAACTGGTGACACCGGCGGTGATTTAAATATCAATGTTCCGCGACTATTGACGATTATTATGAGAAAAGTTTATATACGAAATTCAGCAAAATGTATACATTTTATTATAATTTAAACATTTTTTTGTTGCAACTAATAAATGTTTCAGCAAATATTCATTGTTATTAAATCATACTACGCATAGTTACTATCAAAACATCTAAACGTTCCTTGACGTTACCATTTAAATATATAATTTCGACAGAACGATAATAATTGCAATTATATTGTGTAGGTATATGCTTGTGTATACTATTGTGTACCACATGTGTACCGGTACAGTGCATATACAGTGGACACTGATGAAATACAATTTTTTTTTCAATTTTATTGACAAATGTTCAAAACTCGCATGGTTAACAATATATAACTCGACCCAACAATATTATATCAACAAAAAGAAATCAACATTCTTTCTGTATTCATTGATTGCAGAATATTAATTGGTAACAATTTAATTTGCAAACACGCAAATTTGTGCGCCAATATACGTGTATAATATGGAGTTATAAATTAATGTTTAATGCGTTAAATTAAATGTGGACGATAGTACGATACTATTGCATTAATTACAAACAACAAATCTCATTCCATGTGCATAAATGTACATATAACCACATCGGTATTCAACAACAAAGGTGGAATATCGAAATCATAATAATTATTGCCAAGTAATTAATGTATTGCGGTGGAAATGGCATAAATGTTTGAACTATTGATAATTCAATGTGCTTAATTTATTCAGTCTATACCGCTGACCGCGCTCGATAAAAATAATTTTTGCTCTCGAAATAAACTCGATGAAAAAAGTAACTACGGTATTTAAAGTCAGCTAGGGATATATTATAGTTTCAAAGTCAATAATTAAGTTCGTTCAAATAGCCTTGTTTTTTTTTTTTTAATTACAACAGTATACATAAGTAGGCCAAATGGTATATCTACGTTCAAACTAAAACCATTTATTGGTTTTAATTTCATATGCATTAAGTAACTATGCGCTAGCGCAAGAAACCTGAAACCAGTATTTAGAAAATATTACTATTTAGCTAACACCGAAGAGAAAACGCCTCTATATGGGGCATATTTGATATCGAGTAGAATAATATAATAGAAACTAATAGGAACCTAAAAACTAATGCCTAATAACTTATTCAGTTATCGTTATAGGTATATATAATAATAAATTATGTAATATATATAATAGTATTGTAATCTTGATGGTTAGGATGACCTCTCGACAAATATTAAGACTATAATATAATATATTATATTATATACAATTATGTTATACGCATAAATCATAAGTATAAAAATCCGATAAAACAATAACCGATGATATAGTGCTTATTATTTTGAATTTTCACGGATTACAAAAATCTTTGAGACACGTAGCCGGTCCCATTATATAGGATCAAAATAATATAAAGTTCAAAGCAGCAAAAGATCGAACAAAATTAAAAAAAAGTGAGTAAGTGGATGTCGCTCTTCTGTACAGTAGGTTACAAGTGGGTCACTGTAATGGATGGTTTTAAATTTGAATTCAATGATATAATATCATTGTATAAGAAAACGATTCTGAGCGAAAACGGTCAGTCAACTATGATATGACTAAGTATATTTAATAATATTATTTTGAATAAAATAATTTTTATATTTACTTATTTACGTGGAACCTTTTTTAAAATTTTCAATCCTTAGCTATAAAATTTGAACATTATATAAATTTTTAACTACAAAATAATTATTAAATTTTAAATTTTTCAAAATTTGAACTTTGAAACTTGAACTATAGAGCTGAAAAAAGTCAAATTATTTTCAAAATTTTATTGTGTATAGAAAATGATAATATAATCATTCAGTAAAATTTTCAAGTATCTACAGTCATTAGTTTTTTAATTACAACAAAATAAAAAAATCGTTACATGAGAAATTGAGTGAATATCAAATGTCATAAAAATTTAATTTGACTTTTTTGTAGACTTTTTTTTTGATAAAGGTAGACCAATTTATAGATAATCTTATATTATATTTTCAAATCTTAGATTTAAAAAGAAAAATTTTTATGAATTCTCAACTCAAAATAATTTGCTAATTTTCGTGATTTTTCCGTATTTTGTCAAGATTTGAACTTTAAATGATTATAAATAAAAACCCTGACTAAGGATTTTTAATTTTTTTCATCTGCCTTTAAAAAAATAACCTAGGAGCCTTCTATTAAATTTTCAAGTTTTTTTAACCAAAAAATAAAATTTTATTTATACTTATAGAAAAAAAAACTAAAAAAAATATAAACTGAAAATGTCCGTAAACAGCTCGAAATAGTTCAAAATATTCGGAAAATGTTATGGTGTATAGAAAATGCGAACATAAACATTCAGTCAAAATTTCATGTATCTACGGTCATTTGTTTTAGAGTTGCACCAAAAACCAAAATCGATTTTCTCGAAAACAGATTTTGCGTAAAAAATCCCGTTTTCCTTAATTTTTCTTTTGTTTTTCACGTCGCTTTTGAAAACTACTGGGAAATGTTTACTTTTGACCCCCCCTCCCTCCCCCAAAGTACCAACTAGATTCACTGTCCTATCAGAAAAATTACCTTTGTAGAAAATCCAAGCACTTTTACTGTCCTTAAAAGTGTAGACGGACTCAAAAAAAATAAAAAAAAAACACATCATTGTAAAATCAATACATTCTCGCTTCGCTCAGAATCTAAAATAAAAATAATTCAATATTCATCATTAACTCAAATTTTTTGGACTCCATTGAAGCAGTGGGGAACTTTGGAGACTATAGTCCCCTTCTCATGAGTATTTAAAAAAAAAAAAAAATTGATACACAAGTTTATTTTGTTTATACATTTTACTCAAGTGTGACTTTTCAAAGATCTATAAAAACCTTTAGCTGACGAGGGGAAAATGAAGTGTGCATTACAAAGTTTGCATGACAATGCTGGTAAGTGAATTACTATACAAACAAAAGTTCAACAATATTACTGAAATAGGAAAAAAATCTAAACAACGGTTTATGAATGGTTATAGGTTATTAAAGAATATTGATAATAAAAAAAAGTATTTTGTGAAAACACATTGTCTTCAAACATGATCGCAAAAATCTCCTAGAATCATGCAACTCAGAGATTTGTTTAAGTAATTTACTTAGGTCTTAGATTTAAAACCATTAGTAACGTAATCAACCAAGTTTAATTAATTGTTAGTGGTACCTCGTACCTATCTGGTTATTTGCATAGAATGTTGCCACTGCATTATAAAACTCTGCAGGGTACATCACTGCATTGAAGTAGTATTTATATATATATATATAACGTTTAAAGATACCCCCGACAGTAGTGGCCATTAGGTCATTCGCAGATGCTGATTTACATTTAGATTACATGATATAAATTACTCGGGGTGATCAGTTAAGAAATACTATTATTTCATTGTGAAAATTAGCAGCGACAACGATTTTATAGTGGCACATCCTAATTTAGCGATTTTTCCAATGATTCTGAGGACTTTGAATCATCTCTGACCGAGCATATAGATATAGGTAGCAACTACTCGTATATTGTAAATATGATTAATGGAAACAATTATAACCATTTAAAAACAATAATTTTGATCTCAACATGTGTATACAACATAGGCGCAATTTGAGGGGTGCTTGGGGGTGCTATGCACCCTCAACTATTTGAAAACATCATCGAATTTTTATTGACTATAATATTATGTCATAGGTATGTGGATACAATTATTTCTAAGACCTTATCATTTTTATAATAATAATAATATCAGAACAATATTCAGAGATCATAATGTATTGTGATAGATAACTGTTTATATTGAGATTAATGTGAAGGTGTACCAATGAAGGGGGTGTGGGAGGGGGGCAAAGCCCTCCACTAATCACTTTAGTCGACATAAATCTAGCGCCCCCATAAATTTAACCCAAATTGTGCCTATGGTATACAATTAATGTAAACCTGCACAGTGCTCATCCTCTCATCGCTATTGTCGATTTTGCGTGTATGTGTGTGTGCGTGCGTGTGTATGTGTGTGTGCGTGTGTGTGTGTGTGTGTGTGTGTGTGTGTGTGTGTGTGTGTGTGTGTGTGTGTGTGTGTGTGTGTGTCATCAACCGCACGGTTTTTGGCTTCAAAAGTTCACCGCGGTAAGCCAAATTAGTGTATTTATAAATCTAAATCGGGTTTCTGTGTCGGGCAAAGAATTAAACACGGTAATTCATTTGTTTATTAATTAAAATTTTTTTCCACGTCTTTCTCTCTTTCTTTTTATTTTCAGTGAACCGCGTGACATGCAGGTAACAATATTATGTTATATTAAGTATATAATAAAGCAACCCACGCGGCACCGCATTAGAATGGATTACATATAATGACAAAAATTATTTTACACCTAATATTATACTACCTACCTACTCTAATAAATATACTATGCATAGGTATATGTATATACATTGCAAGGTAATCGGCTCAATAAAAATCCAATTTTATTACGCTTGGTGAGAGCCCGCGGCATTTGTACAAAAACGTAAAACTTTCTCATGAATATTACTTTTATACTTAAAAGAATAAAAAAAAAAAAAAAAGAAAGAAAAAAAAACTGTGTTCGTAATAATATTATTACCTATTACACTATACGCTGGCAGCGTTCGCTCTTTAAATGCGTCGTCTAATCAATTTCCAACGCGATGGTGATGCGGTGAAATGGGACAAAAATAATTTATAACTCGTATAGGTACATACCTATTTTAATTATTGTATGATATTCGCTTTCTTTTGTCAGACGCGTATAGAATTTATCTGGTGGACATCATCATATTTGCAAAATTTATCGTATTTACCGGTTTTCTGCCAAGCTGTTGAAAATGTCAAAAAACCGCTAATAGAAACTTAACCGGTTAAAAAAAATCCCATTGATGGCTTACGTACACACTCGTACAAATTCCTACAAATAATTAGAAATTTACCATACTGAAAATTCTACAGGAGTACTATGTATAATGTACTTACAAACATATTTGTGTTATTGATGATATCTGAAAAAGTGAATTATTTGAAGAAAAAAAAATTAAATGAAAAGTGTGATGAGCGAATAAAATATGGCCGTTATTATGAGTAAAATATGATATAGCTAAAGTTTTACAAAAGTGTCGGATCGTAAAAAACTAAAATAACGTGTTTTATAAAAAAACAGATATGTAAAAAAAAAATTAACAGACCTGTTGTGTTGAGTGTTGACCGAAGTATAATAAATACAACAAAATTTCTTACATTCGATACAAAACATTTACTTCGCCAAATGGTTTAAGCTGCAAAGACAGACAATTGTCAAATGTTAGACAATAGACATACTATATTTTATATGTATCTACTACTCTTAGAGCAAGGTAGTTTTACATAGCAGGTACATATATATTACATATAATATAATAAATAATAGTTTTTGGTTGAATGTCTATTTTTAATTTAACGCGGTAGTGATTAAATCATTTGAATCACATTTCTGCAGAGTGGAGAATATATCTTTTATTCAGAAATATAGTTACTGCCCAATACCATACTATATAATAGTATGTGCGTACACAATATCACCCTATAATTACTGAATATTTTTTAATCACCCACAATGTAATAAAAAAATATATTATGATCACTTTTTATTTATTAACCAATAGCGCTACCATGGTTGTTTTGTTACCATAGTTAGATATTTCTAGATATTACGTATAATATATTACTATTTACAATATTTAACCATAAAAAAAAACATTATTTTAATATATTTTTTAACCTATTTTAGAATATTCATTAAGTAGAAATTGTATCATTTACTTTTTAACTTAAGTATTAAATTATTAACTTAATAATTTATTTAGCCGTTGGGTATTTCTAATTTTAATTAATGTAAGCTTTCACGTTACTTAGTTATTTAATGAAAATTATATTTTATAGTACAACATTCTTTAAAACTTTTAAAGTTGTGCGTCTTTTAAAAATATGATATTATATGAGGGTAAGTTAGAGTGACGAAAAAAATTAAATTACTCAATATTCAATACCCATATTTGTGAAGTTCAGTGTACGATACAATTCTTGAAGAATAAACCAAATTTTATGTTTTATTCGATAAAATATTCCAGTCATGACTCGTATGACTCGTAAACTTTTCATTTTTCGAAAAAAATCCCTTGAGTCTTAAACATTTTTCTATACAGTAATTTGTTTCACGTAATTCAATTTATACATTATTGATTACACTGGTGTTGTAATATTTAGGATTATAACAAAATAAACAGCCGAAAAGTCCCCATTAAAAAAGTGTTCAACAAATAACTAAATTTCGTATTTTTAAAACGTATTAAGTCAATCTATAATGGTCCCTTATAAAACATTTTACAAAATAAATTTTATATCACACACAATATATTGATTTATCAACGAATCATGCCATAATGTTTTATACATCTTTTATTAGTAAATCATTGTGGTGTTTTTTTTTTTAAATTTTAACCTTTCTAAAATCGTTCATTTTTGTATCAATAGTTTGATTAATAGTTTATTATATCAAAGATTATTATCCAAAGTATAATACATGCGTAAAACACGTATATAATGTATTATTGGTATAATGTAATAAAAAAATTCAAATATTTTACAAAATTTAATCTCTTTTTATTTTTAATTTTTTTATGATGAGAAATGCCCATACAACTTAAACAGTGCGTTTAATATAATATAAATATATACATCATGCTCCCATGGGGATACAGCGACGAGGGGGCAGGAACACTATATTTTATGGGATTTATATTATACATTTTATAATACATTTTTTATTTGAGCTAGTTATATTTTTTTTTGATCTGATAAACATCGATGGCTGGGTGGTTAATATCTGGGTGGTATAATATTTATATTTTATAAAGTTGGTTTTTAATTTGTCACACCTACATTATTTAGTTGTTATTTTTTCAGCCTATAACTTACTTACAGTTTTTGGTCAGATTTAATTTAAGTGCATTGTTTTGTTTATTTTAGAAAATGAATTACCCATATGTTTATATTTGATTATACATCCGGTACCATTGCTTGTCTGAACTGTTGTGGAATGTGCAGTTGTGCAGCTATACTGTAATGTATTTAACTTTGTACAACATACACTTTGATTATTTAAATATGCATATTTTTGTTTGGGGACATGTTTAGGGTTTATGGGGACACGTTTTTGAAAACAGGACTATCTATATAAACGAATTGGTACGATTCTGATTCTTTTAGAATAAAACAACGTACGGTTTCGTTGGTAGTTTCTATAATAATACGTCCTAATAATATATGTGGTGAATATATTCAGCTGACTCATTACTCTTCTCGTCCTGTAATAATTCTAAAATTGTGTTGGTAGGTATGTCGCGTGTGCTCAAATATTTTGAATTTTGATGATACCTATATTATTAATATCTTAATGGACATTGTTACGGTATATTGGTATTCATAATTCATATACCAATAAATCATAATGATATTTTAAATGGCTTAACCTTTCTGCTGCATATTCTGCACTCTTATTAAATGAACTGGACCAGTTTCTATCAGCGTCCTCTACTCTGGTGTTCCCAGAATGAACACACAGTATTATCATTCGTTATAATCCTTGCAAATTGATATTGTCGACTATATAATATGACCGTGATAATAAAATTATAATATACAATACAGCCGAGTTCCGACGAATAACGGCGAAGAGAAAACACAAATCCAATAGCTGATCGCATGTTGGCACAAAGTAGAAATCGATTATTCACGGAATATTACGACGGACGCCGTGCATATAGGTATAACATTATGTGCGATCGATATTTTATAATAGTACTTTGTATATTATTATGTTGTTATAATAATAATATTAATATCATTATCATATACGCGTACGCGTTCACGCGAGAGTTTTTCGTGGATCTTCCAAAAAAATCAATATAATATGGGTATATGGTTTCTTGTATAGGAGGTGCTGTCGCCACTGTTTTGATTTCGCTTTTATTTTTTTTTTTGTCTGTCGCCGACATCCATGACGTACGTATAAAACTACACACGCAGCTCGGTATACTTTCACCCTCCTCTCCTGCGCACAACGAATGCAACACATCATACACACACACCCCTCACGACTCGTCTACACACCGTATGCATAATATTACACAAACCTAAACGCGAACCGTGACGTTTTAATGATTTTCTTCCGAGTGATGTTGACGTATTATTATTAAAATATATTCCGCGCGCGAACATACCATATATTATAGTGTACACATCAACTATATTAAACTAATATTGCGCTAATCGTCCGATTCATCCACCGGTGTTTCAGCTCGGGGATAACTGTATGCTGGGCGGTAGCAACGCAAACTTTACACATCAAATATGTATCACATAAAACACAGTGTGTTAACACACTGTGCTGATATACCTATCGCGGATTTACCGAACGCGCATATAATATAATATGATTCGCACTGTCGGCACAATGAGGCCATGACTCGAAAAAACGTCTGAGAAATCAATACGAAAGCTCAAAATAAAATGACTATTTTTTCGTCGTACAAAAAATAACCTTAAAGGTACATAAATATTCGTAGTTTGTCGCGATTATAATCGAGTGATTTTTCGAAAACACTTAAATTGCAATATAAAATAAAAGCATAGGCAATATAATGCTTACTATTTAGTTTATAAAGTAAACAACTTCGGTCTCGAATGTTTGATTATTTTTAACATTATTTTGCCTAAGTATTATTACGATGAAAATCTAGTAGTTAAACTGCTATTCCTCACGAAACCTCTTCACTGGGATGAAGCCCCTCCTTTATCTTCTTCTACCAGGTAACAGTATTGTTCTGTTTTTGTAACAAATGGTTTATATCAAAAATTATGTTTGAAAAAAAGTATACTTAAGTCTTAAGGATAATATTTTTAAATACTTAGTTTTATACCATTTAAAAAGTGACCTACGGCGCAGCGTTCCAAATTTTTTTTTCAAACCATTATGTTATCATTACCTATAATATTTTTATTTTAAAATAAATATAGCCACCATATCTTCTTAACTTATTATCAATTATCATGGACGATAAAACTATCGTCCTTAGTACACAAAATGCTATATAACTCAAAAACTACTCGTAGGAATTTCGATTTAGATATAACATCATAATTTTGGAAAAATCGATCTGCTTAATTTAAAAATGTAGGGAAAAAATAATTATTATTAATAAATACCTATCCAAATCGAAATTCCAACGAGCAGTTTTTGAATTATATAGGTTTGTGTACTAAGGATGATAGTTTTATCGTCCATGATAATTGATAATAAGTTAAGAATATATGTGGGCTATAATTATTTTAAAATAATATAATTATTACTACCTAGTTTAATATTAAACTATAAACGTTTTTTAATTTGTGAAAATTGTCTGAGAATAATAAAATAAGTATTTACTAGATCAGCTATTCCCAACCATTTTTTACTCGACGCAGGTTGAATTGAATCATTTTTGTGAAACCATTTATAAAAACTATTATCCTAAAAATAATTTAATTTAAATTGTATGATTATACATTTTAATAACTCAGATACTCTTTGATTAGATTACATCAACATTTTCAAACAATTCATCTGCTTAAAAAAATTACCGTGAAAACGGTTGTTTAAGTATTTAAAAATATGTACTTAAGTATAGGTACTTAAAATTTCCAATAATTCTCAATTAGTTTATTATTATTAGGTAAATGTAAAAACGGGGGTGTATATCGTCGGTGAATCACCCTGTATAGTAACTCCGCTTTAAACTTTGATGTAAAGTTTGTGACGATAAATATATGCTGCTGGCGCATATAATACCATTTAAAATTACCTTTTCGACACATGATTTATGACATCAATACATTCGCGTTTTAATGTAACCCAAGTTTGACCATTTCGGAGGGAATGGGCATGGAATTAGCGAAATTTTTTTCTTTTAATAAACGGATTCTGCAGATAATCTTACACAGTCACATGATACGGACGAATGTATTGTGTAGACCAATAAGATTTGTTTTTTCCATTTAATAAAAAATACTTTGTCATTATCCGTTTCTTAAGCACAAATATACTATACTAATCGTTGTCCTAGCGCTCATTTGTCAATAATTACTATATTAAAATAGACCATGGAACACGAAAAATTTCTAAAATATCAATTATAATAATAACTACAAGATATTTAAGTTCCGTCCATTTTATATAGAAACAAATGTTCGGAGAACGGCGTATTTTATCTCTACGTTTTCATTAAATTCCATATAGGTAATGTTTCATTTAAAATGTACATTTGTTTTATTTAAACAACTCGTAATATTATAGCTTTGTAAGGTATTATACTAATGTCTAACATATTTTTAAATATTATCATTTATCAGTGTAACTTTTAGTCGATTATCTTTTTTGTTTTCTTTAAATATATTTATCAACTATACTGCTGTCGTAAGTATTATACATGTAATGCATATACCCGATGGTTTTCTGCAGTTAATGCTTATAAACATTAAGTTTTTGTGTATAAATCCATTTACAATAATGAATGATATTTGAATATTTCATGCTTTTAGACTAGGGAGTAGAGACATTGGTTTTTGGTTGAATTTATTTCAATCCTTATCAAATAATAATAAATAATATAATATACGAGTAGGTATAATAAATACAATAATACACTGGGGGACGGAGTGGCCGAGCGGACTAAGTCACGGTTGCGACGTGCACCGTCTTCGGTTCGAACTCGGCCACGGGTGGCATTTTTCTTCGGGCAGTCACGGTATTCGGAGAGAGAGGCCACCACCCGGGCATGGCAGATACCTACAGGTGCCCACTTAAAAATGCTGGCAAAACAAACACACACGAGTTCAAAACCTACAGTACCCTCCCCCTACAGTTCCACAGGCTAATGACCTCGGTTGTCGAAGCCTCAACCCAAAAAAAAAAAAAAATAATAATAATATACTATAATATACGTATACATTAATAGACATTTAATTTTCTCATATAATTAAATATATAAACTGTGGATGGACAATTCGCGAGAACACAACGAGACGAAAATTCCTGGAACTTTAATGAATCATATAGAAATTGCGGAAAAAATTATTGTTTACCCATCATAAGGCTATATAATGTTGTATTTAATTTAATTAATCGAGTTTTTTACTAAATGTTTATTTTAAAAAGCAATTATATTGCTTAAAAATTAGGATTCAATAAATTGTCATTTGTACTTTGTACTTTTGTAGTGATGTACCTGTATTGCCGGTCTCCGATGCTATATTTTTTGTGAAATCGATATGTCCCACTACAGTTCTCTGAATTTTTTTTTTATTACATTAATGCAAAATAAATAAATAAATAAATAAATAGGACTAGCATTTATAGTCACTAAATAAAAATATTTATTTTTTGCAACAATAATAACCAATACATTACTTTAATCTGACAAATCATATGATATATTATATAGGTATAGCTGTTAATAATAATACTATTAAATTGAATACAATTTATAAAATCAATAAGTTTTTTTTATTTCTTTAATTAATATTTTAAACACTCAAAATCTCACTTTTAAATAAACATTTATGACGTAAACGGAAGATATAGAAAGGTAATATAAATTATTAAATGATGCAATGCGGATTTATAATAACGAGTTATATTATTCTTGGACGAATAGAAATCCTGTTAAAGATTTTAGAAACACATCGTGGTCTAGGCACTCTAGACCCTTGTTCAAATTCAGATATTCTAGCTTTAACCAGCAAATAGAGAATATAAATCGAGAGCTATATTTTATTAGGTGTATGTCATATGAATATTTTTTTGGCGTTCTTATAGTGTTACGATGACAATAAATAATAAACAAAACATTCGTGTGACTTTTTTGTCGATTTTATTTTAATAGTTTCTTGATTCTTATTTGAATCTAAAAACTATATAAAAAGGTCTCATCAGTAATTGAGTAGTATATCCTTGCAATAAGGATATTTACTCTGAACAAAATTACTCTTTTATTCTGCTGAAAATATTAACTGTACTAAGTACTTGCCTAATGATGAATAACTATCCTGTTCTATAACAGGATTTTATAATACCCACATTTACAAATTATTAAAATATATAAAATAATATAGTTATACATATGTAAAAATGTACATAAATTAAGAGACATATCTGTCTCTAATAAAAAAAAAAAAAAATTGGTAATTTTTTCAGTTTTTGACATTCTTGGGAATAGCCTTCTTCCCTGACACGGGGACGAAAATATACGTTTCCGAGAATTTCTGACGGTATACTAACCCTAGTATAGACCAGTGCTTCTCAAACTGTGGACCATGGCCCCTTAGGTGGCCGTATATATAATACAATATATATAAAAATGTTTTTATTTAATGAAATTAATTTATAAAAAAAAAATTCTTTAATCAAAATCGAATGGTCAGAGATTTAATAAATAATAAAATTATTGGTACATCGAAGAAGTTTATTTCACTTTAGACAATCAACAATGATAAACTTAATATACCATTTTAACTTAAATAATGAAAATCCATATTATATAACTGTTACAGTCGTTAAAATTGAAAAATGGTCGAAAGAAAATATAATAATTTACCCACATATTTTAAAATACGTTTTGAGATATTTAAAAGGTATATCTATTTACCATATATTTAATCTGTGTTTTTAATATTATGTGTTCGACAGTTTAATTTTGATGAGTATATGTAATATTATGTAGTTAAGAAAAAAAATTCTCTATTATTTTAATGATTTTGATGGTATAAATACAATAGTCCTATACCATAGGGGGGTCATTTTACAAAAAGAGTTTGATGAGCACTGGTATATAGATCACCCTACCACGACGCACATATTATATACTGTTATATATATATAAATTATACACTAAATAGATTTTATATGTATAATAGTTTCAGTACTAATGAACACTTCTAAAGCGTAGGTCGTTCTATAGGTACATATCATACAATCAATAAGAGAAATAGCTTAAGCACCTGCCTACATAGTAATAAGTAGAAATAATAGTTAATATAGTGTTATATATTAACTATTCCACGATATTTATCCCTGTAATAACCAACTTCGGTGCCATAACTGTTTTGAGTGTGAGACATAATGTGTATGTTCATATTATAATATATTTTGATCTAAAAGTATTGATGTTTGAACTAATATGTTATAAGGCACAATACGGATTATATTCCATGCACTATTCTATACTGTAAAATGATTGATCGTTATATGGTTAGGTCTTAGGGTGAAATTACATTATATTGATTTGTTCTTTTTTTTTATTATTCTTATTGAGAACAAATTAAATAATAACTTTCTGAAGTGATTTTTTTTTTTTACTACAGTACCTTTATTAGAATTTATTGGCTCATGAAAAATGCAATAATTTAAAGGCTGTTTTTTCAGAATCGGTTTTATTGTTCGATTTTTTTTTTGCATTAACTACAAACATTTATCCATACAAAATATTTATGACGTTTTAATTTAAACAAGCGTTTTCTTTTTACTTATATTTTTAAATCATATTCAAATTTATTTTTAATTAATTAATAACAAAGTGCATCATTTCAAAATTATTATTTTTCTATAGATTTATATTTACTATCGGATAATTAAATAATAATAAAACCAATTTAACGTTTAATTTGATATTTTCAATTTTACGATAGTAAATTCAATTTAAATACAAGAATCTATTTTTATTCATCTTCAGAAAAAGCCACAGGTTAATTGGCTAAAGAATATAATTTGTATACATAGCCTTAATCTTAATTAGGCATAACATATAATAATGTGCCTCTTTTTATATGTATCTTTTCTTATTTCTATTTTTTAATTTGATTCTGATCTACATAAATATTATATCATAATTTATTGATTTCACGTTCCATATTTTATTAATCAATGTTACTAAATAGTTGAATGTATTTGTCTTTGTGTTGCTTAATTTTTTTAAGAATAAAATGGTATGGAATTATTTCAAATTGAGTTTTGGAAGGTCGGCTTAAGTGCTAATAAATAATGAAAAATTCATAAAAATTCATTAAGTTGAAAAAAAAATTTGTTTGAACGTATCGTATTTTAATTTCATCCACCTTTTACCGGCATACGTTAAACATTATACATATATATAATGCCATAGATGTAAGTTGTTGTAACATTAATAATGATATTAAGTAAATTATTTCATATCATATTAAGTACACATTAGATTAGGTATTCACAAAACAAGCTTATTATTTTATGGTTGGTAAAGTGACGTAATAGAAACTCCGTAGCTCCACTGCAAAATTTGGTGAATGTATTCAATAAATCATCTTGTGAGTATATGAATATGATATGTATAATAATTAAATGTCGAGTACTTCAGTATTCGTAAGTCTAAAAAGTTTAGAACGACGACGTCGTATTTCTCTTCTCTCTTTGACAGTTTTGCTCTTTTGGTGTGCTATTCTTACCTATATTACATATTTTGTTGATTCTGGCAAAACCACAAGTAGTACATATTATATAATCAACAAAGTTCTACCTTCAGGGCCGCCCTGCTGAATAAAGTAAACTCGAGTAACAGCAATCCACGAGTGCATACATAGACATTTTCAAAAATAACTTATTGTATTTTACAAAATATCATAGTCCGCTCGAAATAGATTATAGTTATCACTGCGAATTCGCATACCTCGTTGAAAATAGTATAATATTATAGGTGTAACGATGCATGTGCATAGGTACTTAATAGGTGAGTGACGTTTATTATGGCTGTGATAAGCTGTAAAATAATGTTCGTACAAACATAATTAATAATGCTAATTAGTGATAAAATAGCAAAAGCATTAAGATATAAAATCGATAAAAATCGAGAGATACCTTGCATTCACTGCAGTGACAATAGAATCATAAAAATGTAATTTTAACACAGAGGTACTACAGGTGTTATATTATTATCATTATTATGTACCTACAGCGTGCACGGGAGCTTAAACGTCAATGCGTTACGTTACAGACCGCGGGCTAGGTGCAGATTACTGTAGTACAGTAAGTTGGCATTGATAAGAAATATGTGTTGCCGTGCTATTGGAAGCAATAACCGTCGGAACCGGAATAAACCAAAATAATGTTATAGGTACTTTGTGCGTTTGATCAGTAATTATTGCGTCCATTAACAATTATTTAATTTAGAAATCCCGTTGCAACGTGCCGATGAATTGGTATGAGCCTCATACCACGTCGTCCCGAATACGTATACGATACGATTATATTATTGTGAACGTCAATAATAGTTATTATTATTTTTAATTTTTAAAATATTAACTGTAAAATAACCGATACGGTCAAAAATATGTACACGCGTCTCCAGACATTTCAATGACCAAGGTCACGAGAATAAACTATATATTATATATATTATACAAATAACGACAGAATATATATTATTGACTCTGTGAAATGATTATTTGCCATTGGGAGTAGTAAAATTTTTAATAATTCACCATACGACAGTAATAATATTACCATCGTAATTCGTAACTATATTATACTTGTCGTAGTAATGTATACCATTCGAACTAGGTAATATAATATTATGTGTCCTATCAGCGTGTGACGTCGCTCTACGCGTGTAACGACGACGCTTAAATAATAAATATGCTTAAAGGATAATAAAATATAATAATCATAATCGGTGTAATACGGACGCGGACGTAAGGCCTTGACGATTTTGGGCAGTTGGAATGCAAACGGAGGTATACAGAATAGGATGTACAAAATGAGTTTCACATTGGAAAATTATAGATGGACATGAATGTGTGTGTGTGTGTGTGTATTATAGCCGACGATTTTTGTCTTTAAAAAAAAAAAAAAACACTATTCTCCTGCTGCCGGGAGGACAAAGGGGAGGGGGACCACGTCCTAGGGAAAGTCTTCTTGGCGCGCACTTGGCACGGCGCAGGTCATCAACTATAACGGCACCTTCTCCGGTATATAGCTCTTCTAAGTTTAAACTACTCTTTTAGTCAATTGCCGAAGCTCAGCACGCGCATTTAAGAGTTGACTGAATAGTCGGAGAGTAGTACAACTGCTGCCAGTGTGTTCGGTTTGCTGATTCGCGTGCGTTTACCATCAAATATTCCGTGCGTGCGTGCCTTTACATAGAGTGTTGCGAGTTATAATTTTTTTTTACACCGATTCGCGACTGCTGTTCGGATCGTAAGCCGAAAATCAATTCCGTGGTGCGGAAATTACTGACGCCTAGAAGACGTTTTCATTAACAAATTTCAAAGGTTAGTGTTTTGTTTTTTTTTTTTTTCCAATACGATGAATATGAAATAAATATATATATATTTTAAACCCGTACACGTTGATCAACAACAATAATAGCCACAACAAACAGATATTAATATATTTTACTGCGGAAGATCGTGTGGAATAATCGAAACTCCAAAGTCAGCGGTTCGAGAAATGACAAAAATAAAATTAAAATAATTATATATTTTTTAATTTGGCGTGTAGACTCGGACTGAGATTACCCTAAATATTTTAGGATGTATACGAGCCAGGATGAGAAATATAATAAACGACCCTTGGACACAACCACGATCTCCATTAGTGTCCCTAATGAGATCAGCGATGTCAAGTCGCCTGCTTCTCGCAATCTATCGGTGAGAATATTATTACTTCTTGTATGACTTCCTCCACCCGTGGGTTCTGGGATCGCACAAATCGCAAACGCTTTTCCAGGTTGTCGTCGTACGAGTGGGCAAACCGAAGGCGCTTGTTTTTAGCTTGGTGTTATTTTTTTATTTTATTTTTTACGCCAACCTCAGTATATCTAATATACCTATGTTTGTTATATATTATATGGTATAATGTAAATCAAATAATAGTTGTCGAAAAAAAGAAAAAAACGCATAAATAGACGTAGTAGCGTAGTAAATATACATATATATATATTATATATTAAATACGTACGTAGTATATAGCAATAGGGTACACGCAATGTGGTGGTTCTGTGACGGGTTTGTTCGCGGCGTTCTGGGAACGCACCAAGGTTCAAGGTGAATTATTTATACCATTAATAATATTGTTGTATAATGATTAGAATATACACTTGAACCAGTTTCGGGTCGATGTCGTGGACGCGTGTAGGTCAACGGCGTACCTCGACCACGTTTCCGGGTGACGGCTTAACGAAATGTCGACCAAAAAAAAAAAAACCGTTAAACTCGAAATACCGAGGTCCTCTTCTCGAAACACATACACGAAATATGTCTTTGAAATGCACAACGTTCGTATATACTTTTGGACACCGTGGTCGTAACCGCGTGAACACGGTTTTTTTTTTTTACAAGGTCTCGGCTCTCTATACAGGTACTTTAGAAAAATATACTTCATTCGGACGCGGTGCCCCCCCCCCTCGAGCCCCAGACTCGGTTTTGGGGAGGAGGCCACTCCGAACTACCGGCGTGTACATACAATAATAGTATTATAGCGTAGATCATCGTGTGTGTGTATATATAATATATATATAGCGACATAGCGTGTTTATTTGTGCCGCGATGGTGTTGCAGATGATAAAATGGGTGCTGATCGTGAGTTTGGGATGTTGCGCGCTGATGTACAGCGCCAGCTCGTCACCCATCGTTAGCAGCTCGACGTCCGAACCGGAAAAGGAACATCACCATGCGAACGCGGCCGCCCCCGAGACGGCAGACAAGCTGGTAGCCACGTCGCCGGACAGTGGCCGGCAGTCGGCCGAGACGGCCGCCGTGCAACCGGCCCCCGTTTCCGAATCGGTTCCGGTGGCTCCGCCGTCCGCGCCGGCCGCCGTCGCGCCGGAAGCGTCCACGGACGAGGACGACGATGACGACGACGACGACGACGACGTGGTCGACTTGGACATCACCGGCGACGACGACGACGACGACGACGAGGAAGAGGAAGACGACGACGACGATGACGACGACGACGACGACGAGGAAGAAGAAGACGTCGTGCCACAACCGGCCAGCGCGAATGCCGTCAATGGCGCCGCCGATCAGTCGGCAGCAGCTTCCGGATCGACTTCCGGCACCACAGCCGCGGCCCCAGCCGCGAGTTCCGGTGGCGACGACGACGACGACGATGACGAAGACGAAGACGACGATTACTTCGACCGATTCTTCGAAGACATCCTCGGAGGTCAGTCACGGTTTTCCATTTATACATAATTAAATAAAAATTATTTTTTCACGTACGCCATATATTAACGCAACAATCATGGCGTAACCACGATTGAGCGTCGCTCGACGACGTCTTTTCACGTATTGCCTTTAAATGCTGCACCATCAGGGGAAACGATAAAAATAAAAGCTTTAAGCCGGGTTCTCACTACGCCTTGTCATGTATACCTATGCGGTTGAATACAGTATTCGACTTGTAGGAAGTAAACGTTTCGGGTACAAACACAACAGTGGTTACCTATCTATACGAAACTCGACGCGGCACGGTGCAGTGTGAACCCGGCTTTGCGCAGCACTCAATTGCTCTGCGCCACGTACCCATGATACTGCCCACGTCATTTCTCTCGAAACGCAGGGAATTTGTTGGATGGTTGGTATAACGGGTAGGGTTTTTTTTCTGGATTTTATCACTTTTAGATACCCTTCCGCGTCCCCTAGACGCACACGCTGAGTTTTATTCAAAAAAAAAAAAACACTGTACGTAGGTACGCGATTCTACGGACTTTCGCGCTTTTTCGACTACTGTGTGTCGCAGTCGATGACACCCTGTTTGTGTGCGCCTACAATTCCATACCGAAAACAATTTCGAAACGTCGGCTCAACCGCGCGCGGCCGCCGTGTCCATCCGATCGGATCGATATTATCGTTTACAGCTTGTCGAACAGTGTTCAGACGACACGCGATCAAATCGATTTTCATCAAATCTAAGTTCACGGGAGGCGGATTACGGGAGCGGACGGTGGAAACGCCAGACCCCCCCCCTCGGATCGCCCCGAGAGAGTGCCAAACGTTTCGACGATTTCGCCGGAGTTCGTTTTCTCGTCAACCAGCGTTTTTTTGCGGTTCGAAATCTCTCGTGCCGCACGTCGCGATATCGGTCCACGGGAAAATGAAACAACGAAAATCGATAAATAAAATAAATGAGTTTCCCGCAATTTCGTACGGATAAAATCCGATCTCGGTCACCGCCGCGCACGCGTCTCTATACCTGTACATGATATTGTACACCTGCAAAGTGGGCATATAATAATAGTTACATCCCGGGCAATGGTACGTGGCTGAGAAAATCGCTGTTGTGCACACTTTTTCTAATAATATATATTATTATTCGCTTTATTATATTTTTTATTTTTCGTTGTTCGTCATCTTTTTCTTCTTCTTCTTCTTCTTCTTCTTCTTCTTCTTTGCTCGCTTTGCACACCTGATAACGGTGACTCGATAAACAATGATTAATATACTCTCGATCGTTGACACCGAAAATCATCACAAAAGCACTACATATTACCAAAACGAATTGCGAACAGTGAACAATGCAAAACTGTAAACATAAACACATGACAATTATGTTTTATAGTAATTTTTATTCAATGTTGCTTCTGCCGGTTTCATAACAGTCACGGGACGGTCATTGTGTGTATATGTTTGTACTACTACCGTAATATAAATCTATACATATAGTTCCAGGACATTAATGTTATATTTTCCACTCATTCATCTGATCATTTCATGTAGTTAATAGTTACGATTACCCGACAACGATATGCACAAAATTCGGCCAAAATTCGTCCCCGATCGTATCGCGAAGCAATATTGTGCTAAAACGTTATCACAGTAACGATGACAATACACAGACTATCGGGTTTAAAAAAAAAAATAAAAATACTACGTCGTTTCCAAAGACCTTTGCGTCGAACCGTGTTGAGCTGAGTCTCGTAAAACGCCACTATACGTTATTCGACGTGCAACTTTGCGCCATTATTTTCCACGGCGGTTTCGACCACTTACGACCAACAGTCTTTTATACGAGTATCTCATAATTATTTATCAATCAATCCGACGAGGACAAATTTTGGTTCTAATTTTTTCCATTTTTCCCTGTGGGTATATTTTGATGTACGTGTAGCATGTCGCACGCCACATAACGTGCCTACGTATATATGCCATCTGTTGGAATCTATGACACGAGTGTAATTTTGGCATTGTGTGTCTGTTTGTTTTTTTTAGGTTGATCGAACCCGATCGACCGCGGGAGACTAACAATTACAGAAACATAACATCAAGATACGACAATGTGTACATAAAAAATATATATATTTATATGTATACACATTTTTACATTGTATATGACATGTGAAAAACAACATCGAGAAACTCATCTCACTACTTAACGGACTCGATCAAAAACACTATGATATACAAAAAAAACAACAACAAAAACAACGACATAGATTTAAGAATGTAAAAACAAAACTTATTTATTTAAAGTTTTTATTTATTTATTTATTTATTTATTAATTAATAATTTATTTTAGATATTAGAAATTCAATATTTCAATGCTATAATATTACACCTATACTTTTTTTTTTATACATAATATGATATAATATATAATAATATATATTTATTTACGACAATTTGTTACCAAACAACAACTACTCGAATAACGAATACATACATAAATATATATATATATATATATATATATATATATATGAATATATATATATATATAAAATTGTAGTGTGTCATTTAATAACAGTCATAACAAAATTATGTAAATTCGTGTTCAATATAGAGTAAGATTTATTATAATAATATTAATATCTTTGAGTGTCATAACGAATTATTATTTATTTTTATCAAAAAGTAAAAAAAAAACATGGCTGTGATAGCAAATATTTCAGCAAATAAACAGATTTGAATACATTGAAACTACATTATGTTAATAATTTAAATCCACACCTCATTATTATCAGTGCACACGCCGAGCGCATTATTGGCATTATAATACTATTGTACGATCATACCATAGGTACAGCGTACAATAATTAATAATGTAAACAATTATTATAATACGGTAAAAGTATGGGAAAAAAAAAAACAAATAACGGTGAAGGTATATTCTGCACACACATACACACACACATACACACACACACACACACCACACACACACACACACACACACACACACACACACACACTGACATATGCACACCACACATACATAATAAACGTTAGTGTTTCGCTTTATACTGTGCGTGGTGTAGTGATGTATACCTGCAGGATGGTGTGTGGTGGGTGAAATGTTGCGCAAGCTCGCAGGAACTTTGCAAGGAATTTCGCCTGGAAAAAAGGTTCCGTGGTAATAATATAATATAATAATGTCATTATATCCTAATATGCGTTTCCTGTCCGCGCACCTATACCATATACTAACTCGACGCCGAACAATTATTATTATTATTATTATTATTATTATTGTAAGCACATAGATTCACACGCGCATAATATCGTTGATATATTTATATCGGCCAAATATAATGTCATTTTAACCGTCCATATAACGTGCAACTATAGTTGAAATAATATCATAATAATGTGTACCTACCTGTTGGTATTGGGATGTAGTAGAGATACACGATAGTATTACAAAAAAGGTCTGTAAGTATATATTATTGCGTACGGCTTGGAGTTTAGTTTTCGCTTGAAATCCATCAGCGTGCGGGTTAAGGTTGACGAGGCACATAATAATAGTAATAATAATAATAATAATAATATTTATTTTTCGCCGATCGACTGTCGGGTTGGGCTGCGGATTGAATCTCGAGATCATAAAAAATATCCCGATTGTGGCGATATTTTGGAGGTAGGGTGAATGAAATTATCAAAGTCCGTATATACCAATATGAACCAGTAACCTACACGTACCTATAATATAATATATACAACAACCGACTTTATGATATATACTGTCGTCGTACTGTAAGCTGCGATCCGGCGATGAAGACGTGTCTTAAGACGACGAAGGTGACTGCGGTGACGACGAGGACGAAGGAAGTATGTAATTAATATAATAAAATAGAAAGAACTCTTCTGCATTCGTCATTCGTATGCGGAGGTAAAAAAAAAATATAAAGGAAATTGGTGTGTATATATATATATATTAAAATGACTTAATATCTAAGTATGCTACTTATTTAAACTTCGCGATGTTTGCTGCCACAAGGATACGGGTTTGTCAGATGTAAAAATAAAATACTCATAGTCGCTTACTATAATATTATTATTGTTTTACTATATTTTATCGATGTCGCAATATTAAATAATATTATTGTTAACGTGTACGCCGACATAATAACAGACGTTGTTGTTTCTTGTGTATTGCATGATCACAGATGACGAAGAAGAGGACGAGACGTCTTCGGTTAGCACGCTGGTGTTCGGACAGGCGTCCACCACCGCGGTGCCCGTGCAGGGCCTGTCCGTGTCGTCGCCGGCCGACGACTCGTCGGACTACGGGACGGGCGGCGACGGCTCCGCAGTGTCCAGCGTCAACTATGACGACGGCGCTGGCACGGACGACGCGTCGGCCGCCGACCAGGACGGACCGCACACCGTCACGCTGCTCTCGCCCGTGCCCAACGACGACGACTTGACGGACGGCGAGGACGGTGCCGCGGTGCCCGTGCAGGCTGTCGAGTCCAATAGCATCGCGGCCGCGGCTGCTCCCGCGCCGGCCAACACGAGCGATGACGACGACGATGACGACGACGACGACGACGACGATGACGACGACGACGACGACGACACGTCGGCCGCGGCCACGAGCGGCAGTGACGACGACGACGACGATGACGATGATGACGACGACGACGACGACGACGACGAGTCCGGCGAGACCAGGACGGTGGCCAAGGGCCGAGCGCGTGAGTGCATAAAAACTTCCGGTAACTTTCGTCCGGTCACACGTCACCACCGCCTCACCGCATCCATCGTCGCTACGCGTCCCGAATCGATTACCTGTGATTTTATTTTCTACCTTCTTTGGACCACTTGTATGCGCCTTCAGGCTTTATCCTATTCCATTAGACCTTTTTGAAAAAAATGTCCATTGATTCCGCAACAAAATGCAGCAGCGATTTAATTGGCCCTCGTTGATTCCGCCAATTTTGAATTGTGAGTTTAAGACATTCGAGGTAGGGCTATCGTTTTAAAAGAATGCCAACAATATAAACACTAGTCAAACCAGGAAAGTATAGGGGAAGTATAAAAAGTTATAGATCGTATAATTTCGTCGATCGTTTATTAATTGGTACCTATACACATTATCGATAATAATATTATAATGTACAGTTTTTTTCTGCTTTTCAAATCAGCTCAAATGAGAACTAAGCGATTCAACAGAGAGTCCATCAAAAGTTATGAATTAGGGAATATATTTTGTTTTATAAATCAATGTATTTCTTTCCAACATTCATATTATAAGAAATAATATTTTATAGTTTTGAAGCCTGACAATTATTCAACATTTTGAAAAAATTCGACTTGTATTATGATTACATTTTATATATACTGTTATAATCAAATTCGGTGTGACCAAGTTGACCACAGATTATCATCTGATGGGTTTTTTTAAATTTATCTGCACCTATATCCTTGCGGAATCGATGGGTCCCCTTTATACGCCCACTCCTCGGTGTTACCTCCGTTAGATGGTTGAATTTCTCGTTTTCGTGCTTCGATTACGACTCACGTATTTCAATTAGAATTTATCGTAAAGTTATTTTATGGTGATTAATGTACTATGTACGTGTAAAACTGTAAAGTTAAATTTTTATATTACGAGGCTACGGATGAACCGAGCGAGTGAGGTTCTGGTCAACTCCTGTCGGTCACGTTCGATCACGAATAACTGTGCTGTGCACAGTCTATAATGAGTAAGGTCTATAAAGCCTCTAACCTCACTGGCTTGCCGATATCTAACTATAAGATTTTTAGGACCTTATTAGTATTATTTCTCGGATATCGCGATGGTTGTTAAAAAAAAAAATAGCGATCAAAGATGACGTTATAAGGTAGGTGCGCACCACGGGCGATTTTGCAGTTGGTCTGACCCTAAAACAATACGTATAGAAATGGCGTGACAATCATCACCATCGCCGAGACATTTAAAATACGAAAAACATAATCCAGATAACTAACGCGATGTCCACCGGGTGTGGTGCGTTTACAGATTCGGCTCAACGGCGTAGGTATATCAACGGTATTTAATACCGTAATTAATATAACATAATACAGTACCTGGTGCTGCATTTACTACCACGGTGCACAGTGTGTAGCATTATAGATCGAGGCAAATACTTACGCCACGCCGAGCTCGTTTCCCATCGAAACTTTTCCGGTGATTTATCATCCACGCCAGCGTACGATTTTCCAACGCACCTCCAAACATGTTATACGAACCGCAGTGATTAATTACAATACTATAGGTAGAGGTATTAACAATATAATAATATATCGTATTTTGCCGAATGGTTAATGCCGTGTGCGTTGGTGCGGATTTTTCGTCTCTATTTTTTTTCTCGCGTGCACTTTAACGCGCTTCGTTATTCAAACCTGCAAATATCAATGGTCCAATAAGGAGACGAATACGCAGCGCATACTTCAGTCGAGCCCGAGGCGGTTGGGTGTTAAATATACAATGGGTACCGATTACAACGAGGAAATATTAATTACACGAATGAGAGACTCGACCGCGTTGCACGACATCGTAGGTACCAATATTTACCTCGCCTTACGCGTGTATTCTCGATTTGTTTCCCGAGGCCATATCGTTATTTCGAGATGCATAATGCTATTATTATTATTATTCTCCGTGTAAAAACATTATTACGATTTGATGCAACACTTGTTGAATTTAACCTAAAATTTATACTAATTATTACTGTAGATCTTGTTCGGAGATACAATTACAACGTTTTTACACGATTGAACCGTTATAACCAGTTATACTGACTGGTAACTACCACAATATAACCTATCTTGGTATTCACATTTTAACGTACCCATCGGTATGCACTAAAATCGCCGTTCAACCTTCGACTACTTTTCACATTCTAGTATATTATTATAATAATATAGAAACACGGTTATAACATTTCTCCGGTATTATAGATGAACACAGTTTTGTTGTCGTTGACCGACGATCGTTTTCACTCCAAACTGTACATAAACCGTGTACCAACCTCGTACGATTAGCTCGACGGCCGAAACTATAATAATATTAAAATCGAGCCAAGACTGTATGGCTCTAGAAAGTCGTATCGGTCTTTGCAGCCGACCGCGGGTATAATATGGCCGTATCCGAGTGGAAACGAAAGGTCTCATAAAATGGCCAAACGACGGCGAAAACGATGTCGGGATGTATTCCGTGACGTCACCAGTCCTATGTTATACCGGAACGAGTGAGTGAAAGAGCGAGAGAAAAGGATGGACGGACAGACGGGGAATAGGGAGAGGGGAGAGAGACGGAGAGAGTGTCGGACGGAGAGAGTATAGTCTTGGCCACGTAGATATCAAATATCCGTCTGCATAAATAATAATAATCATTATCATAGCCCTAATCCCCGGGCACCTACTACCCGTGACATTATTAACTTTCAAAGGAAAGAAAATGGAAATGTCAGCATTTTTCTACGGGTCGACGGAGCATTGAGATTGAGATTTTTTTGTCGATATCATTAAAACTAAAAGCACATCAGTTGGAGGAATCTAAATTATCGAATCCGACGAAACGCGAAAATATTCCACGACGTTCTTCCATATTTTTTTTTCAATCCGATAAATAGAGAATGGACCACTACTGGGCTGGCCGTCGATCCGTGTTTTAACGGGCGAATGCGTCACCTATTATAATAATAATAATAATAATATACTTACCTACCTATATCCGACCTGACCGCGTCCAGTGGTATTCCGGAAACCTAAATCCGGATGCGGGCGCGGGCTCCCACCGAAACGGGTTCAAGGATGTGACCTCCATACCGGTCGCGTATATATGTCGACCATGTGGGCGTGCCGGGACGCTATACATAGCTAGGCCGCCGTGTAGAAAGCAACCGGAATCGTAGGTACACAACGCGAGATTTATATATTACACGTTGTGTACGTGTGCACACTTCGATACTTCGATAGAATATTATAATTTATAATGCGGTACACACATTATTACTATGTGCCTCCGATACGACAACGATGTCGTGTCCCACGAAAATCGTTTTCCAGAAAACTGGTACTTTCTAAACGGCCTGGACCCGCAACCGCCCCCGGGGAAATTTCTCTCCGGTCCCCACCTTACCAGTTCACCCGTAATCGTAATCTCTCGTCCACTGTTTTACTTTCGATCGCTTATATATAAGCCGTTTTCATCTGCCCGTGCCCATCGCCACTATTATTTAAAAGCGTGGGTACGCTGCTGTTTATATATATATTTTTTTTTTTTATCGAAAACGATTTATTTACATTTCGTCCGACGAAACGGTCTTTATTACTTTTTTCGCCGATAAAAATATATTATCCTGTGCACAGGTGTCGCGTGCATTGCGCGTTTTCGGAGGCCTTCAGCTGCAGTGTAGTGGGTATACACGGTTTACACATCGTAAACTTCCAGTCACGTTCCAATAGCAATTCACTAAATTAGAATCACTTTGTTTACGTAGGTACCCTGTGCACTTACGCTAAAGACAATAGCACCGAATGACTCGACGCGCACTCGACAACAATTGTAATAATATATTAATTGTTTTCGGTTAATAAATTATAATCGAATAGAGAGGGAAACGAGGTCCGTATATCTGAGGATCCGACATTTAATGATTTAATGATTTTCCGCTACTTTGTAATAACATAATAATTATACGAAACGTTTTAATACATTCTCATTTTAAGTTGGGCAACTGACTTGCGAGTAATAAAAATGCAGACAATATTGTTGAAGAAAAATGTAAGCTTTATTACGTTATTTTTGTTTACCAATTTTGGGGTGCAATGCATATTTCACTCGATTTACTACCATCATGTACGCACACGTAATTCTCACAATCCTTCTTATATTATTATAGCGTTTGTTTGCATTTTTATATTTTCTCAGGAACACTAGATAATATTATAATACTGATGGACTTCTGGCACTTCTGCTAAAACAAAGTATTTGCATTTATATGAGTTATATTTTATAAACAGAGAGAAAAATGAAGCAACATAAACCGCATTTTTCTATAACACTTACAATATTATTCTAGTTGAACGACCATTTTTGAGAGTGAAAAAAAAAATGTCGATACTCAATATTCAAATAACCGATAACGTGAGCATGTTTCCTGTTTCTATAAAATGTGATGTTATTGAGTCGTGGCGGAAATAAATGTGGTCGGTGTGTTTTACGTTTATCACAACAATATAATGTTGCATGGTACATTAATCTAACATAAATAATATCTTAACATTTTATGACGGCTCACCGCATTATTGCTTACGATTTATTTTTTTATACACTCGAAATATCCGACCCTGTATTTTTTTTTATCCAAAAATTAAAAAAATAACACGACATGCGAAAATCTCTGTTAAAGTTCACGGGGACGATGTGTGAACATTTAATGAGAAACAAACGGTTTTGTGATTGTAATGTTGCTGAACGATAGAGCTCAACTCGAAATGCATTGCACCGAGCACGCATACCAGCTGATTATCATCGCATTAAGCCCTTAAGCCGAATGAATTTTCAAGAATCGTATAAACGTAAAATAAACAAAATATAACGTATTCTCCGTCTTCTGCGTAGATAATATCGAATAATTATTCTCGTATGTAAACGGATTTCTCTTTATATTCAAGTGACGGGGAAATCAAACAATGTTTTTTTTACTACTCTATAGTCTGCGTTTGATTTTTTTTTTTTTTTAGTTTCATCTAAAGAGAACGAAATCATTAATATAATATATTAGATTCGGGAGGGAGGGGGGGGAAGAAAAATAATCGGTTCGTGTTCCTTACCGTTTAGCGTAATAATCGATAGGCCACGGAGGACGAGACTGGAGGCTTCGTAACAATATTCGGGTTCTGTCCAGTGTGAATATGTGTAGGGTAGGCCACGCTTATAAGCCACATAAATAATTATTGTGCTAGAAATACGTGAACGATATTATATCGTGACGAACCTTTCGCCAACCCGCCTACCCACTATACTGCTGGAAGACGACGACGATGACTGACAAAACGGTATCCGCACCGTGATAACATTAGCCATTACTAAAAAAATACAACAGGTGGGTTATCGCGTATCATAATATATGTGATTAATATCATAACAATAATCGCTGTCGTATGTAGGGTTGAGACTTTGACGCAATGTCATTATTTTCCTGTCGTTTCAAAACGACAATCATACTATTATTTTAACGATATCATTCAAGTTTCACGACCGATTTTCGAACCGAACGTAAATTGTAATACAAAATTTATTTTTGTAACAAACACCGACATTATCGCAGTGGTTTTTTTTATCAACCGGGTATCTATATAATACTACACGTATTGGGAAGGTGTTATAGGTACCTATATTTTAATACCACAACATACACCTATAATGGCGGTCGAACGGCGTCAAAAGTGTATTGCGGATAATAATTCGATGATATTATACTCGTCAACCGGTCGTTTTCCACGCCCGTCTGTTCGCCGACGATTAATTAATAATCAAAACCGATACTTCTATCGTTTTAGTGTCCTCCGGGAAAGAAAAAAAACCGTTCCGTCGTACAACTCTTTTCCGTTACGTCTTTCATTTCGTTGAGGTGTTGAAATACAAGCCCTACAACCGCCCCGGACTCGCACAATTATGCGCAGTCGCGATAATATTATCGTTTACCTGCGCACGAACGTATATTTTAGGACGCGCAGACACAATAATATTATATACGATTTACGACGCAGGTCATATCGTATTGTCACATTAGCGATTATCATAAATTATCATTATTATTGTGAGCGCGCCCCGTCCGCCGAAGTGCGCGCGGCGGTCGTAATATTAAACGCCGTCGATTTGTGTATTAATATACAATATCGGTACAACAATATAATTCGACGTGTCGATGATATTTTTAAACGCGAATAACGTTCGACGGCGGTGCGGCGACCGCGCGCGTTTATTTGCCGCGGCCGCCGTCGTCGTCGGGTTCGCGCAGGAATGCAGTCGTCGAATTTTAAGGAGGCCAAACTGGTCGTGCGCCGTTGTCGTCTCCGGACCGGAGCCGCGCGCGCGTACCACTTATTATTATTATTTGCGGTGGCCGTCCCATTTCGCGCGAACCGCCGCCGCCGCCGCAAGACGGATTAATAGCCGATAAATAATTACGTTATTATTTGTAGGTAGGTACGACGACGTTTGCTATCGGACGCGTGGCAGACGAAATCGTTTCCCGTCCCGTTATAACGATATTATATGTTGCTCGCCAAAATAATGTGCGGGCACGATATTATTATCATCGTCGAAGTCTCAGCGCCGATTGCAATGTCGTCGTCGTCGTTCGACTGCATCGCAATAATAATACGGCCGATCCGGCGTTATTAATTATATTATTCGAACACGTCTGAAAAATTCCAAAACCGTATCGCGTTCACCGTTCCCCAGCACGACGAGTGATGACGATGACCCGTCGGTAGCGAAACGATTATATTGGGTGCATACGCTTGCACCCACTACCGGCGACTTTCCGAATAAAGAGGATCCCGAGTCGGTTCGGATTCGCGGGACAATCATATAACCTAACCCGCGGTGGGAAATTCCACGGAAAAAGCAATGGAAAACGGGAAGCAGTAGGATTTAATCTTGGCAAAATATTTTCACAAAACCGTTGCTTCTGTATGATAATAATACGACAATATTATGCTGTTTTGAAGGTTTTTATTCACAACCGACGCTGAGGGCCTCTCCGCGGATTGTACAACGTGATACGAACTTATTCCGGACGAATCAGTTTTAAGTAGATAAATATATTTTAAATACTGATATTTGTTATGCCATTTGCGCGGTTTGTTCTCCATTGACACTGAGATATTTTTTATCAAATTAAAACCACCCCATAAATCGTTTATCATTTTTTACTCGGTTAAACCGAAATTTGAACGAGTATTTTTTGAGTTATTTAACCCCGTTTATTTAAGGATAATAGATCCACAACAATACGAATACTGAATAAGTTTGGAAGATTTGGATTCTTATTATAAACATTTTATAGTTTGTAAAATGTATTATATTTTATATTTTTGTAAAACTATTTTTAAGGACTACCCATTATCCATAATATATTATATATTTAAATAACTAAGAAACTACTCATATAAATTTTCATTTAGATCCAAATGCATTTTCCATAAAATCATCCGTTTAATAATTTACAGTAAAAACGGTTAGTTTTCACTTGAAATAGTACATTTGGACTGCAGTACACTTCTTAAATTATTGAAAATATTATAGTCCATAAATGTATGTATTTCAAAGAACAGAATTTGAGTAAATTCTTATTCAAGGGGAAAATGGGAGTGAGCATGGTCAGTAGCCATGTTTAATATTATTCAGTTTTGTTCTTATTCCCTGGACGACACCGCAATTATTCGACGTGCAATGGGTATAATATTCGTCGTCTTCTTTGCCGGACAATTTATTGTCCTATTTATTTTGCCTACGACCGGGTCTGTGAATATTTCCGGCTTTTCATTGAGGTCTTTATAGCAGGCATAATTTCGCCAAATATTCCATTTGGGCCGTAAACCAACCATCACCCCCCTCCCCTCGCCACTACCGACAGGTCAAAACGCGGTACGAACGGGTCATCGCGGTATAAACCTACAATTAAAATATCGCAATACCGTAATGTGGTATGCACCGAGTTTAGTAGGCGCACAGTAATGTACTGTCTGTGCATTGAGGACCGCGGAAACGCCATAAATAAATATAAAATTGACTACATAAATCGATTTACACATTGGTCGCATTTTAATGTTATCTGTGCGCGCGCGTGCCAAGAACGTTGACCTATACCTATGCCTCACCGTATAATAATATTATGTACACCGCACATAATACGCATATATATATAAATTATGCAAAGACGCCGTTAAAATAATAATGGGTACCACCGGCGGGTTAACGGATCTTCGGTAAACGTATATTATTATTATTATTATTATTATTATTATTATTATTGCGATATTGCTATTATTCGTCCATATATTGACGTGCAAGTCAATTTGTTTTTTCGAGGCGTTCGCTATCTCGGTAAAACGCTTTTTTGTATATTTTTCAACACTACCGACTTGGTTTTTTTTTTAAACATTTTTACAATATTTCCAGGAATTTTATTTTGTTGGGTCGATCAATATTATTTTTTTCTATTATACATATTATTATATTTTTTTTTTTTATCTACTCCCAAACAGTATATACTATTATATTTTTCATTAAACTTTGTTGTGGTAGTGCAATAAATATTTTTGAACTGATTTATAAGCATTTAAAGTTTAAATGAGCGTAGTTATAGTGCAAACGTTTGTGGCGTATCAGACAAATCACCACAACATAATTATGTAACTTTAAATGCTTAAAAGTTTTAACAATAAATAAAGGCTTAAAATGGTTAGGTTTTTTTTTTTTAACATATTTCAAAAATATATTATGCTTTGGAGTATGAAATTAAAAACAACAACTATTATGTTTAGCAAAAAAATGTCTACGATCATATAGCAAACCAGAAATAGCAATTGATTTTTTTTGTCAGGAAAAATATTGTCATAAACACTGATATAGTAAAAAATTAACGAAACACAAAAAATGGTCTAAAAAAATATCAATCTTTGCATTGAGAAACACATCGTCGTTTAACGCCAACCGGATTAGGTATAGTTACAATACGTTTTGTATTTATTGTTATTGTTTATTTAAATGTACGATCTACTGTTACGCAGGTGGTGCGCCCGACCAAAACACGATATTATGATATTATAATCCGAGATTAAATTGGAAAAACGATCGTCGAGCCCACGTTTCATCCTACATAAGTAGTTTTAAGTACTTATAAGACGTATTTAAAGTTTAAATGAGCCGAGCTGTAGTAGGCTAACAATATTTGTGGGGTACCAATTTGCTATTCCGCTACTCTCGTCTAAACTTTAAATACTTATAAGTTATAGTAATTAATCGACTGCCTACTAGTTGGAAATTCAATTTTTATACATCCAAGTTAAAAAAAAAAAAAAAAAACGGTCCGTCTCTATACGTAGGAATATGATTCCATATTATAGGTATATTATGAAGTTAACAATTTATGACGAAATAGTAAAAATTATTTTTTAAAACGTTAATACTTTTCGAAATCAATATAATATAATTCACAGTAAAAAGAATCCGTCCTATATATTAGGATATTATATATTATCAACCACAACGTCCCAGACACCAAAAACGTGCGCACACTCAATCAACCGACTAATTTACCGCACGGGCGACGACGTGCTGCGCTTGCATTTATCGTCGTCTTCTTCGTTGTTTAATATTTTTATCATAATTATATTATTACGATATGGTTCTACCGACGTCTTTCCCTGCTCATCCCTGCCAGTGCATAATATTATATTGGCTTTGCTACGACCGTTTTTTTTTTTTTTTCAATTTTCATCGAATACTTTTCCGAGTACGGTGCTCGAAAAGTCCTGTGTAGTGTTACCCGGTTTGTATTATAAAGATCGCGGAAATTGAGTGTGGTAAGCGATGCGATGAAGTGGTCGCTTTTTCTCTCCGGTCTACATTTCTTTTTTCGTCAGTCATCAAGTGCGGTTTTTACCAAACTCCGCTATGAGTATCGTTTCTTGCATTCAATGATTTATCCGTCGAGTTTCGAGTGTGAAAACGCGCACAGTCGTCGCATTATACGAACGAACGATAAATCCATGTAGATTAACGGCCGTCGCGCCGTTGCGTTATGTCTGCCACAAGATTAATACGACTTTCTTTTTTTTTTTTATCGAACTTTTTACAAGTATCCGTCCATGCCACGGCCACACATAATAATATAGTCGTGAGCTTTACTCCGATCTGTGGCAGGGGAGGGGGGGATGGAGTATAACTAATGAATATGAATTTAACAGTGCGAGGTCCGTGGTTTAAAGCGTAGTCTGGCACGTTTTCGGGAAACCTATTTCGTTGATACTCGAGACTCGATAATACTACGCGATTATGTCCATGTATTTTTTATGTTCATGCCGAGTACGTAAATCTATTAATAATTGAGACCAGAATTTCCCAATATCCTAGCTAAAATCTTTGTCACCATTACTTTTTGTTTTTCCGTCACACAATCGTTGGCTTAACCGACCGACCGCAATTTACCGCCCGTCGAGTGCTTTATATACCAACTAATATACCATCGAACTAAGTGTGACATGAAATCCGCCCATGTCTCAATACTTTTCACGTTATCATTGCCTATAATATTATGTAACTACTATAAGATACTATTTTCATCATTAATGTGACAAAACAGCCCAAATTAACCCAGTTTAGGGGAATTCATTTATTTTTCTACATTATTTGATAGGTACCTATAATACCTACTCGTAGTTTTACTCAGTATCAAAATAAATGTTTGTCTGGAAAATTAGGTGTGTGTGGTTTTTTTTTTGGGGGGGGGGGGGGAGGGTCAGAACTCCCTGAGTCCACTTCTGACAAAACTGCATAATCTCACCACCGAGACGAATATTCCTGTGCACTTCGTGTGGACGGCGGAAGGACTGCGGTGTGATGAATGGGCGGCGCAAATTTGACGGGAAAATTTTTTCGTTTATTAACGATTCGGTCGGTCTTCAGGTGCGATGGTCAACAACCCGGTGACCTTGCCGTCCTCGTACGTCACCAAGTATAACAGGTTCGTGGACAACATACTTGGCCGTATCAACAAGGTGCTGAGAAAGAACTACGACCCGGTTAACGTGCGCCTGCAAACGCCCACGCAAACCACTGATAACAAAAAGAAGGGTACCACCAATCAAAAACCAAAAACCAAACCCAAAATGGAGTCCAGAGAAAGGTACCACTTTTAATCTATATATATTATTAAACATATTGCACGATTGTATTATATAGATTATAATTTATTATTTATATGTAGGACGTAGGTATATATTATAATATGTTCTGCATGCCAGTCAATTATTATTTGTAATAGTATAATAATAATGATGTATATTTTTTTAAATATGGAAAAGTTGGTAGGTATAATTACTAGAGTTATGGTTTTTCAACTTTGGTTTGGTTTTCGCCAGATATTTACTAATTATAAGTGATGCCTACCTTTTGAGAATTGAAAACTGCAAATAATTATGGAATATTTTGTTTACGTCATTGACAATTCTAATAGGTATATGCTGTATCATCATACATTTAATGAGTATATGCAAATTAAACTGGAGAAATAAATACCTAGATATATGCCGAATACCTACGCAAGTTTACCTCCGGCTCCTAAGTAATACACCACAGACATTATTGTAACTAGCTGTCCCACCCGCCGTTGCCCGTGCCAAAGATCTGTGTTTTTTTGTAAAAGTTTAAATATTTCATATTTTTACTAGTTATAATAGTAATGTAATATGTAACAAATGACACAACCGCCTATTTAATAAAAAAAAAAATATTCCTTTTTGGAGAGCTGAAAAAAAATTCAAGTGTGAGCTATCTTTTAGGTACCTAAAAATTAAACTATAATCACCATTCAAGTCTCAAGGTATCTATTGATATAACTTTTAGAAAAAACGCCAAAACGGATCAGTAGTAATCTCGGATAAACCAACATCCATGTTTAGCTGTATACCTGTCCATAACTTGACATCACTCGTGAAAAAATGAAAAATATAAAATACAACGCTATATAAGTGTATCTCATGGTTTTAGTTTACCGGTAAATGGGCGTCGGTATACCTCGTTTTCAGAGGTAATTCGACCGATATGGACAATTCGCTTTTAGCAGATTGGATATAGCACTTGATATAAATCGAACGTGGTTCAAAGTCCCTTTTATATCTAAGAACAATAAATTTGAAGTTTTCACAAAATCGGTTCAGTAGTTTTTGAGTAATAAGCTACAAACATACATTCAACTCTCATATTTATTGTAAGATATAATTTCTTTATTCGAGGCCCGAATGTAATATGTAACGCGATGATTGCATGTATGCTTTTACCTCATCTACCCGAGTAATCAATGGCCATCATTCATATACAAATAAATACTAATTTCTACTAATTATTTCTTTTTTTATGTTGTATTATAATCTGTAAGAACTAAGATGTAACCAATGGCAACCATTAATAAATAATCAACAAATTTCGATTTCGTCGTAAATCTCAAAATCTGATCACCTCTTCTTGGTAAATGTTTCTAATTTTTCTTCCTTAAATATCTCATTCGGACTATTACAAACATTAAAAAAAAAACAATGATCCAAATCGGCCCAGCCTTTCTCAAATGATGTGGTTACCAACAAACAGCATTTAGTTTTTATAACATAGATATTAGATAATGCTATTTAGTCCGTTGATGAATGTTAGCAGATAATGGAAATGTAGTAGGTATCACCGGAATCAAAACAGTATCAATCGTGATAAAAAATATTATTGTATACATACACGCAAACTTCCAAAGTGCCGAAATTGTCGTGACACTAAAAAAAAGTTTTACTTATAATTTTTAAATCACTTTTTAATTTAAATTTAATTAATATAATAAATTAATAATAATAATAATAATAGGTAGGTACCTAATATTAAAATATTATGTTTGAATATCTCTTAAAAGCGAATTATTGTAGAATAATATAACTTATAAGTCCTAGACCCTAGCAGACGAATTTTTTAGCAAATGTATCCTGTATTGGTGTATTCACTATTCAGTATTGTCATGGCATGAATTTGTGATGCATTGCCTCGTGCCCTCGTCGTTCGTCATAGTAAAATAAAACATATCAAACATAATATTATGTATATAGTGTTTATTGACACACTGTAAAGTGTTAATCAATTTTGAAATAATCAACTACAATACAGATAATCATGTTATGTATTATAAAGTATAGTTCAGAAAAAAATATCTTCTTACTAAATTGTGTTTGAATTGTTGTCTACATAACACGGGATTAGTGTACAAATACTTCAGTGCAAAAAATAGTGATAAGAAAAATGTATTTTTATCTGAACTATTTCAATATTAACTGCAGTAAATAAATAAATAATATAGTACCTAAGCCCTAAGTATATTAATATTATTGGAGACTGAAATAGACGGCGACGGTACAAAATCAATATGGAAAGTTTTGAGTGTTCAAATTCACACAAATCATAGTGTCTGTAAATTTTCAAGATCGAGAGCTCTGTAATAATAAACTTTTATTTATTAAATTTTTTTATATAATTATTAACATATTATCTCCGCTTCACTGTCACTCCTTCAAACTATAGAACTTGAATAACCTACCTAACCGTACCCTTTGTGCGCACCTCGACACCCGGTCAATATATTATGTGAAATTCCCTATCTCTTGCTTGGTTTTCATTTTATATCGCCCCAGCGAACACTCATCTATACTCTTCTCATTTTTTTTCGAAACATCGTATTTCAATTCCCAATTCCACCACGGCACCCAATTTAATTCAAACGTAATATTCTCAAAAACACTGGTCTCGTTAATACAATTTATAAATACATATTATATAATATACAGATAAAACTGACGACAGTTTAAAAAATACACAACCACTACTTTAGCACATTTGGTGTTAAAATAAAAACAATACAATACTTGTTAGGTACCTATATATAGTCGTCTACTTCGTTGTTCAGTAAGAGCGTAGGATATTAAAAAATAATTATTTTAAATCAAACGCGTTGATAAATATTTGCCAGAACGACATTTGCTGTGTTTGGTTTAATTAATAAAATTAAAATATTTTACTTTATAGCTTACAATGTTATATTAGCCAGTAGGTACCACCTACCTATTTATATGATTTGAAATGCTTATCTGAAAGTAGAAAAAAATATTAAAGCTAGAATTTTGGCGTATATGATGACAATATCGCCGTCATCACTTCATCTCTCGACGATATAATGATATTATGTTATAATTAGCGCGCGGATTTAATTGTTGATTGCATATTTTTCTGAATATTTCTCGCCTAACACGATATATAACGAATGTACCTATCTAAATGTAATATTTTATTCACCCAAAACTGTTTTCATTCGGGTCTTAAATGTTTTTGGGGCTTTTATTTGGGGCTTTTCATCAAGTCTTGTAATGTTAAGTGTGTATTATTAAATCGCATTTTCACGAGGCATTCATCTTGTATTTTAGATCATTTCAATTCACGCCGCCATTTGTTTGAGTTGAACGATTGCTTTCGAATTTTAATTTCAGTTTCACCCAGAGTCGTTTATAATTTGTCGACGGCGTGACGACACGTGTTCGTACAAATTAATTTTACAACTGCAGCAGTCAAATCGCACACATAGGTATATTATACGTCTCATTGTATACAATATATTTATGACGGTAGTGCAGTTGTGTTTAAAACGCGCGTATCTAATGTTCGTTTTTACACGACACTGTAGCGTACTATATTACATTGTCGCGAGTTTAAGAACGTGCTGAAAATTGTGCACATAATAATATTGTATACGTGTAGTAAGTGTCCCAGAAAACCTATTACCCCAAGTGTACACACACAATACAGTAGTGACGCTCGTTCTATATACAACAATCGAGACGTCACGACGAATGCGCGTCGCGAACGATTATTCAAATAACAATGCGCTGTTTTCAACTGCACTAAAATACAATATTATTATATTATTTATATTATACGATTTTCGCACACGCACACTTCAGCTACAGTTGTTAGCGCGCCTTCTCTTCTGCCCGAGAACACTGCACAGTGTTGTGCTGTTGAGACCTCTATATACAGTGTGTTTCCCTTCAAAAGTAACACGACATCCAGTGACCTCGGATTGCTATGGGGTTTTCGGGACGAGTTACGTAGATACAAATTTTTTGATGATTTTCAAATTGCTATAGCGCAATACAACTTGCTATTTTTTAAACGACAACAGGTCTTTTAAATATCAAATTCGGATAGACCGAATTTTTTAAGTCGTTTTGACCTCTTAACAACGGCTCTGAAACCAAAATTGACTGAATGACAACGAGCAAATGTTTTAATTTAAATTATTGAATTTTTCAACAATAATTATTATACTATTATTTTACAAATTCTACGTATTTTTTTCACTCATACCTAACATACTTTTAGAAATTAAGAGGACGTCGCACCGGCATATTATGTTGTCTCTATCTTACACACGTTCGACATAGCGAATTTTCGTTCAGCAGTTTCAATAGTGTGCTCAGTGCTGTTAGATTTGATATTAGAGTAAATCGACCGATTATTAAGCTTTTAGGCAAGAAGATTATTTGTGTTCTCTCGTCGGTTTTTACGATATTTTAATTGTTAAGTGAGTTATGACTATTATGAGAATATAAAATATTAATATTTTTAAATTCTCATAACTCACTTAAAATTTAAAATATCGTAAAAAACCATAATTGTTGAAAAATTCAATAATTTAAACTAAAACATTTGCTCGTTGTCATTCAGTCAATTTTGGTTATAGAGCCATTGTTAAGAGGTCAAAACGACTTAAAAAAATTCGGTCTAATTAGACCTGTTGCCGTTTAAAAAATAGCAAGTTGTATTGCGCATGCGCACACTGAAAGCTATAACAATTTAAAAATCATCATAAAATGTGTATTTACGTATTCCTTAACTCCTCCCGAAAACCCCATAACAATCCGAGGTAACTGGATTGAAATATGTCGTGTTACTTTTAAAGGGAAACACACTGTATGTATAGTGTGAAAAAGAAATATAATATATTAAACGGTCGCGTGAAAATGTGAAATTATATAAAAGAGTTTCTCGGTTTGGACGGAGAAAAGTCCAAAGCTTTCGGGTTGAAAGTCAGTTTTTAATTTGCCTAATATCGATGTATATTTTTCCGTTGTTCCTATTTTACGCCACAATATTGCTCCACAGTAATTACATAACGAAAACACTGACGTGAGTAACGAATGTTATCAACAATTTATACCCAAATATGCACGATTCACATATTATTGTGATACTACAGAGCAGACTATGCATCGACCTATTTGAATCCGATACATATTTATTTTTTTTATCTACGATTTTGGAGCAATTGATGTATGCGACATTGGCACTATCGTTGTGTTTGAAATTTATTTAAATATCGACGACGAGTACGTTGTTACACGAGTACCTACTTTACATTTATTTTTCTACGCACCACAACCTTTGCCGGTTCTCCCATAATAAAAATAAAGACGAATGTATACAGTTGTGTTTCTGGATACCTACCTAATTATTTTAAATTAGGGTTTTTTTTTATAAATTTTACCGTTTTAAAATTTTGATTTTTGATATCACATCTTCTCCATTTATCACGAACACAGGAATCACTACCGAATAAGTGTCGATTGAAAGCGCGGTTAAGTATATTATCATTAATTATAAAACTGTCCGTCCACGGCCCATGTTTTTAAAAGACAGACTTACAAAAGATTAGTTGGTATAATTATGTGTCATTAACTAAATTTAATTATCTTGACTTTTTTTTTATTCCGGTCGAAATACAATACTCCTGTAGCCACAGACACAGACAGTTGTCGAACACGATACTATTGTATATACGTCTAATTTAGCGCCGGTGGACTCGATTCGTTGATTCGGGACGCAACTCGTAAGCACATCACTTTAGTTTTCACGCGACACACATATTATACGTATTACTTTGTGTCTGGAATTTGGGACACACGTTATATTATTATATTTTAGGTGCCTATTATAATATCTTATAGACGCCACGATGTTGGGTTCAAACGATTTCACGCCGACTGCAGGCCGTATACTCGACAACGATGTATATACGATTTCATATAAATTTGAATCTCGCACGTTAATTTAAAATGTTAATAAATCGTAATCTGTCATATTTTTTTTTTTTTTTTAACTGCAACCGGAGACGCGGGAAGTAAGACTACTATGCACGAAATAATTCTTCTTTTTCTTTTTCTTTTGACGCGCATTAGTACATTTTCGCCGATAATATTTTATACCTACCGCGCTATATAATAATATTTTCGAGTTATTTCCTGCAAGGCTCCAGGGATTGATTTTATCGTGAATAATTTATAACTCTACGGATAAAATATATATAATATTATATCATGTATAATTGTGTTACCACCACCTGCTGCTGCTGCCACCGCTTATCATAATACATACACTTTCCCGGAACAACGGTGCAAATCCACAACCTGCAGGCTATGCGCATTTATCCTGCGAAATCTTATTAGACGCCGGCCAAATAGGTATGTCGAGACTTGGCGTAACCACAACTGACAGCGACATTATATTATACTTACTATAGTTAAAGTATATACGATATACCTATTACCTAGGTTCATATATACTGCATAGGTAAATGTGCGTTGTTTGTAATGCCGCGGAGGAGAACATAACGCCCCTTATTCGATTGCTAAATAATATATATATTATATTTTCTATAGGCACTGTAGTTAGTTTTTGAAATTGGATATTGTGAAAACTATATAATAACAAAATCGTCAGGTTGGATTAATAATACAATATCTTCTGCGTTTGACGTTTTTCGGCGTTGTATAATATCCGGAGAAAAAAAAACAAAAAGTTCGTCCGTATACGAAAGGGTTTATTACTTTACAGCACAATAGATTCGCGCATTAAGGCTCGTCGGCAATATTATTTTCTACAATACAAAAACAATATCAATTTCGCCAGTCCAAACGCCCAATAGTTCAAGCGTAACTTTTTGCTTTTAATGGAAACGAGGATACATTTTTTTTTTTTCATTACGTTACTCGTTTGACGGTGTTTCACTATTATTATTATTATTATTATTATTATTATTATTATCACTATGATTTTTATTTGTTTTCCTTTTTCGTTCTTTGACAACAAAAAAAAATTAATAAAATAATATCGCAATATAGCATTTATACTGTTTGGCGTTCGACGTTCGCCGTCATCAGCAAGTTCGAACTGTAAACATGCAATTAAATGTTATTTGCGGTAGTGCAGATATTTTACAGAGGTTCTATTTATACTACATATAATAATATTATGCAGTAACTTTGCGATGTTGCCCTCCTTCAATACTGATCTAGACGGGTTAGTTTCATGAAGTATAATACTCACGGTCTCGCTTTAAATGTTACCTAGCAAACGTAAGAAATTATCATTTATTCGGTCAACAGTTCTAATAATAACCTAAAATTATTTGTTTAACGATGTTAACCTGTTCCCTCGGCCGATTTGAAGTTTTTAACAAAGCGTCTTGCTGATGAAATTGATTCCCTACACTGCTCTACCAAATTAATTTCAGAGTTTCCACTTGAAAACCGAGAATCCGTTTTCAATTATAATAATATATTCCTCCACCAATTATATTTATCATACTCTCCGTTATCGCATCTTTTGCAACTTGCAAATTAAGACCCCGTTTCGTGCCTGTTTTATTATTCAACCGTAAATATTGCTATTGTAATTTTTAATCAATTATATAGCTAAATAATTTTTGTTATTTATTATCAATGTTAACCCATTCTCGTTTCATTAGGCTTCGGCCAGTGAAGTTATACATAAATAAATAGGTACCGCGTATGTTTGTACGTCATGTAAAATCATATTACTATTTGTTCTAAGCGTCCAACAGACGGAAGTGTTGAAAAATGGCACCGTAGCAGCTCCGGCGACCGAAAAGTCTGCGACCCCTGTTCCACAGCATCCGGCTGCAGTGAACGGCACGTCGTCCCGGGCGCAGCGCAAGCACCACAAACACGATAGGACGTCAAAGGCGCAGAACAACAAGCCCAAAGTCACCAAAAATAAGGTATGTAATATAATATAGACGTTAGATAGGCGAGCGTTTTATCGCCCTCGTCCTTATCATCACTACCGACCCCCCCCCCCCACAACAAGTATATGCGTCTACAACATTTGAAGTGGGTAGATGCGAAGTCTGGACGTCCTTTTGTATTGTACCACAATATTACCCAGATATGGGCCACCTCGCCATCCCTTGAAATCTCGGAGGTTAGTTTAGGTAAATGTATGTGTAATACGACAATAACCGTATTTTCATAATAAATTTCAGAATAGAATCCCGCGAATTTCGCTTTCTACTCTAATATTATAATAATACACGCCACCGTTAAAAATGTAAACACCCTTTCTACACCCGTTTAAAATACTTTTACTTATATTCGAAAATTCGTACCGTAAATCGTTTCACGTATTATCATACTTGGTTAACATAAACAATTGTTAAGTTTTCACGTATACGCACAATACGTCACATGCGTACAGGTAGACGAACAAAATGTATGAAAATACTTTTCGGAAAGGTTTGTTTAGTACGCACTAATAACTATTAACGTATTACACAGCGCAGAGTGTAAAACATAATAACAATATAATCGTGGCGTTTACGAAACAACCCTCTGCAGAAAGGTACAACCGACAAATAATGTAGTTTAGTTTAAAAGCAAATGACGGTGTAACTGAAAGAAATAAAATCAATCGATCCAATTAAATTTAATATCTTGGATTTAAATTAAAAATTGACGGCTAACAACGACCACGGGTTGGCTAGAGCATAATAATAATAATAATAATATAGGTATACAACTATTATACCAACCCGTAACCGACAGCCGTAATGTTTATACCACCGATATACGCTTTCACATTACACTATAAAGGGACGAATGGTATACGCGTAGACGGGTCATTTATATGCAGGTAGGTACACGCGAACATGTAAAGGCGGAGACCGTCCTTTCACCGCCTTTCGTAGGTACCTATACATACAATATTATAGCCATATAGGTACTAATATTATGACGCTATACACGCCCTCAAACCCTAATCAATTAAATTATTGCAAATATTATATTTTATGATAAAGGCTTGGGAATTTGTTGCCCTAAAAAAACAAACATAATGCATTCACGTCCGATGTCCTATACATTTTGTATTTATAAAGTAGGTACATATTTTATAAAATTCACTAAAAATTAAAAAAAAAAAAAATTATTTGTATAAAATATTTAAAATACATAGAAATATGTTATTTTAATTATTTAGTTTAATAATTCGGTGATACTTTATTGATCTTGAGATGCTCAATTTGGCTACTTTGTGTTCAGTGATCATAAAAGATGGCCACTATACACTGTTGACCCGTATCGATTTTAATAGTTGTATAGAATTTCAAATACAATTAGATAATATGAGGTTAGGAATGCCTTTGATACATTTCAATTTAAAATCGTTTATATTTACTATTGTAGAATGGGTATATTGTGTAAGATCCCTTTAATATTGAAACGGAATTTATTACATTACAATTTGCGTTCAAATCACACAAATAAAAAAAATGTCATTCGGTCATCTAACATGGAACAAATTTTTACCAAAACGAAAATCGCATAGTTACCACCCGAAAAAATGCAAACTGCATTGGAATTGTTGTATTGTCTATAATATTATACACGCCGCCCATATTATAAAGTTGTGTGGAACAAAACGTCATATTACTATCGATCATTCGTAATACTAATATTATCGTCTACTGATTTTAGCCAGCCGCCAAGCCCCATAGTCCGCCTAGAGCCAGAGCCACCATGTACGGACTGAGCAGTCTGCGCCGGGATGGAGACGTCACCGTAAACGTGATGAACAGCCACACGACAGTGAAGACCAAGTTTTTGGTCGGCCCGCTAACTTTGAAAGTCGAAAAAGAGGTAAGTTGTGTGTTACTATCGTTTCCGGTCAAGTCCAACGCCAATAATTAACAACTAATTACTTACAATGTGCTCCGGATAAATGACTTTTGTTATTTTGTTACCTGTACAGATATTTTGTACTCGACGGCTTTACTCGTAGGCGCAAAATGCTGTGGTGGAAAGGTAGGGCATTGCCCCCTTACTATTTTATACTGGGGGAAAGTATAGCTCCGATGCTTGTGGGTATGAGCCGTTATAAGTATGACTACTTAATTATTGAATCTGGAATTAATTATTTGTCTACTTTTGTTTAAAATGTTTGTCTACACTATGATTAAATAAAAAAAATATTTGATTACCTAACTCGTAACCTTGACCATAGTTATAGATTTTCATCTAACGTGTACGGTTTACACCCATCACTTTTAAATAAACCGATAATTATTTATTTAAGAAGCTAAGTAATTACAGTAGACAATTCATCTAATTAAGTTAATAATCTCGTCGGATGATTAACTATACCCATACTCAATTAGTCATGTTTAAAAGCTGAAAAAAATAATTTTTCAACTACCTATAGTTAACACCGACCTTTGCTAGTAAATTATTCGAGGGGCTGAAGGGCATAATCTCCTCCCCCAGTATACTTTTAGACCCAACTGGCAAGTATTTTAATATTCCTCCCCCCCATAGATCCAAGTTAAGCTACTGTGATATTATACTGCGCCGTCCTCTTGACAACAATGAAAATAACATAATGCATAAACTGATACGTACCTATAGTTTAATCTTTGATAACCGCGGATTTATATCATGTACTTACCGGTGAATTTTCAGCAGTATTATAATCCAATGTACATCCATAGAATTTATATAATGATATTCAGATCAACGTAATAATATATTATGGGTCCAGCACAACCTATATGGGGTACCGTATGTCCGTATACGTACCTTAGACCTCGGTACCTTCAGTAATGAGTGGTTTTATTGTTGCCAGCGACTTCACGTTCCGGCCATCTAAATAATATTATAAGCGCAATGGAATTATATGATTTTGATTTTATTTTTCTTCCAATTTTCCGGTCCAACCATATCATTTCAAATTCCGAATTTAAACTCAAACAACTGTATAATAATAATATGCAATGTATATATGCGAGTACTCTATTTAAATACGGTCCATTTGTAAAGGTAAAAGGACGGGATAGGCTATACTTTAATGTTTAAAATAAATACCGAACACGCGTCAATCGATTTCACAGTATTTTGATTTTTTTTTCCTCCGTTGACGTGTTTTTGTGTTTAGTATTCGGTAAATTCGCGTGTGGTTAGGAAAAAAACTGTATAATATTCTACGAAATACGCCGCATGTTCGTTATTTTGAAATGCATTTTTTTTTTTTACTTCTGTTCTACACTTTTTCGATGTATTTTTTTCGTGTACGAATGACATTCCAAAAAAATATTTTATTATTTTGAATTTACATAAGTGCCAAAGTTACGCACATTTTAATGCTACATACTTTTATATAGACTATTATTATTTTAATAATTATTATTATATTAGTGTATGCTGAAAATACATATGGTAGGCGTGCTGGCTGCTACGAACATGTTTTGCATATTTTTCACGTTTTGTAACAATAAAAATATTGTCCATTTTCATTTATCAGTCCTCCGGGCCCGCAGCACGTGCGTGATGTACATTGAATGCGAGCTTTACTCACATGGAGGTAAAATTCATTGTGGCTATAGTGCACCACTCTGCACCACCGTATATACTACCCATTTATGCGTGAAAAAGAAAATAATTACACGTAATTTGTGTGGGTAGTTGAAACGAAAAGTACGCGTCTCAGTGCACAGTAATGATTTGGGACGTCCGCGATGTAGTGTGTCCAGTCGTGTTTTTAAGTCTTTTTTTTTTTAGAAAAAGGATCCGAGAAAACTATGAAAATAAATAGAGCATGCTTTAACAATGTTTGATATTGACCATTTCGATATTTATATTCATCCGAACTTGAACAATAGTTCTATAGTAGTTTACTATTAATGCAGTAATAATCTGTGTACAGACCAAATATTGTTCGAAAAATTATTTGTTTTTAGAATTTAAATTAATTAATACTATTGGTTTCTACTCGCTATAAAAGTATGGAATCTAAAGTTCGTCTGTCGATACAACACACAAGGAAAAGGGTTAAATGTCTACAAATATTTTTATATTAACAATTTCCATACTAGGTACCTATCAAGAAATATTCAATTTAACTAATAGGGTCTTACGGAATAATCGATGGAATAAGCGAATCACTCTGTAAATTCATAATTCATAATACTTTTTATATAAGTATAGACTACTGTTATAGAGTATTACATTATATTCAAGTACCGAACAAATGAAAACAAAATATTTTTATTTACTCCAAACTATAATTTATTACTTTTTAAAAGTTTTTTCTTAATAACAAAATGGTAGGAAATTAAGAACCAATTTTATTTTATGCTTCTTATAAAATATTATTGAAGACGGTTTTGTGAAATATTAAAAACTATTTTTTTAGTAAAGGAAAACAAAAGGTAAAAAAAAAGTTTTCAAAGCGAAACAAAATACTTAAACCGTGTTTGTTATAAATAAAACATCTTAGCCTCTATTAATACAATATTTTGTTAACATTTTACAAAGTAGTATTTTACTCATACGCCATATTATAATATAATGTAATCTTCTTAAGTATTAAGTATGGTAATATATTTAGCAAAGTTAAACAAAAAAATTGATGTTCTGTAAAATTCGACAGTCTATTACAACAGTTTATTATACATTTATAACAGATACTTAGTATAATATACCATCACGCGTCACCTTTATGTACCGACTGAACGCCACAATATATTTTATTTTTATACTTATTGACGAGCGATAATCGGCGTTTCGCGATATTAAACTATGTAGGTACCTATCCGTTATATTATATGAAGTTCGACATAATATTATAAAACACTTTATTTCACATTATAACGTCATATGTTTATACGTCTCATTGATGTGCGTTACAAATATTACATTTTAATACGCGTGGCAGCAGCGGCGCTTATAGAGGTTCGGCGGAAAACTTCGACGTGCGTCCAAACGAACCGAATTATTCGGGAGAAAATAAAATGAAAAAAATCTCGAGTAAGAGAAAAAAAAAACCAGAAATTTTACGGCGCACCGACTTTGCGTGTAAATTGCGTTGCGGGCGATACGCCGGATAAAGCGTTTCTGGTCTGATACTTTGGAGATCATAAATCTTAACGCCACCGCCACACAGACACCACTGCCGACGCCGAAGTGCGTGTTTTCGTTAACGAGCTGTAGCCCTCGTGATGCCACTGAAATATTATCAGAAATTCGTACATTTTATATTTCTATAAACTTTGCCCCGCCGGACTAGACGTGCTGTAACCTGTACGTAATAAAATATTTTAATCGTGGTGCATTGTACATTATGCTGTGTACGGCGTTGTACGAATATTATAAATATATTATTATCATAACATTGTTTTGTGGGTACCTAGTGGGTACGAGTTTGTGTTTTGTACAACACTGCAGTGTGCGCAGTCAAGAGACGCGCGCACACCGTTTTGTGATGTTAAATTGTTGTAATTAAACAGATAAATTTACATAAAGTATATGCCACGATAATTATTATAATATGTGTCTACTAGATATATTATACTATACCTGTTCATATTGTTGTACGTATCTTTGAAGAGATCTAATAAAAACGTCCCGCACACAACTCATAATATTATTATAAACCTCAATCCGAGTGTAACGGTGGCAATATAAAATATAGTAAATAATAATATATATTGTATACATCATTATACACGTATGTGCACTACATATTTAATGCAACACAACTTCAATATAAAACATGATAAGTAATAGTCGGTATAAGTTAGATACTATACTACCTACTTATACACACTATTTATTTTATTATTTATATTAAAAGCTCCGGGGTTCAGGTGCGCAATTTCGTTGAAAAAACTGGGGACATTGAAGCCCTCTATTATTATTATTATTATTATATGGATAACGTATGTGCACTTAGTACCTAATTTATTGTAGTTGACAACGATTATTATTTTGATCATTTAAAAACTGAGGGTGCTAAACACACCCAATCCCCTCCCTCCAAATTGCACCTATACGGCTGTAGCGTTAACAATTTTTTTATTGTTTAAGTGTTCTATAAGCCTTAAAAAACGCACCACAAATGTTTCATGATAAAGTTACGTTTGATACACTATTGCGTGTTGGCCTAAAAAGTGTGACAGTTTATGCCAGGCGGGCAGCCGGGGGATCGTGACTTAAGGTATATGCGTATATTTGATAGGTTATTCTAACTTTTCAAATTCACGTCAACTGACAAAAAATTATCTACCCGTTTTTTCTACGAAATGTACCTGATAAATTGTTTTAAAGTAGAAAAGTATAATGTAATGGTAAATAGAAAAAAAACTTAGAAAGTTAAAAGAGTAGTCACCCACGTAAATTCTATGAGTTCCAAGCCCTGCATATATTTATTTAGGTACATATTATGTGACTAACCGACTATTTTAACGACATAACAACGTAGGTTATATTATAACCTAAACATACTTTACAATGCACTGCAGTTTGTTAATTAATTGAATAGTGGGTATCCCCTTTTAATCATTTTTAAACGTTTTTTTTTTTACATTTTTTTATAAATTGTAATAAAGGGAAGCCATTGTTCATGTAGGTACTCACATATATATAGGTACCTATTGCGTTTAAACAATTACAATACATCGTGTGACCTGGCCTTACTGACTTTTCAATTAATAAATATAACATACTGCAGTACAATATATAGGTACATATTATTGGTCATATTAAATCTTCGTAGACTTTATTAATTCGGTTTGTCTTGTGTTGTCATAGTTCGGACGAGGTGCCAAGAAGGAGCTGAGATCGGCGACTGCCACCACCGGCGAACTGGTCGGCCGACTTAACATGAGAGTGCTTACCGGCGGCGCGGCCACGCTGCACTCCATCCGCGTTCACCAGCCAAAACAAGTACACGACAAAGTTTTCCGACAGACATATAATAATATAATATAATATGATATAATACTATACGCTTATAGTTACTATTAATGTCATTTTAGTGCATTAATATTATATTATAATATACTTTATTATGAGTACTTACATAAGATTTAATAACGGTGACGGGCTAGGACACACTAATATTGCTTCGCGTGATGGTACGCGGACATCAAAGTTTTATCCGCGCGTGTCTTGAAAATATGAATTTTATTCTTCGATTTCGTGATTTAACCGTGATAATATTAACCATGTAAAGTGAGTACACTGCTGCAGTTAACGCTAAATAGTTTTATGGAATGAGAGAATAACCATCGGATCATTGTTTTTTTCATAAAATCCGTGGAAACAGTATAAACGCTTACACATATCGAGAACAATTAAATTATTTAACACTTAACTTTATGCCGTACGAGTTGTATTGTCCGGTCAAATTTAAAGTCACGTCTAAAATTGACAAGTCAAAGTCGGATAAAAAAAATGAATCCCTATTATATCTAAATCAACCGTCGGAAATCGTCATCAAAGTTAAAATTTTGTATTTTAAATATAATCTGAGTGTAACGCGCTTTTTTTTCCCCGAAACATATCGAACGTATGTTATTATGTTACAAATTCATTCGCACGTTCCGAAGACGAAACTTCCGCGGAATCGTAATATCGAAGGAACATCGAACAAAAAAATATTTTAGCAACCACATTTTTTGGGGCGCACAACGTAACAACATACGTACAGGTACCGACGCAGTGCTGTGTGGATTTTCGTACCGAAAAAATGTTTGCGCGCACCTCACGTTTTTCGTCGCTACATTAACAACATAACACAATTTAACAACGGGAGACGATAAATAACAATATCGTGTAACGACAACAGAATATATACCGTAATGGCGTAATCGAGGGAGCAACTGGTGTGCACAACACGTGCAGCATGCGGTGAATGGTTGGCGGGCGCGTGCTTTGTACATATTATCGCACCGGTTAGGGACCCAGACGAGACGTTTTTGCCGAACGTTAATGCTTAACGGTTTTAGCTGCAGATCGACAGCCCGGACGACCACGACAAGACTAGGGAGTACGTGTGGAGACGGTCCAACATGATCGCCCACCTCGTGTCGCAGAAACTGACGTTCGCCACGAAGTCCATGTTGCAACCGGTCCCGCACAAGACGGCCTCTAAACAGTCTAAACCATAGTAGGTGTGTAGTTGTACGACCACACGTCACGTGATGGCGGCGGTACTGCGGTGCCCATATTATAACATAGTATATTATTTACATCGTGTCAGAGTGTAAAAGGTCAGAACCCCCCCCCCCCAAATCACTGGGTAAAATTTGAACCTCGTCGCCGTATTATGAATACCACGCGTCACGGTAAAATCGATCGAAAACGTTTTAAACAATATTATTTTAGCCAATAGAATAAATGTCATTTCGACAAAATTATAGATACCTTCTCAAACGCCCATCTGGTTACGCGACTGGTGGTGCCTTGACAGCGGTAATTAATATTAATACGAAAAATGCATTATCTTTCGAACGCGATAGAACACGATATTAGGAATTGTATAGTATTATGTACCTACTACCTCGCGGGGTTCAGCAAATTCAATGATTTCCACATGGTGGTAGGAACCTATTAACACACCTGTGAATTTTTGTTCCAAGCACTATTATGTTGTACGGATGTAATAAACACTGCATATAACTTTAGACTAGTCCACCAGTCGTGAATAACACTATTATTGTCAATAAATACTACCTAGATCTATAGTATAATAATATATCATTATATCAAGCACGGTGGAAAAAATGTAAATTTTATATTGCATAATATGCATAGTTATTAATAATTATTAATTTATATGCATAATTCTTTCGGTGGTTCAACGAGTAAATGATACATCATTCATATTATATTGCCATATATTGGTCGTATTCAGCATGCTGTAATATAATATAGAAGCACCAGAAATAATTCTGGGGAGTTGTACCGGTTCAACTGATCGAACGTATAACAAAGGAATAGACCATAACCAATGAACCGAATAAATTAATAATATAACAACACTTGCCAGACAATAGAGTCGTGTCACAAATTGCAGTATAACCATCCCTTAAAAAATACAGTTCGGGCCTTCTATAGTAGCAGGTATACACTGTTGCTGTGTTATATTATAGAGGGTGAGAAAACTCGGTGTCCTAGGTCCTATACAATGTATATAGGGTGTATATCTGGAAGACGTGACATATTTAATTGTAGTTTTAACGTACAACTATCAAATTCTCCGACAGCACCCTGCCACCCTCATGTTCTGCACCGCCACGTTTTCCCGTTTTTCCGTTTGATACGTCATCACTAGTAAGGTAGTAACAGAGTAGAAGAAAAATTTAAGTTTATATAGGTACGTTGTACATATATGTATAAAATATATTCCACTACATACATGTCGGAAGTCAATCATATTTAATAGGAATACATTTTTTATTTGACAGTATTATTAGTTAGAAGGACACTACACCCGCATAGGTTGTGCTCATTTTAAAATGTATGACAACAATAATTGTTCTAAAATAGGTATTCTTCGTTTTATTTCACAGCCTTACAAATGTATCTTTATACAACTTGATAATTTGTATTATTGTTCAATAAATAAATAGATATTTTAGTTATAATAATTACGAACAATAACATAAAATATTATTTTTTACGTGTGAACGAGTGACTTATCTGTTTTCTTTTAATTTTTTATGCGTTATATTAAATATTCCTTTTTGAAAGAGCTAATATATGGTGATTCTTTTATCAAAAAACATTCGTTATTTTCAGAACTGTCATCGTTAATGAAAATATTTTTTTTGTATAAATTTACCTAAGTTCTTACAAAAAAAAACATTTTAATAAAAATATAGATTACTATTTTTTCCTTTCCATTTTTAAGTTTTTTTTTTTACTTTTTAATGACAACACACATTTTTGATTCCTTATTCAACAGAATACTTTTCAGAGTACTTCGATTTATAAGAATTTCGGACAAGAAGTGTGTGATTATATAAATATTTAAAGTTTTTATGAGTAGAGGAGAGGAGTACCTATTCCGCAAGATTTAACGTTCACTATTCATCTAAACTTTGAATATTTATAACCAATTAACTACTTGTCCGAAATTTGATTTTTATGCACCGGAATACTCGGGAAAATATCCTGGTTCAAAATATGAAAATAAAAAGATACGTCGTTATTCAGAGAATTGAAAACATAACAAATAATAACGATAAAAAATTGTAAAACGGTTATTATTTTTCAAACATTTTGCTATGTAATGAGCGATGACTTAAGCATTTATCAAAAAAATATTTTCAAAACCGTTTATAGTTATAATATATGAGCGTTCTTCGATAGAAGGATTGGGCATTTTATTAAGGCTACCGACCGTCTTCGAGTCGTGTTTACGGTGCACACGTGACCTCATATACATAATAGTACATTGTAATAAATAATTATGTATAAAATAATTATTAGTTAGTAATCATCGGCTGCCCAGTAGTGAAGTGTGACTGGTGACTTATAGAATCATGTGGTCAACCCTACAGTAACTCTTTACTGTATCTGTATGTTATATTAGTTCGATCCTTCGTGGGGTGGTGCAACGACAAAATTTACCATCGTTACGTAATTTATTAAGCACCTACTTACAAGAGCTGTACGTTTTATTCATTTATTTTTATTTGGATATATGAATAATGTCGTATAATCTTATCCGTTGCAGTTAATCTTGATCAGTCATCAATGTTATCCGTTCGAACCAGCGCATCATCATCTGCGTATTACTGGGTAATATTATCATCTATTTGCTGTCGTCCCTACATAATATCGTAAAATATTAATTAACAATAACATAATAATAATTATTATAATATTATTGTCGGCGTACGTCGTATTGAATATTTTTTTCTTCTATTTCCGCATGCAACCCACGCGTATGCAAAAAGTATGGGTGCTGTCTAAGTGCGTTTTTGTTTGTTTTTATATAACGTTTTTGGGGTGTCAGCGTTAAACACAAAAACGTGTCATCGGCTTTCAGATTTTTTTTACGATTACAATAATAATAATATAACGCACGAGGATAAAATACATACGGTTTTAAAAGGGACGTGCCTATATATATATATATTATTATATATACGCTCTGAGGGAGATGATTGCTTTATTATTTACTAGGAAACCGTTAACATCTTGTAAGGACTAAGGTGTAATAAAAAAAAGACCTGTAAAACGCTATAGCATAAAATCGGGGTACGATCGTAAAACGAAAATATTGTAAATTTTTTTTTATCATATTTTTTTTTTTTTCAGAAATGGAGTTCAACCGTACTCAATGGCTGATTAAATGTTAAGATTTTTTCACTATTTATTTATTTTTATATATTTATATTTATTTATTTATTTATTAAAATACATAGTAATATACCTATTGTATATCAAGTCTGTAAGACAAAATTTTGTAGAATAAATTATTTCCTACGCTCACATATAGATTGGTTCTTTTTTTATTTTTTGAAAGTACTATGCATATATTTACTGTTGATCCTTCATACCTAGTTAGTTTCGTCACAGCTATATTATAATGTAATTAAATTACATGCACCTATTATTAACTTAATTTTCATTTTTATGAAATTACGTTTTCACTTTATTAACAACGTAATATTTATTAAACTTAACACAATTACATTGTGTGTAGGTACGTGAATAAATAACGTTAATTGTAGATAATTGATAATATGATGTACTATACTCAATGTATTCACTACATATATTAATATTAATGACGTCAAAAGTAAATACGCAGCGACAGCACATAGTACATACTATAATATATAGTATTTATATACGGTATATAGTATGTATATACGGTATATAGTATGTATATACGGTACCTAGTATGTATATACGGTATACACCTACGCTACTGCGCCAGTTTTAAGTTAAAAAAAGGTGGGAAACCAATTCATCAAAATACCGTTATTTCGTTATCATTTTTCATCGGTTTATTAGATTATATTTAACCTAATTACTCACGTATATAAAGGTACGTGCACATAATAATGATACAGTGATACTATTATTATTATTATTATTTCAATCACAATATACAAATTATAACGAAAAACAAAATAATGTATTAATGTTTTATTCAAATTTTTTTAAGTGATAATTTAAAAAAGTGATATTTTATAATATATACCTACTCAAAATAATCATAAACTAAAATATATAAAAATGTTGTTTTCAAATTATAAATACAATGTTTTTGTATGAAAGTGGTTAGATAGATTATAAAACATAAAATTACTATACGCGGATATCCGTTTGAGATAACACCTATACGGCTATAAATACGAAATATATATACCTACCTAGTAGATTTCTCGAATTACTTTAATCTCAAACATCGGTTTTTAATCTATTATAAGTAAAAAATTTGCGATAATTACAATATTCAAAATAGCCAATATACTTAGGTGTCTGATATACAATAATCAATATACATCGAATAAATACGATTGTATTGAATGCGTGTAGGTTAGGTATGCATTGAGTTTTATAAACTACTCTTTGACCTGACCGCTATATCACAAGCGGCTGAACAAATTTTATTTTATTCATTCGAATTTTTTTTTTTCAGATGCCACAATATTGTTTCTGCAGTGTTGATTATAATATCATAATAATATAATACTATATAATTAATATTATAATACTGTAATTATGTATTAGGTGACGTAGTCGACAAACATTTGCTTTAATTTTAATAGGGTTACATCATTTAGCGGTGACGGCTTGTGGGGCATCCTGCAGCAGTGTACGATGACGATTACTGATTAGTGTTTATAGTTTAGACGTCGTGCGACCTCTCGACCGACCGTGTGATATGGTACGACGGCCATCATCGGAGTTGACAACGCGCCATGAACGTCAAAACGTCAGACAACATCGAACACTATAATAATATTATTATTATAATTCGGTGGGATAGTATTTTATATGTATACCTATATACTGTTATTCATAATCCGCGCCGCCGCCGCCGTACCTATTATAATATAAATATATGCAATATGCAACCAATACAGCAATCGCTCGAACTCGTTAAATATATCGTATGCTTAATAATATTATGCAAATATATTATAAGTTAAAATGATGGAGAAATTCAATTACGAGACTACAATATACGGGCAGTACAATATTATAAATTATAATTATAATGTATAGAAAATAGTCTCGTCAAACCGTAATGGGTACATTTATTTTGTGCGTCCGCAGAACATATTATGGTCACTAAAATGTATAAATAGTGACTAGATAAAAATCCTGTAAAAGCGTGACAAACATTTAAAAGCTCGTCCGAGGGTAATCAATCCGATTTAATTTTTGACCCAAGATAGGTTTGTTACAATTTTATTGACCTATAGGTGTCTATTTCAATGAGTTGATCCTCCCTACTTGTTTGCCGAGAAATGTATCCTTACATAAAAAAATAATAATTATAATACTTGATATATTTTGAATGGACGTGGTACCCGCATAACGCGTTGACTGCTCCTTATAAAGCAAATTCTACGTTCGGTATACCGAAGGGCGAAGGTAGTTAGTTATGACTTATGAATGTATTGGACTTATGGATGTGTGTTTATTTTTCCCTTTGTACATGAGGTCACTTTCTGGAACAGTAAAAGTGCATCGATTTTTAACTTCCAAGGTGGTTTCTGGTAGCAAACAGCATTTATTTGGCATATTGAGGTGTCGGAATTCACATTACCTACAGTTCAAAATAATCGTTATAACAAATTTATGGCAAAAATAACACACACAGATACATTATATAAATATTTTAATAATATTAAATTGGGTATAATATGAATAATATGACAAAACTTATTAAGTCATATGTCGTAAGACGTACCTACCTACCGTAGAACGGTGTGAATATATTCATATAAGTATAAATAGCCTAATATTTATCTAAATATTTTAAAAATTACTTGCATTAGGTATAAATGTATAGGGAGAAGTAATGAGACCTGTGAGAAGTAATGCGACTTGGGTGAAGCAATGCGACTTCTTGAGAGGATTAACGTGACCAGCGGTAGCTCCTCCGGTCCACGATACCATAAAAAATAAATAATTAATGTATAATAATATTAATACATATAATATACGTTATGGTGAAAAGTTTCAATTACGAATAATATTTATTGAATTAAAACAAAATAACTAAAATCGTTAATTTTCTTTTGAAACTACAAATATCTATGATAAAATATATAAGTATATATTGCTTCGTTCAGAATCTAAAATAACGTGCTTTCAGTAGCCTGCCAAACATTGTCTAGGCTGATAATGTCGGCACTACAAAATTAATTATTTATGCATAAGAAAAAAACAAAAAACAGTTACTCACGTACCTACTTTTTCTTTTACTTGTGTCGGTTTAAACGCAACATTATATTATTAATATTAAATTATAATCAAATGCGTGCTTGTATACATATTATTTTTATTACTATATTAGACTAGATATATATATATACTTAGCAGTGGGTCATAAGGTCATATAATATAATATACCTTTGTCAATGGTTGTTCCTCTGTTTATGTCTGCTCGTTAACATCTGTTAGGATCAATATATAATGGGGACTCGAGTCCATAAATTCCAACGAAAATCGGCTTTGTGATTACATGACATCCGAGATTATTATAGTAGACTACATCCTGAAATTCTTAATAAACTTAATGTAGGTACTTAATTATTATGTGCCTATCTGAGAAGTATTTCTTAAGCTAATCAATGATATGCTCACTGTTACAGTTTAATCTAGTCTTCGTATAAGTACGGAAGTGACGGGACTACGGAAATGTCTATACAATTATATTTTTACATCAAATCGCATTTAATCCTGATGTCGCGAACATTGCTAAAAGTCAACAAATATAAATAAACCTTTTTATCTCCGTGTATATGTGTACAAACGCGACGTTGACATACATTTCAGGTTAATTTGAATTGAGTTTTCGGCATTTTGTCATTTTGAGCATACACCCAAACTATCCTAAAGTATTTATAGTACCTACTTATATACTTACTTTTTAAACAATTTATTTTTTTTACATAGCATCAAATTTTGGAGTACCTAATGCTGCTCAAGTGTAACTTGAATTTAAAAGTTAAAGTTTTTACTCTTGTTAGTTTTTTTTTAACTTATTCTATGGATTTATGTGGTTAATTAAATTATTTTTTAAACTATATTGATGTTTTTTTTTACATAAACTCAAAGTGTTTTAACTCAAGTTTCTATAGTTTATGAATAATGTTTATCGTAAGATTATAATACTGTTTTTAAGCAGAATGAATTTTTTTTTTAGTTTAATATTGTAAGATTTTCGCATAACCCTTGATATACCTACTAGATAAAAACAATATTATTATTTAGATACCTAAAGTTATTTTATACTAATTGCCAATATAATATAATAATATATATTATGAAGCAAATGCAGTACTAATTATAACAGATAGATGGTACATATGGCGTGCCTTTATAAGTACTGTTGTTTATAATTAAAGTTTTAAAACCTTACAGAATATAAGCTAACCTAACCTACTTTGCATAATTACATTTCACTGGAATTTTAAATAAGTAATTGTATTTTTTATTTCAAACATCTACTGTCAACCAGTGGCACTTAAAAAAAAATTATGTTTGGGTCAAAGCAGATAATTTGATATCACTTCTAGGTGGTTTGGGACTTTACCTATAAACTTCAAACAAAGCCGCTCCCCAATAGTAATCAGTAATAACTAATGCGTGATGATAACGAATATTATGTAATAAATTAGTGTGTAAAACAACGGAAATATTAATTGTACGTAGGTATTTATTTGAAGTTTGAACGTAATACTGTAATAAATATTTTACCCACCGACAAATAAAACTTGAGGTTACGTTAATTAAGACTAATATATAAGCCTATAATAACAATAATATGAATTTAGTAAACATACATATTTTTTTAATTAATAGGTTAATAGACTATTGGTTAGGTGACGTCGCGCCACTAATTTTGAGAGAACAATAGTTGTCTGTCATCTACTCACAAAACATGAAATACCGCAAAATGATAGAAAATAATTATATTAAAATAAAAGCATTTGTACCTAGGTATTTAGGTACTTGTAGTTCAGTGTCAGTATTTGATTAGGTACCTACATATTTTAAGAAAATAATATATATTCCAATGGGAGTTTACTAGTACTCAGTATAAGACATTTTGAAGTAGCTATAATACCTTCTCATTCAAAGAACATAAACTAAAAAATTAACAAGTATATTCGTAGATATAATCATAGATTTAGGTACTAAGCATGTTGTTTAACCAGAAAAACAGAATTTTTACATCATTGCTATTTGCGGTAAACAAAACTTAATATATTATTATGTATTGCGATCAATATATATCAGGTACATATTTGATTATATGAATAATACATTAGTAGTTCCACCTATACCTGCACCGATTATATGACAAATTTCCGGACACTGTGTCACTGTAGAAAATGAAAATTGGGCATTTTTATAAACAGTGCTTAAAATTATTCACATTGGGCCTTTAAAACATTATATTAACAATACTACTATAAAAATGGCATAATAAACTATTTTACGCTAATGCGAATTGTTTTTATTCGCATATTTCAGTTATCTACGTATAGTATTCTAGGTTGAGACTTTCGACTGTTGTGGGTTAGGTACTTATAACGAGCATTTTGATTGATTAAAAAAACATATTAATCGTATTGGTGTGGATAATTATAATTACAAAATAGTATTATTTTTCTCATTGCGTGTAAATATTAATAATAAAAGTATAATTTAGTTACGTTACCAAGTGCATATACCTACAGAGCACTGATGCATAATAATATGCAGTCTTAATAATTATTATAAACAAAATTAAAGAAAAGATGCGGCATTACAAAGTTATTATATTTATATGTAGGTAGGTAATGATAATGTTCCTCGGGTATACCTATATTAAAATTCCCTGCACACAACGATTTACCTCCCCCTCACATCATCTCATAACACGAACGGGTTGTGCAGGTACGCTGCTCGTATAATAAATTATAATAATATGTATGTTCAAAAAATATTTACGAATAATGGGAAATCTTTCGTTCAAATGATATTGAGGGTACTAAGTCGTTTCACCTTCTGGTGGTGTGAGAGCGAATAGTGAATATCGTCGTTAAACAGATTTAGATTCTTAGACGACTGCAGAGTTCAGGTCGGTAGGGGTTGGGGCCTACACAATAGTGTATAGTTACAAGTCCAAGGCGACAACAATTATGTATCCGACATTTCCTCCACGAGCGCTGCACACGATTTTATAATTTAAATAAGATGACATACCAATGGGCAATGACACCTTGCTGATAAAATCCTAAAGCAGAGATATTGGTCCGACTTGATTATAAGGTTTATGAGATAGGTAGGAGGATGTTTATGAATCTCTAAGAAAATCACCATTTGGCAGTTTCGATTTTTTATCGACCGACCAAAAAACCTGTCAATCCGTAGACGCTACAAATCACAATAATACAATACGGAGATAACATATTATGCAGGAGAGGCGAATGGACCTATGTAGGTACCTAAATGTTAAGCATATGCGTTAGTTAAACGGGTGACATACAACACGTGCGACCCCGATGTAAATATATTTTATAGCCATAATGTATTTTATACCTAAATGTTATGCCTATGCGTTAGTTAGACGGGTGACATACAACACATGCGACCCCGATGTAAATATATTTTATAGCCATAATATAATATCTTTTTACTTTCACAAGACTTGTGATACCTGATATTTTGGTATCGATAATTTATAGGGTATATGTCAATTGCGCCAGAAATCACAGGTAAGGAAAAAAAAATTATGGGATTCAAAAAGGTTATACATCAACTGCGCCGGACGATATTTAGGTCCAAAAAAGATTATACATTAATTGCGCCGGCAATACTGAAGTTGAAAAATAAGCTGATTACACACTAGGCTATAGTATTCAAAAAGAAAATAAAATACAAAATAGTAAGTATAAAAAACATAAAACAAACATTGATGATCATATTTCAAGATATAAAAACGGTACTATCAATATGTTTCAATTTGTGAAGTCGGTAAGTCACCATTACAAGAAATGAAATTTTAATACTTTTTGACAATTTATTCATATGTAATTTATCATCGTTTATTTATATGTATTTTAATTTTCATGATTTCATTTTATGAAATTTTTATATTTTTTAAATTACACTTTATTTTATATGTTTGATAGTTATATTATAATCTAATTATAGTATAATAATATAATATTTATAATATCTTCCTGGCACAATAGATATATATTATGTATACCAAATTAATTGGTGATAAATTTACTGGCGCAAAAGACGTATACCTTTTTCGTTTGGGATAAATCCACCGGCGCAAAAGATGTATAAATTTCAGGTAGTCTAGAAAAATTGGCGCAATTGACAAACACCGAATTTATAATGTACCAATATATATTATAATATATTATTATATACGTCATGGCTAGCCGCTAGGTGACATCTACAGGTGTACCTATGCTGTATGGCATACCTATTTGATTTGTAGAATAGATGGCAAATAATAAATGCTTTTACAGTAATTGTCTCATTTAATAAATCAGAAAAAGTCGCTTTATATTTTTTTTCAATGATGGTCACTATACAGGTTATAGGTGGTGGACCGACGCGGCGTGGCGGTACCCAACAAGTCAGAAGCCATAAGGTCCTCGCGAAATGAGAAATGTTGTTTTAAACATAAGTAACCTACTAAACAATGAACATAGAAATTATTTTTATAGTTAGTCCAAACCTTTTATGATTTTGGAATTAACATTTGAATAGGTAGGTACTAGGTAGTTAAAACATTATTACACATTGATGTTTTATTTAACGCGGTTGTTCTAAATAATCAAAACAACATTATTATACCTAATACAATAATAAAGACGAATTTCAAATTAGTTCACTGTAAATAGATATCTTAAACAGGAAATAGGAAACGAATATTATTTCCCCCAGCCGAACACCGACGTCAATGGACACAAGTTTGAAGGATAAGTACGTAGAACGCTACCACAACACTAATTGTAACAAATTGTCGGTTCGATTTTTTTAAACGAGATTGTATAGTGAAAATAATGAAAACGAATGTAGGCTATGCACTGTGCAGCTCACGCTGAAGATAATAATGAATCGGCCGAGATTGGATTACTGTGATATTTTACAAAATAGTATTGTATATACCTATTAGTTTTAATTATTTTTAAAACACTTCTAATTCAATTTATTATTTAAGATTTAATATTATTTTTATTCAAGATTTTGTACTGGTATTGCATATTTCAATATTTGATTGTTCCAACTATTTTTCTATCTACACTTAAGAAGAATAATCATGTTTTACTAAAAAATAATAATATTAATAAAAAGCTACGTAGGCCTCTAGATAATAATCTTACCTTTAAATTGTATAATTGGTCAATTCACTTTAATATAAAAACTAACAGCACATTGTTGAAACTGGTGAACGAACATTTAATAAGTCCTACGTGTGTAAGACCAGTGTTGGGTAAATTACTTTTAAAAAGTAATGAAATTACGTTACTCGTTACTTCAAATATTTATTATATTTGCGTTACCTAAAATTATTTTTATCACGTTACATTACTTTTTCATTAATAAAGTACAGCGTTACAACTTACAAATAAGGTTACTTTTTTCATCATTATTTTTTATTAAATTTTATTTTAAAACCAACTCTTTTCTTTCTGCTAATAAAGTGATGAAATTTATTCCTGGAATGTTTAGTAATATTGTTAACTATTATCGGAATCAAAAATAAATATAAATGATTTTAAATATTTCTGGGATATCCTAACGGCTTATTTTTGTAATACATTTAAAACTATTATTTTAATAACGTGTTAGTGCGTTACTTCATAAAAACTATTTTTCAAAAGTAATTTTGTTACAATTGCGTTACTTTAAGTAAAATGTAATAAAATTACTGCTGCGTTACTGAAAAAATAATTTGCATTACGTTACTACCCAACACTGTGTAAGACGAGGACAACGCACGCGGGTACGAGTCCTCTTAATGCATTTTTATTGGTTCACAATATTTTATTTTTTTAGGCACACCTAGACACCCTTTAGACGTCAACATTTTTTTTTGGAAGTTAGATTGTAATGAATGATGTATCATTGTTCATAATTTAAAATAACAATAGAAACTACAACTCGTCTTGGCCTGAGGTATGCAACAAATTGATTTGAATACCCAATGACCAATATTCAGTCTCTCTAAGTGACATCTGTGATGTATTTCACACTTACCTATGTCAATTGTCAGCCACCTTGTTTGCTGCCTTTACATTTAATTCTATAACTGTATGTACATTCAACTTGTACGATTGTACAAATTTAATTGAAGCTTTATTATTAATAAATTATTAGTGCTGAATTGTTGGCAATATCTATGTTATATTATTATATTAATTTCCAGCAAATCATCCGCTAATGAATATCACAGTTCAGTAGACAATTAAATCATAAGTAAACTATAATTGGACTGTGAACTAGACACTGTAAATTTCATGTATTCAACCATTTATTACAATTAGGTATTGTCAAAAAAATAACAGTATGATAATCATCTAAACTGATTTATGTTATTATCTAGGTATTATGCATGAATAGACATTAAAAATAAAGAGTAATAAATCTTTCAAAAGAATATCCTTTTTTGTAGACTAATAATTATCTAAATTTACATAGTATTATAGTAATATAATAACTGATTGTTTTTAGACATTCTGGTACCTAATACTATTTCCTATAAATTAATTCAAAGTAAAGAATATAAACTTCTGTCAATCAAGATACTTAATCACATAAAATATGAATAATTATATACAGTGTATGAGCACTAAAAAGTTGTATTAAAGTATTTAAGCTGAATTGTAAAATATATAAGCCTAATTTTCACACAATTTGTCACTATAGGTAAACCAAAATTTATTTTTGTTTTGATATTAATAATTTGGGTACAGGTAAATTCAATATTTTAAACATATATTAACATTTCAAAACTGATCTTGATTTCAGTACTTTTTATATTTATTTGATAAGTTAATAACATGGAAATTAAAAATTTTAATCGTAGTGGTACACAGAACAAATAATTTGAATTAAAGTAACAAAATAAATAACTAATTTAAAAATAATATAAAATAATAATCAGTAATAATATATATAATATGTATATATAAAAAAAAATGGAATCCTTATAAAGATATAAGGTTTTTAGAGTCTTGTAAAATTGTAATAGCTTAAAATGAATATGCAGTAATCTATTTTGTATATATTATATATAATATACATTATTATCATTTAGTAGCATATTATGCAAAATGTAACATAAATCATAATAAATGATTAATGAACGAATTAATTTTCCATGATTTCAATTAATAAACAAACATTTTTAACTGGTCCCAAATTAATTTATTTTATACATTTTGCTAATTAACAGTTACAATTTGAAATAATTCGCATCAGATCTATGATCATAATAAGCTATTTAAGGTATAAAGGATAGTAATGTATTCTTAAATATAATAGACTTTAATAAAGAAGAAATACAAATGTTCGATAAGTAATAAAAAATATAAATTTAAAATGCAATAAAACATCATTTATTTATGAAAGTAATGACTACATTCTTTTAAGTCATAAACATGGGGTTGAAAAATAAAAGAAACTATCTTTTTTTACACAAGATATATCATTTATTTAGAAATTACAAGGTTAAAATAAAAAGAAAAAATGAATATCGTACAAAAAAAAAACACATGACTATATAAATAAATATCATGCGTCTAGTAGGTCCAACAACATTTTATAAAGAAACTCAGTAAAAAATAACATTAAAATTCTGATTTTTTTAGACATAACAAATATTACAAAAATGATACTATAGGTTTTGTTGCTTTTGTACATATTTCATATAATTTCTATATACACAATATTTTATACTCTATACCACTGGAAAATGCATTTATGTCAGTTATACATGATAAATAATTGAGAATAATAATAAGCACACGGTGCTTATCTTGTAAATCCATAAAGCTTAAGACATAAATAAATAATTTTTTGATTACAGCCTAACTTAAAATAACCATGCTACTATTGAACTGTAACAATATTACATCACTTAGCTTATATTTTTACAATTGAGAATAAATTGCCAACATTACCCAATTTATCATGTAACTATAAGGCGTTTAAAACAATTGATGGTATTTTGTAGATTTTATTTTTTATGTTAATTATAAATTATTACCATACACAGTACATAATTTGTGGCAATGTCATTAGAGAGTAAAAAAAAATTATAGTGATATTAAAAGATACAGAAAGTAAGTAGCACCAAGCAACTTAATAGAAAATAATTGTAAAATAATTAAAAAAAAAAAAATTCACAATGAAAATTGATTTGTATTAATTTACAATTAGAGAATTAATTAACTTATGGATTATTTAAATATATATATATTATTTTTTTATAAAAATGATTAAGCTATATAGATTACATGATTAGACTATAAAATTAGGCCATAAGTTTGTTCAACAGCATTATAGGTCCCTAGTTAATATATAAATTTCTTATCATACTTTATATTACATAATTTAATTATTATGTGCGCTCTATTATTTTGCAGGAAGAACTTTTGTTTTTTGTTAGTTGTTATACACCAACAAAATGTGTATCGATCGGTGAACTGACAGTTATCAGTCTTGGACAATCCTCCATTTGGATTTAAAGTCCCTATATATTTCATAAATATATAAAATAAGCCTTAGTTTTAAATACCAGAAATATTATAAAGGAATATTTTTTTTTAAGATATTATAACCAATATTTTTTTGTTATAATATGTATTACAATAATTAATTTATATATATTATATTTTAAAGATATACAATTAAAACATTATAACTTAACAGTACCAATTAAATGCGCAGTTAAAAAATTAAGATTTTAAGATAATAAAATAACTCACCAGTGACAACATAGTCATGATTGTTAAATTATTGTGCATTTACGTTTAGGCTTAACTGGCAGTACAGGACATAAAACTGCTCTAATGGCTTCATCAAATACAATTTTAAGACCTTTTTGAGTCAAAGCACTACATTCCAAGTATTTCACTGCTCCAATTTCTTTGGCCATTGATAAACCCTAAAAATAAATATTTAATAAAATAATGAGGTTAAGTACAATGTTATTAACATGAATATGTACCTGTGGATATGTAATAGCAGTTAACTTTTTTTCTTTCAGTTTATCAATTGTTTCTTTATCTTCTCGTAAATCAAGTTTAGTACCAACTAAAATAATTGGAGTACTTGGACAATGGTGTCGAACTTCAGGATACCACTAAAAATATGTATTAATTAAATTAAATATATTTAAAAGAGTAATTATGATTATTATCTTACTTTCGCCCGCACATTTTCAAATGATGCAGGATTTACTAGTGAAAAACATATAAGAAACACATCCTGTTGAAAAAAAAAATTCCTGATTATAAATATGCAAGATATCAAAACATTCATCATTTGTTAAATTAAAAAATATCATTAAAATAACAGGTAAATAAACATACTGTTTGTGGATATGAAAGAGGCCTAAGCCTATCATAATCTTCTTGACCAGCAGTATCCCACAATCCTAAGTTTATAGGTTTTCCGTCAACCATAACATTGGCCGAATAGTTGTCAAATCTAAAATAAAATAATGTTAATTATAATACATGTTTGAAATAAAATTTACAAAAATGTATGAAGATAAAACTATGTTTTAAGATAAACCAGAATAACAGAATTAAATTTGGTTAAGGTGTAATAAATATCTTGAAAAATTGTCAATAAGTATTTGTTGAAAACTTAAGAAATTCAAAGTATTTATACATTTCATAAAGAAATTTCTTTTAAAATAAATGAATAAACAGAAAACACAAATTTTATGACTTGATTATTTATAATTGATCAATTTAAATATTAATACCATATGTCCATATACCTATTAAACTTTTAAATAATAAAAACATGAGATCAGTAAGAAGTTGTTTGAGCAAGTATTCTAATTAGTTAAACTGTCATAATCAAGTAAGTAGATAATTAATTATAATTTTTAACAAATTATCATAAAGACAGGTTATAATATGCCTATATTATTATTATAACCATGTAAATGTGTACTCCACGGAACAAACATAAACATAAAATGGTGAATTTTAATACCCTATATTCAGGTCATATATTTCAAGCACTCAAAGTTTATAATCTACTGGTTACAACCAATATAATTATAATTTTATCAAAAATAATCAATTCAAAAACACAATAATGGTAATGCAGAGAAATTAATCAAGTATACTAATTTACCTTATTGATCACACATAAAATATATAACAAAACACCTGTAGGATTAATTAAAAGTTTCAAATTACTTACACAGTGGGTATGTATTCTCCAGGAAATGCATTGCTGGTATAACTAATGAGTAAACATGTTTTACCAACCGCTCTGTAAAAAGAACCAAAAAATAATGTACAGCACTCAAACTAGTTAGATACGCATCTATGTGAATATATATATTTAGTTTTAAAAAAAATTAAAATATTAACATAGGTATATTTGTGTAAAAATCAAACAGGTGTGCAAGGCGTTGTTCAATACAAAACATTGAATTTTGACGAATGGAAAAAAAGAACTTTAAAATAACTGACAAAACATTGTATATTTTAAGATGAGAGTGGTTAAATAGGTAGGAAATAAAGTAAAAGCCAAATGAGAGTCATCTTCGTCTGACGATAAGATCTATAATTGATTAGACATTTACGAATGGACTCAACTGTCAATAGGTTTGCATCAAAATCTGTGACCAGATACAGCAATATATATGATGATGGTTCTCAATAACTACAACACATCAATCGTTGAACACAGAACCCTCAACAAACGGACCAAAAACTATCGAGATAACGGGGACTGGTGTGCGTGAGACAGTCGTTGGGCGTACTGACAGGGACTATACCAGTTGGCAGAAGATGGAAGTCTTTTTTTTTCACACACAACACAGACAAACATACACACACAAATATATATAACACAATAGAAGTATCGTTATGTAGCTATTACGTTGTAAGACTTACCCATCTCCGACTACGACACACTTGATGGCTTGCATTTTGCGCGGCCGACCCGAAACCGAACACTACCTACCGGGAAATCGCGGTGCACGTTGTCTGGTGATCGTTTAACATGTACAGATCGTTTTTATTGGCCGCCAAATGGTTTTTATTGATGTGGGAACCAAACATCGGAAAATATCAAAACTGGTGGCCGTCGTCGTCGGACGTCGTGATTTCGGGGCTTAGCAAGTGCAAGGACATTCCAGTGATTCCACCCACGGTAAATAAAATAATTAAAAAAAAAACATAAAAAAACCATTTCCCATGGAAGAAACGTCATGGCGGAAACGGTTGCCTGTCCGTTTGTCAGGGCGCGTTTGGCTATCACAACTCAGATTCCTCGTGTCCAGCCTCCTACACCTTCGACCACCCCAAATTAAACCCATTTCCCGTTATTTCTTCGTTTTATTTTTCTCGTTTTTGAACAAATTGTGGTATGAAAAATTTGAAAAAATATTTTGTTGATCAGCTGTTCGATTCACGGGCCAGCCGCTGCGTCGAAAGTAAAAGTTGTCTCGCACATCTGTTATCAAACCCCTAATCAGCGAGTACGTTTCGCACGCCCGCGCGCCATAACCCGTTTCCACCACCGCGATTAGGAATGTTATTGTTTTGAATTTGATATTATTCATTCTTACAAGTTACGACGCAGTGTCTCGGATCACGGTCCGATGGTCCATACGTAACAATAATAGTATTATTTTGAACGTTGTGTTATAATAATACTGTGGCGTTAATATCATTGTTGTACAAAATAAACTATTCACGTTTTTCGATTTATTTACACCACGATACGTTTTTATCGAGATGATTGAATCTCTCAATGATCTGCAACAAGGTTGAACACCACCGAATAATTACACAATTATTGGTAATTAATTGTAGACACTCAAACATCAAATAATATGTTTCGTTCAAAAAAATTGGTAAAACCTGAAAATCTCCACTCGTTAGAGTACCTCAAGTAATTTCTATGGTCTACAACACCACAAGTACCAGTTATAAGATATTGTCGTTTATGTGTAATTTTATTTACAGATATATCTATACAGTATTAAGCAAAAATCAAAATGTTGTGGATACCAATCGCACATTGTTAGTTGAATCATTCAGGAGTATGGCCGAAATTTTGATCTGGGGTGATCAAAATAGTCCAGCAGTATTTGAGTAATTAAATGCTTATTTTACTATTGATACTTGTACACAGATAACTAGTACCTAGATCCTTTATATTATAAACTGAATAATACATATAGTTAGGTAGTTATTAAGTTTATACTAGAGAGTAATTAATTAATACAACTACAAGAAAACCACTAAAATATTAATATACCAGCTATATTGTTATTTTTTATGTTGTCCACTTTTAATGACTAATAATTAGGTAGTTGAAATAGTTTTGTCATTTGAGAAAATTTACTTTTGTTTTAAATCATTTAAACATATAATTGTTTTACAAACAAATTGAATAATGACACATAGTAGGCAGTATACACCCAAACAATAATGATGACCTATAAATTACTTTTTAACCCAAATGTTATAGTCATCATATCATCCAAATTAATAGATTCCATTGTGGCATAGTTCAAAATATCATATTATTATTTATTATTGTCATTAGTGGTCTTTGTAAATACAATTTTAGATGATCTATTCACTTTTGAATTTATAATCACTAAAAGCACGGTTGACTAATAAAGCAGAACATTAATATAAATTCACAGAATTCTATGATATATTTTGATCATAACAGTAACTATTCAATGTTATTAATTATTATGCAGTTTGTCAACTAAATATAATCAGGCCCGGTTCAAGAGGTAGGCGACTTAGGCACATGACTAGAGCGGCACTTAAGTACTTTAGTGACATTTTCAAAACAGTGATAATATTATTACTTTAGGGGCAGTAAAATTAGATTTCCCCTAACGCACTGTTTTTACTTGAGCCAGCCTTGAATATAATCCCATTTTTTTATAATTTTGTTTCTATTATTAAATATTAATCACATTTTTAATTTTGTCAAATGTGAAACACTACAGCTGAATGTAATACATTTACCAACAAGATAAATAAATGTTTTGTTAAATTTATTAAGTTAAGCAGCATATTTTATTATATAATACTAATACAAGAATTATCTGTTAAAATCTAACATTTTAAATAATTGGCCTTGCTATAAAACTATTTGACCTTTAAAATAAACTATGCAAATTAAGAAAAAAATATGAACTTGGTAATGCTATTGCATGAATGACATTGACTTAACAACATATTTAAAAATTATGAAACCTTATTAAGTTAAATTACTTTCTTATTAATATAATTAGTAGAAAGTATTTGATAGTTCAGTTATTTAATATATTAAAATGAAACATTAGTTAATATGAACAAAATCTGTTATTCCTGGTACACAGTATTTCTCAATTGCCTACCACATTAAATGAGTATGGTACAAGACAAATTAAAATACAACGAAAACATTATTTAATATTTTCTAACGTGTTTTTTTGTATACCTAGCAGATAATATTATTTATCTGTATTTAATTAAATAATGTGCTATTTATATTTTAATGAGTTTAATCAAATTTATTTTAAATCAAATAACAAAAAAACTGATTTTTATGTAATATTTAAAAATGTAAGTTTAAAAAATATCTTTATTTATATTTATGGACAATTATACATATTATAGGTACTTCTTGGAAAATAATATGTTCAACTACTTTCTACATATCTTGAATCAGAAATGTGGAAATTATGTCTGTGTTCAATTGCTTCAAACACTGAATATTATATTTGAAAATATTAAAAATAAGACTGCTTTATGTAAGTGTCAATATTAAATTCATATTTTTCTTTTATAAACCATGAAAGTAAACCAATAATATTTTTCTTTTATTTCTAGATTATTTACTAAGCAATAACCATGTTAATAGTATAATAATAAATAAACTGGATTTCTCTGATGAGGATGTTTTAGCCTATTACATATCTTTTTTAAAAACATTATCTTTTAAACTGAATTTAAACACCATTCACTTTTTCTATAATGAGGTAATATAACTTATTTATAAGTTTAACAATTTGTTAATCCTAATTTTTATTTTTATTTATTACTCATAGACAACCAATGATTTTCCTCTTTATACAGAAGCAATTAAGTTTTTTAACCATCCTGATTCTATGGTACGTACATATGTTCGTACATTGACACTTAATGTTTACAGAGTTGAAGATGAAAGCATGTTACGATTCATCAGAGATAAAACTTGTGCCCCATATTTTGGAAACTTGGTTTGGTTTATGGGTAAACACGTTTTAGAATTAGATGCTAGTGCAAGAGCTAAACCAATTGATGTTGACACTCAAAAAAATATACAGTAAGTTAATTTTCAATATTTAATACTTTATAAAGTTCTCTTGATAACAAACATTATTTTGTCCTTAGAGATCAGTATAGAGTTAAACTTGCAGATCTTGTCAGTTCTCATCTAGACGATTTACATTATTTGAATGATATTTTAAGCTCAAAGGTTGATATGTTAAATGAAGTGCTTGTTGATCATTTAATGGATAAACTGTTTGTACCTTATTATATTCATTCATTAGCACCACCAGACAAATACATTATTGTTGAAACAGAAGAGGTAAATAAAAGTTATTTAAATATCTAAGAACATAAAACATTATATATTTTGTTAAAATATCACATTAATTTGAATTTCTTATGTAGTTTGTAGATGCTGTGAAACAACAACCATTGATGAATAGCGATATATGTTTATTTTTACTAACACAAGTTTTTTTAATTATTCATCAAACTAAATTAGTTACACCATTAGCTAAATATTTATTGGAAAGCAATTTTTCTGCAAAAAACAAAGTAGCTTTTGAATTTTTAATTATTGAAAATGTAATTACTTTCTCTTATACTATAGATATTTATTTGTTTGCTTAGATTGCTGAAGAAACTAAATTACAAAATGAAGTATCAGTGTTACCAGAAAAAGAAAATGAAGAAAAAGCGGATATTGAATCAACTGATGCTTTTGATCTCAAATCATTAACATGTATGAACATTACAGATGAAGAAAAAGAAATACTTTTATCAAAAAATGAAGGTAATTTTAATCCTTCTCTTCTTCCGTTTCTCCGCCCTTCGCTCCCTTTAATATGGGATCAGCCATCTTGTCCTGTACCTCCATATAATTTTGAACCCCACCTCTCCTTTTCACACTAGTCACAACAGTTATTTTGTATCACTCTCTATACTATCTATCTGTCTCTTCGCTGATATTCCTTTCCCTTTCTTTACTTTTGAATTTATTTACTCTAAGACTAATTAAAAATATAATATTTTGATTTGATTTATAATTAATTTTCTTAGCTGATTCTGTACATAGCCGGTGTTTAGAATCTATATACAGCCAATTAGTAATTGAAAAATCTGACAGCTCTGCATTGTTTGGTGTATGTTTATTGTATGCCATATCAGAAAATTCAAGTCTTTCCAAGGAGTATTATGAAGGATTTTTAACCCCGATTAAAAGTGAAAATAGTGCTTCCCTTGTTCATTTTGATGAAAGAAATGAACTTATAGATAAGCTAGTTAACATAATTACAGCTGCATCTGAACCTGGTATGTGATCAAAACCAATAAGTAAATTTATAAATTTACTATCTTTTATTTTTTAGTTTGTTATGTACGTTCAGTTACGTTAGAAATGGCCATAACATTACTGAAAAAATTAACAATTCATGAGGAACAGGTATTTATATCAGACAGACATATTGCTGTTATTCTTAACGCTAAAGAAAAGATTTTACCACTACTTCGACAATTTTTTAAAGTAAGTATAGTAGTATCAATATTATATTTATTTATAATTAAAATTGTAAAAGAAAATAATGAAGTTTTTGTTTTACAGAAAGAAGAAATGTTTTTAGAACTGTTTGAAGATGAATATAATGAAATGCATAAGGAAATACTAAATGTTCAGCGACTTTTAAGTGATTCCACATTATTACTTCCGCCTGCACATTCTCCTATGACAGGAATACCACTTTCAAAACGTTTACCATGTGGAGATGTACTATCTTAATTTTAACTTTTATTTTGAAAATAATTTAAATAATTATAATACTGGTATTTAAATTAATTTATAATTTACTCAGATCTATTATGTAAATTAATTGTTTGAAGTTATTTTATCATTATATTTAAATTATTTAAAATATTACAAAATTTCTTATATAACTTACTTAAATATATACTCTAAACAACAAATAACAATAATATATTTTATTATTTATTAGGTTGAAAGAACGAGACATTTTATCTGTGCTTTTCTTAATATACGCAAGTTATTAATGACATTTGAAGGAAAAGAAGAAACACAATTACCTTTAGTTGATAGAACTAAGTGTTTTGTATTTGATACTCCAATCAACTTGAGTAAGGAACTGTTAATAATAAATATAAACTATAAAGATATTAAACATATTACAAATTGATTTATGGGTCTGTTTGGATTTGGGGAAAAAAATAGTGGTGGTACCTATTTCATAGGTATGTAGCATGTTATACAATTGATGAAAACACAAATTATAATGACTGCTTTAATAGGGTTGCCTGTTTTAGAATGGCCAAAGTTCGGATACCTGTTTGTAATGAAGTTGATAATTGGATTTTATTGGCATTTTAACGCCCTACTTATATACTTTATATTGTATTCAAAATACATTAGCTTAATCGTGTTTGTATACATTTTAAAATAATATATAAGTTTAAACATAAATATCACAATAAAATTTGGTATAAATAAAATGTTTTTCTGTCAAAAATAATTGCTTAATAACAGAAATTTTAAAATTTGTGTGGAATGTTGACATCGTCTTACCAACTCAGTGGACACTTACCAATTTATTTGTTATTCAAAAATCTATGTTTACATATTTTAAATTTTAGATGGCAATGATTTAATTACTTGTATGATAATTGCTGAAAATGGGGCCAAAACAAGACGGTATCTATCAATCATTAGTAGCCAATTAGTACTAGTTGAGCCACATAGTCGTTTCCTTGGTTGGGGTGTATGCAAATTGTCTTGTTATCTTCATGATGCTGAAGTAAAAGCTAAAATATTTTTATAGTAATTTAAAAAAAATAATATGATTATACTCTTAATATTTAGGTTACTAAAATCGACAACGAAACAAAAACTTTACACATTACTATGCATGATACAAAGTATAAAATTACCAACACAGTGAAATTAATTTTTGATGATCATATTCGATGCAATGCAGCAAGACAAAAGTAACATATTATATTTAAATTTTATTACCTAGTATAATAACTGAGTACTAAAATAACATTTTTGTTTTCAAATGGTCAATTTAATTATATCTAGGTTATTGAATGGTCGGATTAAAGCAAGAAGAAAACAGCTTAATCAAATTGCAAGTTTATTAGAGATGACTAGTTGCGAAACAAATTATGCTCCATGTAATAATACCCTAAAACAAAGTTGGTGTATATTTTATTTATTTTAAGTATCTTTTGCTGACTTTGTACAACTTTTATTTAGAACATAACCTAAGAAGCCACTTCACCGATGTTGCAGTGCATACATCTAATGTGATTATGCCATGCCCTATTTCTATGAGATCTATAAATAGTAAAGAAAATTAACATTTTTAAATTTGTGTACATTTTAAAGTAAAAATGCTTCATTATTTAGGTGATGAATGTAGTGCAGAATCAAATTGCAGTAGTGTGACACACTCTAGAGACCAATCACCTTGCATGACAAGCATAAATAATCCAGAATGTTCCAACTCTCAAAAGGTATGTACATATATAATTTCAGTGTAATAAATTATGTTCACAATTATTGTTATCTCAATATATTTTTTTCTTATAGCCATCTTCTATAGCTCAGTGTCAAGAGAAAACAGAACCAAAACGAAAAGGAAGGGTAGAAAATGTTTAAAATGTACTAACAAACTGATGTTTTACCAATTTGAATGAGCCAAAACACTTGGCAACACCGCTGTTTCTCATTTTGAAAAAGTAAATCCACAAACTTTTAACTGAGTGTTATGACTTATGAATATCAATAAATTATTTCTTAAATTTAGTCTGGTGATTATTTTGTGATAAAATATTATTTCATAGTTGATATTGTTGATGTTTTTTTGTTACCATTTTCTTGTTATTTATTTAACATAATTTGATATACTAGGGATACATAGTTGTTGATTTATCTTTCTTTAGCTATACAACTATACATATTTTTTTAATAAATGCTCAACATTTTAATATAATGTAAAAAATCTCTCTACCGTTGTTTTGATTATTAAATAATTAATATTGTTTTGTTGATGTGTTTTTTTTTATAATTATTTGAAAATTTTTTCAAGGTCAAAAAAATATAGATGTTTCATAAACCAAGACTACTTATTGACTACGTATAAAAAAAAAATGTATACCTCAACAATAATATATATAATACTCTAAAAAAAATATTAACCTTAATAAATTGAAAATAATACGTACAATGTACATTTTTATGTTAATTAATTAGTGTTAATTTAAATGAATAATTTTTAATCATTGAAAAAACAAAAAGGTAGTATTGTTGTACTTCAGGTTGAGTTAATGTATGTATAATTTATGAAATACAGAAATACAATTTTGAAAACATTATGGACTAATATTGTCACCAAATATTAATATTTTACACAAGTCCCAATGATAATTTTTGGAGTAAAATAATGTAACTAATATGATTCATTTTTTATGCTTGACAAAATAATTATTAGTTACGCCTTGATTGATTAATAATATCCAAAAGGTAATAAACTAACGTTTATTAATATTTCTCACTTCCTGACATTACAAGGGAAATAAAAACATAAAAGTGATTGAATACATTTAAAGTTGGAACATGTTACTTAATATGTATAGGTAATTTTTATTTTATATTTTCAATTTGTGAATATTTCAATTCATTCATTTTAGTTTTTTCTATCTTACTAACACAGGGATTATCGCGAATATAATATCTTAAAAATTTATCTTGCCACTTTTTTTCACATTTAATACCTATTCTTGGCGAGCAAACAACTGTGTCAATTAATTTACTATTTTCATCTTCTTCTACCCACATTCCATCCCATGAAGTCAGATCTTGTTTATTACAAGATTGTATGTCAATCGCAAAGCTAATACATAACTTTGCAGGGCCATTGCATAAATCTTTATTCGCAATCACTGTTTTTGTAGATTTTTTAAATTGTTTTCGTAGATATGCCATAGTGTTCAAATTATCCAAAGGCTCTATCGACCTTAAAAAAACTGAAGCACCGTCTCCTATCAAGATAAAACAGGTTTAATTTGAATCAAAAATGTGGTTAGAATACCTAATTTAATAACTAATAGTACCTTTGCTTGAAATATTGAAGCAATGGTACATTCCATATGTCATATAAACAAAAGCTGTTCCGGGTTTCATGAACACAGGTTCATTTCGAGGTGTAACTTTTCCTTTGTACGATATGGAAGCAGCATCTTCATGGCCCAGATAGCTTTCGGTTTCAACAATCCTACCCCTTACAACGGTACCATCATCTAGTCGTCTGACAAGTACTTTTCCCAGTAAACTCATAGCCAATTCTTCACACGGTGTTTCGTAAAACTGTGCATCTAATCGTTTCCTGTATTGAACTGGATGGGAACTGAAGTATTCAGAATCACTCCGATTGTCTATAGACATGGTTTAAAAATGTTTTTTCTACCTAATCATAACAAATAGTTAAAAGTTATTTACATAACATTGTATATGATCTAAGTTTGAAAGTAGTTAATATTTATAATAATTAATATTGCTTGTTTACTTGTTATGTGGATAAACTGTTAAACATTTGTTTTTTCTTGGTAAACAATAATAATTATTGGTTTATATAATGAATAATAGAGATTCAATAAATTACAGATTAAGTTATTAATCGGCGTACAGTCGGTGCAGATATATTAATAAAAAAACATGAAATAATGAAAATATTTAAAAATATTTATCACAAACGATTAACGACATTCCGAGTAACAGGAGTATAGAACACAAATGACAAATCCCTCCAAAGTATTATCACAACCGCGGAATATTTATTCTGTGCCATGGTCTTAGAAGAATAGAAAATAGAAAATATATATTATATTGAAAATGTATTTAAAAATATATTCTATTTCTATACGAAATACAAAATACATACAACTTAAAAGTACCTTTTTTTTTTCTTTTTCTCCCGTTTGAACCGACGACGCCGCGGGGACTGCTTTCGCATTCTTCCGCGACGCCGCCAAAACTTAAAAGTACTTACCTATAAGGCGTACTATGTAATGTAAATTCAATGTGTCTTAAAATTAAAAATAGTAAGATGAAATCGAGTCCAGTTGCGTATTTACGGAGGGGGGGAGGTCCATGGGGTCCGGACCCTCCCCGCCCCTCCCATCGACTCGTGTCTCCTACATGTTAAATGTTGTGTTTTTACATGATTAAGAAAAACAAATTTTATCATACGATACGAAGGGTTTTGTAAGAAATTTCCGAAGCTTCAGTTATCAACATTTTCAATTAATGTCGTGATTTTTTTTGTTATCAGTTTGGTACCGAAAACGGTTGAAAAATACCGAGTTGATTTTTTAATACAAATAGTTTGTAGTTTTGTACATTGCCAGTATCTACAGCCACTCCGGAGACAGTTATCTAAGATCAACAATGAATGAAGTAATGTATTTTAGGATATATTTTTATAAAAGTTATAATAGTTATAACATGACTATGTTACGGTCAAAAGCCGAAATCGGGCAAACCTCAGAAATGCCCGGGAAAAACGCGAACTGCCCACAATCCTTGGGCAAACTGTCATATTTCGGCTTTTGACCGGGCATACCTAGTTATGACCAACCTCATTTGGGCAAAAACCGTAGCGTCTTAAATAACTTAACTAATATTAAATACAAATAAATAATAATCATAAAATATTGTACAGATATAATTGAATACACTTAAATAATAATAAAAATATAATGATATTAAGTACTCGTATAAAAATAAACATATAATAATATTAGGTACTCTTTAATGTTAAAATAAATAATTGATATAATAATAAAATAATAATATATTTGTTTATTGTTGCTACACATATTAGAACCATGGCATTTAAAACTACACAAAATATTTTGTTGTTTGATGGATTAGTTGCGCAAGCAAAAAAATGAAATTACTGAGTGAAAATCAATTTCCACCTCTAACAGTCGAAAGGACAGTGAAAATTCCAGTGCCTTGTGTTGATAGAGAAAAGTCGATGCAATAATTTGTTAGGTGTTATATTAAGTGTTACTGATGATGGATTCTATAAAATAGGAACCAAAAATGGAATTTTGTCATCACTTTATGCCAGAAACCAAATATTTCAATGCAAGGAACAATTTATTAGTAGCAGTGATGTACCGAATATCGAAATACCACTGAGGACTGCTAGTACTCAAAATTCATTAACTGGAGGACAAGGGTTTATTTATTGTTCTTGCAAAACTAAGTGTACTACGATGTATACTAAGTGTTAAGACGCTACGGTTTTTGCCCAAATGAGGTTGGTCATAACTAGGTATGCCCGGTCAAAAGCCGAAATATGACAGTTTGCCCAAGGATTGTGGGCAGTTCGCGTTTTTCCCGGGCATTTCTGAGGTTTGCCCGATTTCGGCTTTTGACCGTAACAACTATATTAGATTCTGAGCGGAGCGATGAAGCTATAGTGGTTTTACAATGGTGTTTATTATTTTTTTTTTCTAAACACAAATACAGCCATACAGGTGTTTTAAGATATCTAGATACATACATTTAACAAAACAACTTTCTTCATAAATATTTAATATATTAGAAATATAGGGTCACCAACAGGGGCGTATTTAGAAATGCTCAATGGAGGGAGGCGTCTCAGGCTTCGCGTTAATTTCATACAGAGTGATTTTTTAAGCAGGCTCACACTATTTTTATGTTTAAATTATACATAGGACGTATATTCAAATTGTGGTTTTTGGAATTTTTAAATACACTTAAAGATTTTCGAATACTTGAGATTTTTGTACCATTTAAGGATGATGTTGTGACGATACAAATTTAAATTTTTGTTTTTCAAAAAGGAATGCCCCTTTTTCACTTTTAATTATTTAGCAAATATTTTTTTTGACAATTTTGATGTATCTAAACATAACTCGACCTAGTAGTTTTGAGTAATATTTGGGTAACTATTTTTTCAATAATAATTTTAATTGACAGTCAAAAAAAATGTTATATGGGATAAACCCTATAAAGTTGATGCCAAATCTGTAGGCTAATTATAAAATAATAATATTGGAAAAATTCGAGGGGGACAAACAAGCACGTGTGCACTGTTACTGCGTGTTACCAGTTTACATGTTTTGATTTCATATTTAACCAATAGTCGACATGGGTGTAGGGTGGAATCTAAGAAAAAAAATCCCCGGAAAAAAAAGCCCTGACAAAAAAAGCCCCATACTAACTAAATACATTATTCTTTTTATTATGATTTACATAATTAATTATAATCATAATATAATCATTACATTTATCAATGTACCCCAACACTTCTTTAATATAATATCTATAACCATGAAATATATAATATTCTAAAATACTAGTTTAGTAACGATTGTTTTTCATTAATTATTATATTATTAGGTATGTATCTAATTTAATATTTATTATACTAGACAATACATTTATTTTATTAAAAGGTAACTATAAAAAAAATTACATATAGTAAATGACATTAAACAATATCTAATTAAATCACAGTTAAAAAATAATATAACATAAACCATAAATCAAAATATATATAATAAATAGTTCAATAACATGTTATATATCATATTGTATTACTTATTAATTATTATAAAGTATACAAGTATAGCTGCAATCTTTTATCTTGTAATTACTTTTATTACCCTACTATACTTTAATCTTTTATATTTCAAATGTATATTTATATCTATAGTTAAATAAATATTTGGTGTATTATTTTATTAAATATTATTATGATGTAAAATTATATACTATACATATGTATATATATATATATACTATACATATATATATATATGGTTATAAAATATACCCATGTCCAAAAAAGGTTAGGTTACCTATATACAAATATTAAATTATAAAATGTACACTATAATGAAAATGCGTTATGTATTTAGTTAGTACGGGGCTTTTTTTACCGCATTTTGATATCGGGGCTTTTTTTCCGAATACCGTAGGGTGTTACGGAGTACAGACTAATGACTCATTATTATGCTTTTAGTCGTTATGGCACCAAAAAGAAAATGCTTGTTTCATGACGAGTTTTCTGAAACTTGGAGTTGTATAATAATAGGTAGAAATTAATTTGAAACATAATAATATTTTTGATAATTAAAAAAAAGTATTCATTTTATAATTTATAATTCATTAAACAATAAATACAAATTTCGAATAATATTTTTATTATTTTTCCATGGTAAAATGAGTGTATAAAATAATGTGTCGTTACTCATTTTTCTTAACACATAGATAATACATGTAGGAGGTATCTAATATGATTCAATTATATTTTTATTTTTTGCTATGTCCTGGATTAATTGCTTGATGAAGTTATGGAAACCCTAGCTTACCGTTTAAAAAGTATGTATGTAAGTATACTTACGGTGAAGGTTCTTGTGCCCCTCTCCTTAAATACGCACCACTATAGTCACCAAATAAGGATAAATAAACAATACATAATTTAAAATAAAATTATAAATCATTTTTATGTCAGACGTAATAGGTACATATTATTTACCTATCGGTAAACATGTAGTATTTTAATAACATATGTATTTTCACATGATAAGTAGTCAGTATATCTTAGTTAAATTAATTTAGTAATAATTGTATCTTATAAATTATCATTGATACACAATATTTTGTATCTAAGATACCAATATACAAATAATTTTTTTTAAAGTGTCTAGATACTATGATTTCGATAAATATTTTTACATAGTTCACAATTAAAATATTTTTAAGCTTATAAATTTCAATTAAAAAATATTTTAATAAATAATTAGAATAATAGATGCGCAAGCTTGGTTAAAATTGAAGTATTGAATTATTGAAATAGGTATCTATAAATACTAAACCGATACCTAAGCTAACATTACCATTCGCTATATAATGTATATGTGTTAACAGTTAGTTTTTGTTTAAATTTAATACCTTCAAAAATAATTAGAAATTTACTTTAAAAGATTTTACAAAGTACCACTTATTTAATTTAGCAGCGATGCTAATAGGTTATTAAAATGATAAAATAGAATATTATTCTTTGAATAGTCATTAAAAATATTCGAATGTGACATTATCAGATTATTCGACTGTGCAGATTATTCAAATATTGTTCAAACAAATTACGTTATTGGTCATTCAATCATTAATTTCATAACTAAAAAATATATATTTGTATCAAAATACAATAGAAACCGAAAATCCACTTTTAATTTCTACACAAGTTGTATTTAGAAACGAAAGACATAAAACAGCGTAAAAAAGAAGCAGAGGATATGGATGTATTTTTATAAAACGCTTTCTAGCTGATTTCCAAAACAGTATAATAATACGGTTAATATTTTATTTTAAAATAAAACGTAATATATATGAGAAAATATGATAAGGTTTTGAATTAATTAAAAAAAATAATTATTTTGTGGTTAAAAATGTATAAAATGTTCAACTTTTATAGCTATAAGGATTGAAAATTTAAAATAAGGTTCTACGTAAATGGGTAAACATATAAATTACTTTATTCACAATAATATCATCAATATACTTGGTAATATCATAGGCTGACTGACCGTTTTCGCTCAGAGTCGTTTTTCTTATACAATGATATTATATCAACACCATCCATTACAGTGACCCACTTGTAACCACTTGTACAGCAGAGCGACATCCACTTACCTACTTTTTTTTTTTTTTTAATTTTTATCATTGACAATTATATATTTAAAGTAATATGTGTTTACATGTTAATGATCTGTTTTTCAGAATTGTTAATTTAAATGTAATAATAGAGTAGTAGATAAATACAAATTTATTAATATTAATCATCTGATTTTTTTGTTTAAGAAAAACTAATATTAGTTGTTTATTTTTTTAAACATAAATTTATGTTCCAAATACATTATTAGTTATAATTGTATTTCATCTGCCTGTTCATCCTCTTTTTTTATTCTAAACTTCGCGAAAGATAGATTTTTGTATTGAATTACAATTTTTATGCAGACCAATTAGTTTATAACCTATACGTATAAAAATACAAAAAATAAAATAAAATGTTGAACCATGCATTTATTAAACCATTTTATATCTATATTTTATATTGGATTAAGTATTATAAACATACCAATTAAATTATAATATTGGAAAAGTAGATATCTAGGTGGTAGTTTAAAAATGAAAAGTTGTTTTTAATTAAATTCTTATAGCCAAGCATTTTAAGTTCCCATATTTTATTTTTATTAAATGTCTATTCAAATAAACTAATAATAATTTTTTTTAAAGTGTCTAGATACTATGATTTCGATAAATATTTTTACATAGTTCACAATTAAAATATTTTTAAGCTTATAAATTTCAATTAAAAAATATTTTAATAAATAATTAGAATAATAGATGCGCAAGCTTGGTTAAAATTGAAGTATTGAATTATTGAAATAGGTATCTATAAATACTAAACCGATACCTAAGCTAACATTACCATTCGCTATATAATGTATATGTGTTAACAGTTAGTTTTTGTTTAAATTTAATACCTTCAAAAATAATTAGAAATTTACTTTAAAAGATTTTACAAAGTACCACTTATTTAATTTAGCAGCGATGCTAATAGGTTATTTAAAATGATAAAATAGAATATTATTCTTTGAATAGTCATTAAAAATATTCGAATGTGACATTATCAGATTATTCGACTGTGCAGATTATTCAAATATTGTTCAAACAAATTACGTTATTGGTCATTCAATCATTAATTTCATAACTAAAAAATATATATTTGTATCAAAATACAATAGAAACCGAAAATCCACTTTTAATTTCTACACAAGTTGTATTTAGAAACGAAAGACATAAAACAGCGTAAAAAAGAAGCAGAGGATATGGATGTATTTTTATAAAACGCTTTCTAGCTGATTTCCAAAACAGTATAATAATACGGTTAATATTTTATTTTAAAATAAAACGTAATATATATGAGAAAATATGATAAGGTTTTGAATTAATTAAAAAAAATAATTATTTTGTGGTTAAAAATGTATAAAATGTTCAACTTTTATAGCTATAAGGATTGAAAATTTAAAATAAGGTTCTACGTAAATGGGTAAACATATAAATTACTTTATTCACAATAATATCATCAAATATACTTGGTAATATCATAGGCTGACTGACCGTTTTCGCTCAGAGTCGTTTTTCTTATACAATGATATTATATCATTGAATTCAAATTTAACACCATCCATTACAGTGACCCACTTGTAACCACTTGTACAGCAGAGCGACATCCACTACCTACTTTTTTTTTTTTTTAATTTTTATCATTGACAATTATACATTTAAAGTAATATGTGTTTACATGTTAATGATCTGTTTTTCAGAATGTTAATTTAAATGTAATAATAGAGTAGTAGATAAATACAAATTTATTAATATTAATCATCTGATTTTTTTGTTTAAGAAAAACTAATATTAGTTGTTTATTTTTTTAACATAAATTTATGTTCCAAATACATTATTAGTTATAATTGTATTTCATCTGCCTGTTCATCCTCTTTTTTTATTCTAAACTTCGCGAAAGATAGATTTTTGTATTGAATTACAATTTTTATGCAGACCAATTAGTTTATAACCTATACGTATAAAAATACAAAAAATAAAATAAAATGTTGAACCATGCATTTATTAAACCATTTTATATCTATATTTTATATTGGATTAAGTATTATAAACATACCAATTAAATTATAATATTGGAAAAGTAGATATCTAGGTGGTAGTTTAAAAATGAAAAGTTGTTTTTAATTAAATTCTTATAGCCAAGCATTTTAAGTTCCCATATTTTATTTTTATTAAATGTCTATTCAAATAAACTAATAATTAATTTTTTTTAATTACAAACTCAGTGTATTAAAAATTATAAAAAAATTAATAAACTATAGGTAGGATTGTATAATTGGTAGGTAGATAATATATTAGCTACCTACTAAATACATACATTATGCTTTAATAATTGAAATCTAAACTGTAAATGTTGATTATTCTGTTTTAGTCGTTTAGCGACTATCTACGGGATAAAATTATTATAGGTAATCACCACTACTAATATATGAACTAAGATAGTTCAACGATCATAATATGTCAAATTATAACTTATAGAGTATAAAGATTCAAATGATAAAGTATAGATAATTAAGAATATAATATAGTAGGTAGGTAATGGAAAACAGTGATATAATATTATATAGTACATTAGTACATTAGTACCTAATATAGTATAGTTCTAAAATAATAGCATTGAAAATATAGGTATATGTATATAGTATATAATATAATATACTAAATTAATAATTATATTATAACTAATTAGGAGATATTATATAATATATAAATGATTGAATAAAAACAATTATTTAAAAAGGACGTTAATAATGTATTTAATCGATAAATTATGCATTTAAATTGATTGATAAATATAAATATTTTGTCGGATGATAGAACTTGACTGGCCATGCGAGACTCTTAATTCTCAGACTACGTTAGGTTTACTGGTCTAGGAAAGTAGGAAATAGAAATGGAAAAGAGATATTTTTAAGGTTTTTGTTTAACAAGTTCAATGATAATTCCACTACCAATAGACAATTGACTAATCATGTTGAAATTAGAATAACAAATGAAATAACACAATCGTCGTGGTTCCATTTTGGAGTCTGTAGGACCAAAACAAGCCGGTATGGTTACACCAGTACCGTCATCGGAAAATTGATTTTCCCAAGTTTTGAGAAGTGTACAAATGTTGAAATTAGAATTAGAAATCATTACATATGAATTTAACAATCGATTATCCTCTTGACTTAGATATTTAATTTGGTGGTACTGGTCACTGGGGTACTTGTGATAACGGACCTGTTTTTACGCATAGGGATAGGCAGTTAATAAAATAATTCACAATACAGAGAATCAGTTATTATTTAGGCAATTTTCAATATAATATCACAATTAAGTACCTAACCACAACTACAATGCAAGTAGCAAGTGAATTATCCCGATTAGGTATTTAGGACTTTATGTGCATACGAATAATCACTATATAAGTATATACAATATTAACAATGTGCAATGATACTAATATAGATTAATATATTTACGACTTTATGTAGAGGTAACAATGTAACATGTAAAAATGATACTAAATCCAGTACAACACTTGTGTAATAATAATCATAATAAATATATTGTACTGTCTATGAATTATTGGTGCAAATTATCCTAGACGTTTAAAACAAACACGGAATTATATATTAATTGTTTGCTTCCATTTGGTCTTCAATCCATATAATAAAAACGCGTATCCTAATACGCGCCGTTTGTCAACGAGGGTATTATTAAAAAATTTGAATTTCGTGACACCACTATATATATATAGCTTCGGTTCGTTTATTGCACGCCCGTTTCCTGTACATAACTGTCTATATGGCTATAATATATTAGGGTCTAAAACCGTGTGCAGTGTCAAATAAAAATAAAAAAGCGTACGATATAAACACCAGCAACTGATAACACGACTTTTATATTACAACGCACACACACTGATACACTATATAAAAACTATAAACATCCAGCGCTATTGAAGTATTTACAGCTAATACGCAATCACAATTATTAATAATAATGGAAACACTTCAATCATTTACGATTCGCAGACAGCCCATACGGCCGTACGCGTATAATACGGCGGGAGAGTCAATACCTACTTTTATAAAAGAAAAAACACGTTCGTCGAGTATTGTGTCCGATGTCCGAAATAATAATAATAATAATATGAATGTGTTTTTCAGACCTGAAAATATGCGCTCACTGGTAGGTTGTATGTGCTCAGTTTGAACTTTGAAGTTATAAGAAAACAGTAATTTTTTTAATGGAATCGTTGTATAATTTATTGGGCTGTTAATTTAATTAAAACTACTTTTCGTAAAAACGCACATAGTTTTAAATTATAAGTTTTAACAATATGAATTATAAATGAGAAAACTGACATCCATTTTTAATAAAATAAAATAAATACTATTTATGAAAAACTTATATTTTTCATGATTAAGAATTTAATAAAATATTAAATTTTCTAGACTAAATAGGGTATCATTGTATTAATTTTTAAATATTGTACAAGGTTATTCAATGCTTTTCATCTGGCTGCCTATAGGTCCCCTGATCTTACGCCATCTTACGCTACTTCTTTTAGTGATAAGTCAAAGATAGATAGGTACTGCGAACGTACAACAATTATGATCAACGATCAACCACAGAGAAGCGGAGTCAATTGACAACGAATATGCACGGAATGAATAATCTAAGTCCCGATTGTTCGTGTGACCAACATTATAGACCATTAATTATAGGTAATATTAAATTTATTGGAAATAATATTATTTTATTTTATGTATCATACAATTATCATAATATTATATTGTTACTTTAAACCTAAAAAATTAAAATATATTATAAGCATATGAAATCGGTTGAATCATTTTGAATAACCCTGTATATTATTATTTATTATTATTTCGTTGTAATTCAAATATTTTTTGAATATCACTAGAAATTAATTTTAAAATATTGGACTGAAAAGTTAAAAGTTTAAACAAATCACAATAAGTTTGCATGCACGCACGCATAATAGTGAATTAAATAATTATTTTTGTTTCGTGGTAAAACGGTCTAAATGGGTGTTAAATTTCCTACCTGTTATTTATTACTGACGTCATGACGTCATGAGCTTTGTTAGTTATTTTTATTTAAATTAAAATGTTTATACCACTGAACAAAAATCAATGCTTAAAAATGTAATACCTAACGTTGATTGAATTATATTAGAAGGGTGTGATTAATTAATGAATTAATACTTGAATATTATTTACAATTAATCTAAAAAAACAGAGTAGCACTCGTTATATGATAATATATGTATATACTTTTTTTATATAGTATAGCATACCTGCATAACTTTAGAGTTTAGATTATAGGTTAACTTTGGTGAGAATATAAAAATAATTAAATAGGTATAATTGATGCTAAAGAAATATCGTATTTTTATTTGCTCCACAAAATAATACCATTATATTGTTGTTACTTACTGCAAGCACTTATTCTTATATGCATGTGTTGATTATCATTGTAGGAATTTCATTGCTGGTATAGGTATGTAGATAATAATGCAATGTCTGCAGAGTACTTAAGATTCATTGACTACAGTGTCCACAGTGAAAGGATGTAACACAGAAATGTGTTTTGGATAAAATACGTTATCGTTTTGATAACAAGGATTTTTTTTAAAGAATGATAGGTATATACTTATTAATTATTATTGCATACGTTTATGATGTCTAACCATCTACATTTTTTTATAATAACAAATTTTTTTTTTACTCACCTTTAACGTTTATGTACCCACCAAGTATACTACACATATTATACAAAAAGTTTCATTTTTATCTTTCGAAAAATCATCAAATGTTGAAACTCGTTAAATGGTTGATATAAAATCTTCACCACTATATTTTTGAATTTTTCATTATATGTTTTACTAAACTGAGATGCTTGACAATGTTCAACATGAACCATTTGCTATACTTTATGAAAATAACCATGTCAATTTAATGTCGAGTACACTTCCACAGTTTAACTTTTTGCGGTATTGTACGCGGTTTATGTATCTGGTTCATTTTTCAAGACCTAACCTACAAAAAATTACTGTCTCACTGTATAAAAGTTAAAATTGAGACTAAAACTTATATACCTCTTCTGAGATATTTTGTTGACCTTAATATTACGATTAATGAATATCATAAGATATTTTACTTAAACGATACTTTTATTATTTACCTAAATCATTGAAAATATTTATATTTTACTATTTTAGTACATTAGTGTGGGATTAACTTTTCTAGATTGTTAATCGTAATTGGATTAATTTTTGATGGAGCGTAATTTATAAAATTATATTGGTAGATCAGACATGGTTGGTTGATCCAATTCAAGTACCTATATATCTTTTACAGCTACCGTATATTTTCAATTTTCTATATTACCAAAATTAAATTAATTTAAAAATATTTAAAGCAAAACTGCAGTTTACATTTTATTTGAAGTGATTATTAGTAATATTTGTTTTTATTATTCTAACCATACGAGCGTGCATTATAATATGTATTCATATAGTCTATCATGATAACATAAAATCCAAAAAGGCAGATCATATGAAAGTGTATTATTTTAATTGAATATTTGTTTCGTTTCGTGATTAAATCATCCGAGCGAATATTTTATTTTGAACGACTGATAGACGATATTTGATAACTGTTTTGTTTTTAACGCTGCAGTATAACTCTTTAATAATATTATGTTATACAAATAATGTATGTAAGCTATAAACAGGTGGATATAATATCAGCCAAGTGCAATAATAATAATAATATAATATAATTGCGTGTAGTGTATTATAATTGTATTATTATAATAACGATGATGTCAAATTAAAACAAGGCGCGTGTAGAAGTTGTATAGTTAGTACAAAAGCGATTTTGTTTTAAAATAATATAAAATACACTGCACACACGCCCATAATATATATAGATATTATGTAGTCTCGCAGATTCGCGTCGTTGGGTGTATATTAATATAATAATATACAAAAACTTTCGTACTGTATTCGACCGTGGAGGAAAAAGTAAAAACTATACCATTCGAACCCGTGATGTATAATGTACTTCGAGGTTTGTCTTTATTATTATTATTATATATATAATAACAATGCGTGAGTACGATAAAAAAGTATAAGTATACGCGCAATCAACCACCCCCAAAAAAAGCGAACAAAAAAAGAGAAATCGTCGAGCAGAGACGGGTCTATATATAATATATATATATATATACACATCGGTACGTAATATAATAATAAACAGTTTTGCGTACATAAATTGTGTTTTTTCGCGAATCATACGCGGCCACGGGGCACGGGGGCGAGGACCACGGGGGACGGAGAGAAACAAAAAAACAAAAAAATTTCATAAATTCCTGCCGTCCTCTATGTGGCATACATATATACCGTGTATACGGTATACGCGGTAACGTACTCGCGGCGGCGGCGGCGTAGACACACGAGGGGTCGGTGGTGTGTATAGACGTGTCGGCGACGGGATGCGAGCGCGACTCTCGGAAAGTGCATAGGACGTGTGTATATAGCGACCGAGGCGTGCTGTGTGTGTGGGCCTGTGTGTTTTTGTGTGTATTTGTGTGTCTGTGTATTGGTGTGTGTGTGTGTGTGTGGTGTGTGTGTGTGTGTGTGTGTGTGTGTCTGTGTCTGTGTGTGAGTGTAAGTATCTGCTATTGATTTTTCGGCGTCGTCCGCTGCCCGGGCGGTGGTGGAGACCGGGCGAGTCCAGTGGGGCGGCGGCGGGACCGTGGCGCCGGCGCCCGCGCTCCGTTGTGCCGCCGCCGCCGCGCGACCGTTTGTGTTTCGGGTATAATGACGAACGCGACCGAAAGCTGTACGTCGACGACGAGCGAATATCCGGTGCGGGCGGTGGTGCGGACCGAGGCCGTAAAACGACTGCAGGAGAATAACTACCGCGCCGTCGCTGCAACTCCGTCATCTTCATCATCGTACTAATATAAAATAATATTATTCCAATAATAATAATAATAATAATAATAACAATAATGTTTCATATTTATCACAGAGGTACACCTCCGTCGGCAACGTTACACGGATTTCGTCACAATATTATTAGTGCATACGTGCGGCGCACCAGCCTGTTATAGGTCACAACAATAAGAAAAATAATAATAGGTACATGTAATAGTATTATTATAATTATTATTATTATTATTATTATCATGATATCGCCGTAGTATGCGCGAGTCGGTGTACGCGATTTCTACCACTGCGACGACGGCAATAACGCGTAAAAATCGAAATTTTCCGTGAAATATATTATTATTATTATTATCATCGTCTCGCGCCCAATACGACGGCGGCGACGACGACGACGCCCGCGAACGCGTTGTATAGTGTGCCGGCGGTGGTGCGTTAATCGCTGGCAAACCGTCGTGTAGTATAATATTATATAGTGTTCATAAACACGAGTCCGCGGGCCTTATCGTACACGTTGTCGTCTTAGCCGCTTTCGTCAGTGTTGTCGTTGCCGTCGTCGAAATATCCATTCTCGGTTGGTTCGTCGCGTTCGTTCTGGCATCGTTGTCGCGACCGGGCGATGGCCACAAGCGGTTTCCGGGCCTGCCGTCGCCACCGCCGCCGTCGTAACGCGATCCGACAAAACAGCTGTCCGCCCGCCGACGTCGTCGTCGACGGACACGTCCCAAACAGGTACGTCGTCTGCAAACGTTCCATCGTCGCTGCCGCCGCCGTACCGAGTGAGTATAATCATATAACATTATTATTCAATTTTCTAACCCACCTACTATACCCACTTATGTATATATACCCAACACAACATCTTTGGTGTATAATATTATTGTTCATAGAGTGTAGGCGAACTGTGTGTATCTGTGATTCGTATAATATGAGTATATATTTGGGAAAATCGTAGTGCGATGGGTGAGGGCATGTCCTCTTAATTTACAATCTTTCAAAACACGCGATCAAAACTTAATCGTCCATAATTATAAATTCATTACATAACATTGTCATTACGTCATGTTCATAACATCGTATTTTAAGAAAAAAATTGTAAGCCCTACCCTTTTACCAACCTATAATATTATTGTAAGAGTATGCGTGAGATTTTTTTTTCTCATGCTTACCATCATCACTGTATAACAATATAATATTATTACAATAGTCAACATTTGACTATATTTATCTGATAATATTTCATATTTTCGTCAGAACATACATATATCATTATGATTTGTCATTAATTACGGCCTGAGAATCGTTCTGCGACCTACATGAAAATCACACGCGTACTAAAACTTGCGATGAACTTATTTGGATCTCTCCTAACCTGCATTTTATGACGCATTGTTTAACAGTATAGTACACGTAGTTGTATTGGTCTGGTCAAGACAACAACCACGAACGACCACACATAATTTAGTGGGTTTAGCTTTAGGGTGATCAGCGGCGCTAAAGCCACTCTTCCGGATATGTTGAGTACAATAGGTTTCTCCTAAAATCTGAAATAGTAAACAGAATAATATTTCATCTCCTTCGCACCGACGGAAAAAAAAAATATAATTGTGTTTCTCTTAGTGCTTACGCGACCACAGCTCTGTGATATGATAATATTATGTGCGAGTGCGACGACGCAATTGTATTGAACCATGTATTCGTAACACATTATATAAAAATATATAATTATAAAAATGAATTATGAATCATTATAACATTGAGTGTTGTATTTGACAAAATATTAAATACATATCAAGAATATTTTCTGATGCGTGACGAGGCGTCTAATAGAAAAATAATATAATACGTTACTGCGTTGTACAAAAACAGTGATTTACGTAAGATTTTAACTCGATCGGGTTTCACGTGAAAACGCAATAATAATTATTATAATAATATTATTATGTACAATAAAAACGAAGGTAGGTACTGTACACAAACTGAAGAGTATTATAATAGTATGACGTTTGTTTAATAAAATGCCAACGCTGTATTGACTATTATACGGACTACGGAGTAACCGAGTACGACCTAACCACAATAATATAAAATGGTTGCATTATAATATTATATAATCATTATTCTATAAAACCACTCTTGTTGTAAAATCTTGCGTTAGGTTTTCTACGGTTTTTTGAATTTCATTTTAAATACTACTTAAATATTATAATATTATTTAGCTGTGGGTTTCATATTGCTTTGTTTTCAGTTTAAGGTCACGCTTGCGCCTCATCGTTCTGTACTACGGCTTTCCACGAAAATGCCTACTTTCAACCGCAAAACTTCCCAACTTTCCATCAAATTGATAATAAATAACCAAACTTGACTCAAGTCTAAAACATTTCATTCACTGATCGTTTAACGTATAATTTATTGTTTGCATTAACTATAATATTATAACGCATTCCGTTAAGTCAGTGCGTCACAATGTATTATATAGATATTACAAAAATGTATGTTTATAAGAAGAAACAAAAAAGTATGTATTTAAAACAGTGAAATATTTAATTAGCCTCGAAAACATTCATTTTGTTTAATACTTAATCAAAAATTTAATTTTAAATATTGGCGGCGAGTGTATGTAATAATAATTTATAAAACAGTATTAATATAATATTATAAACTAAAAACTTTTTAAAATTTTAATATTCAATATTATGCTGGATGATGATGTTTCTGGACTTTTAATTGATCTACATTTTGCCTTACAGAATAAAATACTTAATAGAAAATATACTTCAGAACTATCTTTATTATAGGTAATTACCTAATCCATAGACCACAGTACCACACTATATTATAACTGTTTATGCTATAACTTATACAATGTAGTTATGTTTTACTAAAATATAATTTTCAGATAATAGAATAATCATTACTACATATAGGTTTCTTATTGAACGAAAATATAAAGCTTAATCATTAGAGTTTACTAATTACATAAGAAGGTATTTAAGTTTCTAAAGGTATAAAAGTTTAAAAAATTCAGCATAAAATATAATTACTTATATTTAACGATATAATATTATCACTTACATTTAATTCTTACTAATTTTAATAATGTAAAAGCTATACTTGATTATAAATATTATTTAACTTAATTTTTCTTCCTATTTTGGTTCTATATTTAAGGGGCTTAGGAATACCCAGGGAAACCACCTAGTGCTCAATATTTTGAACTCAAACATAGTGAAGACAGATTAGTGGTAAAAGTGCAATCCTCCTTACGGATGTTATTTATTAGCTAGGTCAAACAATGTTGGTTGTATAGTTTCTAGGACTTAAATCATCGTCACATACTCGCATGTATATAGGTGTAAATACAACTAAACAATTATCACATGTCTGAAATTAATGGCAATGGTGTACCTGATTTGCCTATCTAAGACGCCGGGTGATGATTTTTTTTGTACCAGAAGTCCAAAATTATTATACTCATAAACAGTTACAATTTAATAAAATTCCATATAAATGCAGTCAATGTTATAACCGATTTTGAGACGAAAAAAGGATAAGTCAAAAACGTACATTCAGTCGATGTTATAGAAAAAGACAAAGTTAACATAATAATTTATTTTAAAAGAAATCGTAAAAGTTTAAATAGAATTAATAACACAATTAATGCTCTGCATTAACATTGAGAATTTTATATACCTATATGTAAGTGATTATATATTATGATGATATTATTTGTGATGTTTAGTGAGAAACTTATTGATTTTAATTTTAATTAATTCCGTAATATTCGCCTTTAATAAATCAAGTTAAGTTAAATAAAAACTAAGGGCTGTTAATATTTTTCATAAACTATGTTTTAATGATAAAATATATCCTTAGTGTACTCATATTGAAATATTATTGCATAAACAACTATCCACATAATAATAATAAATAATTATAATTTTTAAAAAATATTTTAGATTGATACATTTATTTCTTTATTTTCTTTATTATTTTTATTTAATTTAACAAATACAGTAATGAGTCCATATTGAATCTTAACTCATTGCAATTAATTTTTATTTGAAGTTAGTTTATACAGCTATAAGAACCATGATTTAACTTCATAACTATTTATGAAATATGACAACAACTTTTACATTTTAAATTATTAAGTATGATACAACTAATCAAAACTATTTATAACAACGTAATAACACAGTTATAACTGTGTAATAATCAACGATAAAATAATATAAATAGATATAATAATAATAATAATAATAATAATAATAATAATAATAATAATAATAATAATAATAATAATAATACATTAATACTATAATAATACATTAATCTATGAATTTTAGAAAACATAGTTCAAATCTGGTGATGAATGATTTTGTTTTGTAATCTTCTTATTCTACGGTTAAATTATATTTTATATTTTTTTCATAATAATCAAAAGATTCTACTTCATATTTTCGGATTGCATGGCCCGAATGATTTATGAAGCTATTATTATTACACCTATATATCTTCATAATAGTATCGTATTATAATATAGATACCTACTTGAGTCTTATAACGTCTATTATAGGTAATATATATATTTATATATTTTTTTTCAATGAAATTGAATAAGCTAATTATAATAACTACAAAATTATATAGTATAATAGATAAAATTGTAACAACATATAATATTAATATATTATACAAGTTTTGTTTTTTTCATGCCTACCTAATAAATATTTAACATATTTTATTATACACAATCCCAAAATAATTTTTTTCATAACTATTAATGTATAAGCTTAACAAATATCTTCATTGTAACATAATAATATCCAAATATTAATAAAATAAAATAGTTTTTATAGCCGTACTGCGTTCAGAATGTAATTTATTTTTGCTTTTGATTTAAACTTTTACGACTTTTAAAAAAAATTGTATTTTGATAATCCTTGGCAATTTTTACCGATTGGATTATAATTACAAACATAGTAGTATATTTTGAATATATTTGAATAGATTGGATATTATTTTGAATATTATTGATGAATCACTGGTTGAGCAACTCAAGACAAGATATTGGAAATCTTGGATACCCGACTCACCTAATCATAAGTAATTGGTGTGGCATTCCATTAAGATAATGTGTTTCAATTTAAGGCAGATCCGCAACTAGGTATTTTACAATTTTTGTTGTCACATATTATAATATACTTATAAGTTATAGCCTATAGTCTATAGTTTATAACAATAAATTGTATACAATAATATCATTCGACCATATTTTTTGTATAATAATAAGACGTATTATAGATGGTCCAAAGTTTTCAATAATACATGGTATTTATAATATTCTTATATTTGTATTAAATTAATCGAGAATTTTACTATCATATTTCATTTATTTACCTTAGATAGTACCTGCTTGTAAAAAAGTATCAAATGGTAAATATTAATTACATTTCAATTTATTAATCTCAATCTGGACATATAATATAAAATTCGATAAAATATAGCAGCAGGTTATTTAATAGTATTATGTAAGTAGATACCAATGTTAAATTTTATTTTAAATTTATTACACTTTTAGAAACCAAAAATTTAGTGTATTCTCGTAAAATGCGATTTTTCGTATTTTCTTCAGTAAATTAAATTTTATAAATTGTGCCCAATTAATGTATTAATGCCAATATGGTAATTTAACTACATATACAAGAAGAGTTACGCATTTTTCGCGTTACATTTTAATGATCTTGTATAATTAATTAAAATACATAGGAATTATTAAAATTTTTATTGTTATTGTTAAAAGCATTACAAATATATTTTATAAATTACTGGCATTTAAATTCATTGATGCAGAATTCTTAATTCTTAAATATTTATTATTACAATATTTATATAAATAAACATAAACCATATGCAAATAACATTACAATTTTGTTTAAGTATCAAAAATTTAAATGAAATACCTTTACAAACACTAATTTTATATCCCGACATTAATATTATGATAAGTATAATATGGAATTAAAATACTTGGTTTGATTTACGTCATTTATCAACATAAATTATTTAGTGTAAAAGGCTTGGAAATTAATTATATTTCTTGTACATTTTTCAAACAAATAAAATATAATATACCGCTATTATATGACATTAAATGTAAAATATAACTGCCGACGGTTAACATGCTATTATATACTTTTTACTTCAAATAATGAACGTATATAACATAAATAGATAAAAAAAAATGTTTGAAATTATAAAAAGTCGAGAGAATAATATTGTAATATAATGTTGGTATGTAATTTTATTAAATTCAAGCAATGCAAGAAAAGTCAGTTAAATAATATAAGTAGAGTACCTACGCAATTAAATTAAAAAGAAGAAAAAATTAAAAAGATCAAAGGAAAATTCCAAAGAATAACCAATTTATAATGGAATTCTAAATTACTCAACTATACATTTTAGTAATCATGGTGGTACTTTTAATTTCTATGTTTTCATTTTTTATTATATTTGTACGAACTGTAACTAATAATTAAGTTGTTACCTATATATTTTAACTTAAATTCTCAAACGTGTTAAATTTATTTTATTATTATAATTATTGTGCACTATTTAGTACTTATACAATATATAGTATATATCTGTAATGCGCTTGCCTTTTAATTTTTACTTCTAATTGTGTACGCATATTACCAGTGCAGAATTACCCATTAGGTAAAGTAGGCAATCGCTTAGGGGGGGGGCCACTCGTTATAGGGGTACCATGAAAACTGAAAACCTTTGTTTTTCTTTTAACTATGCATTTCATTTACGGATCAACGGAACAAAAGTCAATATAAATATTATACTGTATTGTATGCAGTAGAAAATATATTTTAGATATTTGTAAAATTATAAATACTTGATAATATATACTGTATATTATCATTTATCAGGAGGTGACTAACATTACCGTCGTACGTTGGAAGCTTTTTTTTAAATTAGCATTACAATTTATTTAAGTTAATTTATTGTTTACTTTATTAAAAATCATTTTTTTAATAGACAGAAAAAATAAAAATATTAGTTTATTTTTTCTGTAAATTAAAAAGAGTTGGTTAAATAATTTAAAAAAAATGTTTTATTCATTAGAATTTGTTGGTTATTATTAAAACTACTTATTTTAATTATTGAGTAGTAAAATTAAAGACGTATATTGTAGGTGATAATTTTCTAGGGAGTCCGAAAATTTAACTTCCTAGGGGCCTACGATTGTTTAATCAGGCACTGCGTATTACAAATTTACAAATATATAGCTAATGCGACACGTCTAATTTTTTAATTATTCAATTGTTCATAACACAAATTTAAATATACTTTGTGTCCAACATGCAAATCTATATAATATAGTATAGATAATAAACACTAATAAACACTAATCATATACTTAATTAGGGACTACCAACTATTATCAATAAAATAGATTCTAAATATAATATGATAAGTTCAAAAAAGTACAGTAGATGTCGAGTGTACCTCATAATTGAGTAGGTCACTGTACTGGATGTGTTAAATCATTGCATTCGAAAAACGATACTAAACAGAGACTTAACAGACTTAACCTATTTGAATAGTCTAAATTAGTGTTTATATTTTAAAATGTATTTATATTGATAATACCCATATTACTTTATTTTACTGTTAGTATAATATTGTAGGTTTACGGGTTTATCAAAAACTTAGCATTGATTATACATATATTATGAATTATGATAATAGTTTATATTTATTATTTGCATTTTGCATCATATATTATTATTTTTAACTTTAAGCCATAAAGACTAACCGTAGAACGTTGTGAATAGGTTCGTGGCATAAATAGGTAATAGTGGAATACGTTAAAATTAATCTTTATACACATAAAATGTCATTGCATGTAGTAAAATATATGTAAAAGTATCAAGTACCCCTTGAAACATATTTTTATTTGAGATACAATAAAGTGACTAGAATCGTTATTCTTTGTTTAAGTACCAAACTCAGGTACCTAATTCCGTCTAAATGTAACTTTAATTTAGCAAAAAATTGTTTTTATATATTTTTAAGACTTTTTAATTTTAGTATGAAATACTTATAAAGAACCTATAGTTAGAGGCTAGAAATTAAATACAATTACAATTTATTATTACCATTTGAAATATTGACAAGATACTGGATAAAGTATATAATATTTTACTGACTACCTATAGTACCTACTATAAATAATGTTTTGACAGAGAGTATTTTGACGAGGTGGTTTTTTTTTAAATTTTCATATAATATTATACTACCATCACCAATTTCGCATATTTAACATCTGTCGGAAGCGCACTTTTATTTTTGCATTTCTGATTTTAAATTTTCTTTTTCTTGGAAATTTTGTTTATTATGTTTTTGTTTGAACTCATGTTTCTCAGTAGGTACACATGTAAACACTAATCACCTTTACAATATAAAAATAAGCAAATGACGTAATCACGTGGAATTCGAACAAGACTAATGAGTCACGAGAAAAATCTATTGATGTAACAACACTATAAAGCGAAAGTACCATTAGACGATAATATACTGTTTACCTGTGTTGACAATCTAACCAAGATTTAAATCTAAAAACGCAGTGATGACTAACTTGAATTTTGTGTTAAAAGTTGTACACAACATAAATATTTTAATCGTAATTTTATCAGCATCTTTCAAAAAGCGATTAGTTTTATTAAACAACTAGTGATAATGTTAACATTGTAAACACTATAAGTGACGTGGTGTCGAGGTGTTAATAAAAAGTGTAAAATACTGAGTGATGCGTAAATAATATAATATTTTTTTAGATATTGTATGAAATGGATACCTAACTTTAGTTACTTCACGAACAGCCATAAATTTAATAGTATAATACTTTAACGGTAACATATTATTATTTCAATATTATGGATTAGGTATAATATGTAATATGTATAGTATATTATTTTTAATATATTTAGAGAAGTACGAATAGTTATACAAAGAAATGTTTTCGTTACCAATACATTAATTTATTGCTGAACGTTATACCAAAATATATATATATTTATTCAGACAATGTGTTTACGTATTATGCTTATCCATTATTCATAGATAAATGTTGAAACAAGTTATAGACTTCACGAAAAAACAAATATATTTTTAAAACTTAAAATTTTAAATAGGTACATAATAGATAATAATAAATAGACGAAATATATATTACATTCCATGCAAACAATATTGTTTGTGCTATGATATAATAAATTATTTAGTAAAGTAAAATCATAAAATAAAACTGTATGGTTTTTAAACTTTATAGTAATAAATCACAACATTTTCAGCTATTTCAGAATTAGAAACATTCTTGCAGGTTATATCAGACGTTTCAATCTTTAAAAAATAAAGTCGTTATTTATTAAACAATTCATAAATATTAAAATTGTTTTATGTTTACGATTTTTATTAAGAGGGTATTTTCAACACCTTCATGTGTTGTCTCTGACTATCAACGTATAACATAATACATTTTTCGTTCACTATTTTTACTCCGTCATTTTCAAAATTTGAGCAAATAAACCTATTTTAAAATATAAAGTTAAAATTATTTATCAAGGGTATCACTGGATGCTTTTTGTTGATACTTTAATTTTTGAGCAAGTTTTAAAACTGTAAGACAACCCATATACTGCAACTATATGCAAGTGGAACGTCCTCATAAGGTGATTGGGTACATTGGTTGTATTTATCTTCCACATCCACACGTGAAATATAGTAGAAATTAAAATATATTAAAAATGTACCTAAGACAAATTATAAAAAGGTGGGCAAGTGTATGTCGCTCTGCTGTACAGTAGGTTACAATTGGGTCACTGTATTGGATGGTGTTGAATTTGAATTCAATGATATAAAATCATTGTATAAGAAAAACGATTCTGAGCGAAAACGGTCAGTCAGCCTATGATATTACTAAGTATATTTGATGATATTGTCAATAAAGTAATTTATATATAACCTATTTACGTAGAGCCTAGCCTGTAAGTTGAATTAATATTGAAATATTTTTTTTTTATTCGTTCCATGGTGATAAACAAAGCGTTAAAAATTAAAATCTCATTTTTAGCGGTTTTTTGTAATTTGTTGCTGATTTTTCCCGTGGCATTAAATAACTATTGAAAAAATTAAAAAAGTACCATCTTGATCCAATTTGCTAAAAGATAAGATATACTGCATATTGAAATCGAAGCACTCTTTCTGGTAGACTTTTGGTATACAGGATAAAAAAAAATAGTTAACACCATTGTAAAACCACTAGCTTCATCGCTCCTCTCAGAATCTAATATAGTTATGTTATAACTTATAACTTCTATAAAAATATATCCTAAAATACATTACTTCATTCATTGTTGATCTTAGATAAGTCTCTCTGGAGTGGCTGTAGATACTGGAAATGTACAAAACTACAAAATATTTGTATTAAAAAATGAACTAGGTATTTTTCAACCGTTTTCGGTACCAAACTGATAATAAAATAAAATCACGATATCAATTGAAAATTTTGATATTTGAAGCTTTAAAAATCAGTCAGTCTATGATATTCCTAAGTATATTTAATGATATTATTTTGAATAAAGTAATTTATATATAACCTATTCAGTAGAGCCTTGTTTTCAATTTTCAATCCTTAGCTATAAAAGTTGAACATTTTATAAATTTTTAACTACAAAATAATTATTAAATTATAAATTTGATACATTTTGTCAAAATTCGAACTTTAAATGCTTTTAAAAAAAAAATTGTGCCTATATATTTTTGATATTTTTCAATTGCTATTGTGAAAATATATCAGGAGTCCTGTATGCAATTTTCACGCATTATTATCCAACAAATGAAATTTTATTGACAATTATAGAAACAAAAACTAAAAGAATTGAGAACTGTCAATGTCCGTAAACAGCCCAAAACAAATCAAAAAATTTTCAAAATTTTATCGTGTATAGAAAATGAAAGTATATACATTCAGTGAAATGTTCATGTATTTATTAAGTTTTTAATTGATTTTGCGTACAAATTCCCGCTTTTCCTTAATTTTTCTATTGTTTTTCACAGTGCTTTTGAAAAATACTGAAAAATGTTTACTTTTGCTCCCCAAAAGTACCAACTAGATTCACTTTCCTATCAGAAAAGATACTGTTGAAGAAAATCTAAGCACTTTTACTGTCCTAAAAGGCAATGATAGGCAAAAAAAATAAAAAAAAAAATTTAAAAATCAACACACATTATTGTAAAATTAATAAATTCATCGCTCCTCTCAGAATATAAATTATTGTTCTGCATAACCCACTTTTTGAGCGCAATGAAATTAATTACAAATCCCTAACATAACAAATCAAATTGTGCAACAAAACCATATCAGAAATTAATAAACGATTAATTTTCATGTGTGTTCCCTCTATGCGGGGATAATCGAAAACGAAAAATCAGGCTTAGTAACAAATGGAGTCACCTCAACAATATTCCACAATAATAAAGCAAATTTGTTACTTCATAGACACTTATTACTATCGATTATTATAAAACAATTAAATCATGATAGGAATACTGGAATAAAGTACCACTTACAGACAAATTAATAAATATAAAACTCACCATTAAAAAATGGAAATATACTCTTATTATACAAATAAAAGAAGAAATAAGTAATAATATCCACATATTTCGAAAATAGGAAACATGCACTTAACACCCACTTCATCAGTCCAACTTTGTCACCGAAAAACCAGCTCCAACACATGCTACACGTGCAATTAGAGCCAAATTATACCGAAACACGGAAAATCTTCATAAACCCTGCAGCCTCGTTGCATCATTCACTCAAAGAAGAAAACACTGTGCTACCGGCCACGGTTACTCGCGGTGAAGCGATACATTTATATGTACAATTTACTATGTACAAGTTTCACGTGTATGTAATTGCTTCTCGGTGTTTTCCAACTATTTTTATTCTTACTACAGGCACTTTTACGAACGAGTAACAACTGATATAGATTTATGGTTGTGTAGTGTGGACATAATATAATCAGTGCCGATACACATTGTCCATCGATTGGGTTGGGTTAACAATTTATACATTTCCCCATAAACTAAAGCCAAATATTGTAAATACTGTAAATTGATTGAAGGTTTAATTATATCGTGTGTTTCATTTTCAAGTAGGCTTGTAACTATATAATATTGTTGAAGCCTTGACAGATAATAATTACAAAATTATCTAAAAACTATTAGATATCCATTATTAATGGATTTTAATATTTATCTACCAGTCTTGAATGTATTATAAACATTCATAATATATCTTTGATTCGTTTTGTGTTAGATCTCGTAGTTATATTTTAACAGTGACAAATTAATCAGTTAATAATTATAGAATAAATGAAGCAATATGTAAAAATTACTTAATTCAAATTGAAATTGAATAATACGTACCAACTTTTATGTTATTAATTAGGTTAAGTACATTAATGAGGAGTCAAAAAAATTTTAGATTTTTATTTTTTACATTACACTATCACAAATTAAAAAAAAATATAGGTACAAACTTTTATATAATTGTATGTTAACATATAATTTGCGTTATATAAGTACGTGTTTATTATGTAGATATATAAAATGATAACGATATATACGGTGATTTCTCATAATTATTTGCGCGGTTTCATACTCTCAAACTATTATTCGGTAAATATTAAACTGTGTTAGCAAATAAATTATTTCATACAAATATACATATTTTAACTATAGCAGGTAAAGCCATATTGAACAAATATTCAGTTTTTTAAATGTTAATCACTTTATAATAATATAGTACCTACAGCAGGTTGTCAACTGATTTTTGTACTGAAAAATTATATTTTCTATAACACAAGAAAATCAGAATTACATTTACATATTATAATCGTTCTTAATGCATATCCATCATACTCTCTGGTACTTTGCATTTCGTATTCTCGGCTAAGTTTCTTCCACTTAATGGTTTTGAATGTTTTGATATGTTTTATTATTAGTTTGATACATACAATATACACCATTAGGCTCACCGTAATTCGATTATAAATTTAGTCTCTTTTGAACTTCCTTAACTAATGTAAGTTATAGGTACTTTGTTTATTTATTTTAATATTAATAAATTATAAAAGTTACCTTTATAACTTCAATCGTTATATTATATATTTTTTCTTTACGTCTTATAAAACAATTATAACTCATAACTTATAAGAGCATTAAGTATTAATCAAAAAATAGGTAGTGTTATATTTTTAGTATGAAAGTTATGTAAATTGGCCAAAAACAAAATTATTTTATTTTTAAATATACGAAATAAAAATACCATTATACTTACATATTTTTTCTGTTTATCTTTTTCAATACATTTTTTATTTACTTAGAAACTTAGAATCGTACAAACGTTAAGACATTACAGGTTTAATGGTGTTTTTAAATTGTTTATTAGAAAAATTAAAATATTTTAAATACTAACTTTTATGAGATTGACTAACAATTGATTCAATCACAAGCATATTAATATTAGACAAGTGATGACGGAGCTTTTGCGAATGTTATCATCGTGTATTCAATATAGTATTATACGTATTACTACCACAGTGACCATTATTTAAATTTTAAATACATTAGGTATAGTTCGGACTGGATTAACCTATTGAACATTTAAGCTACGGCCTTAAGCTTTTGACATTTTTGATCATTTACTGGTACACACTGCTCAGTACACTGTCTTGTAGATATATTATATATAGATAAACAATATATATTATATTGTTCGTGTATCAAGTTATAATAGAATCAGTAAAATAGTTGCCCTTTTAATATGATTTTAAACAGGCTTTTAGATGGATAGGAATATTATTTTTATCTCACTAATTTTCGAAGAGACAATTTCTACTTTGAACCCCAAATACTATATATACTATATTAAGCTACTGCATATTTTTCAATGATTGGCAGTAAGAAATAAATATGCAATTTAAAATTTATCATAATTAATTAAATACAAAGTAGTTTTTGAAAACATGTCCATAAACAGCAAAATAATTGTGATAAAAATTCATAAATAAAATCTTGACAATAATTATTAAGAAACAGAGTTCTGAATCATTTTTCGTATTTTGCTAGATCATCGATTTTAAATTTTGAATTATAAATTACTACCCAACTACCATGGTTTTTTAATTAAAAAAGGGTAAAAATACATACAACAAAAAATGAGTTGTTATTGTTGTTTCTTTATAATTTAAAATGTAGGCTTAAAATATTTATATTATTTTTAATAATATATACCTAATTAATATTATTTAACTATTTTTTGAATAAATTATAATAACATAGGCCTAAACAAACATTACTTTATAAATTCCAATCATTTTTTATGTTTTTTTCATCACAGTACAATAATTTATTAGGTACACAAAAAAGTAACCTTGTCGTAAGGAATTAGATTAGCTTTTCGTTATTGAATTAATTAAGGATCAAAATGAGAAACTTTTCCATAATATTCTGACATTTTAATACAATAGGTACGTTTTGCACTCTGGGAGATGATTGAAACCTCAAAATGTATCAGAAGCATTAGGAATAGAATTTCCTGGTACAAAATCAGGTGGATGGATTACGTGTATTTGAAAAACGGAAGCTGATTATAATGTATATATATATATATAATATAATATCTATGAGCGAAAAGTTATGCTTATGATATATATTTTATATTATATAGGTACGCGTATAATGTAGTTATATTCTCAAATTTTTTATTAGATGAAGAAAATCTAATCCCTTCTCTATAATATGCAATGCAACTTAAATATTGACTTATGGATTATAATGTATCAATGAAAGACACAAATAATAATACTGTTTGCTTATAGTATATTATTATAATGCATAGGTGCGTGGCATAGTGTTGTAGTGTAAGTGTATAACTATAACCTATATTGTTTTTTATAAAAATTACTATAATAATTTATGCCATCTAAAAAAATAAGGGACTTATGCACCCCAGTTTTTTAATTGAAATTGTGGTACTGCTAATGGAGTGTGATTAATAATTTCTCCAAATAGTTTTTTTTTTTTTTTTAATAATTCATCAACAGTACCTACATCATTTTAGTGCTAAAAAAATACAGGTATTGGATACTAATTTTTAATACTGGTTAAAACCGTTAAAAACCAATATTGATATAAAAATGAAATTGAAAAAAATCAATACGCCAGTAATCAAAACCGAACTCAGAAAAAATAAATACCGATATCCGAAATCGAAATGAAAATCGTAAAAAATAAATACCAAAATCGGAAATAATAATACAGATATCCGAAACAAATATCGAAATCGGACAAAATGTTTTCGGTTTCAAGCCCTGTTTGTAAGCTTAAACGTCCGTTAAACATAGAGTTTTTTTGTTCAATACTGATTATAATAAATTCATACACTCCTGTCTACTTATATTATATGACACGTGGGTACTCGGTACCATGATCTGATTTCTGGACCCATCGTTTTGTAAATTGAACTGGAAATATATTCATTATTACAGAATTGTTTGCACAAATTTTTTTTCTGCTAACGAGGCGAGGAAATGCGTGGTCAGCGGTTGAGCGAAAATAATCTACAACTACCATGCGGCTTGCAATTCCCTCATTGTGGCTTCATGGCGTGTATAATATGTGTGGTTATGAGTGTATTCGTTTCTGCCCTGTTATTAAAAACAAAAATGTTTATTTGGTAAACTTTGACGGTTTTAATTTAAAAGGTAAAAACAAACATCTGACGTACACCTTTGTTATATGCTCAACCGTAACTGGGTAAATAATATCCTACAGTGCCATACTGCCATTGTACACAGTAGAATGTCGAAAATCAATCGTAAGCGTCACACACATACAACCTGCAGTACCTATAGGTAGGTTCGTTTTCGTATTGAAACTAAAGCCCGTCAGTTCCACGATATAATGCTCATCCTTCTTCATATATAACAGACGGAAAATCAATTCCCGTAGGGTTTTATCACTGAGATTCAACCGCGTGGGTTGTATTGACAAATTAACGTTATTTGAGTTTAAAAAAAAACAACGGTGACTGATTTTTTTTCATGTCGTACCCTCCTATCTTCACGCGGATTTTATGTCAATGTTATTTAAAAATCTTTTGAACCAAATATGTGGAAACATTTACCTACCGTTTTAAATCCAAAAATAAAACCCCGTTCAATTCAATTTAGACGATAAAGTCGGACTTAACAATAATAATAATATATAATACAAATAGAAGAATAATATATTTTAAATTAGGTATATGCATGTTGCATAATCACCTAACAGCAGTTTTGAGGCCCTTTAATATTGATCTGTGTATTCGGCACAAGCACAATAATACAATAAATTCACATATTAAATTGAATTTGTGTCGACTGCATGTTTGTGTAGTTGTAATGCCGCAATAGCGTTTTCATTATTATTTAGGTACCTACTGAATGATTCACCAAGCATGCGCTCACCCCCATATTTTCCTTTGGAGATTCCTTATAAAAAATTCTTCTGCTTAACAATTTTCAGTAAAATACTGTAATGGTTGTCATTTTGACAAGCGATCATTTAATCATTAAATAGTATAAAAAACCCATACGTAGTTGAAAATATGGTACACAAGACTGATTCCCAAAGTCACAATTTTAACAAATGCATTATTAAAGGAAGCATGAGATGCTTGGTGAATCGCTCCATGCTTGGTGAATATTATACACATGGTGATCGGTTCGTATTATATTGTATAATAATAATATTATATACCTACTTATACATAATAATGGCCACGGCATGAAGGATCTCTTATATTAATAACAACTGCGCGTTTCCCGATCGTGTCGTCGTCTATTCAACGTAATATATTATAAATTATCATAATGACATCGAAAAAAAATATTACATACCTACATTTTCACATCAAGTATAGATTTTATGCAGCTGAACGTACAACAGTAATAATGCGGATTACAAAACGTTTCGAGTGGATAGATATGTGCACGTTATCGAGTGGGACCGTTCTTGTAATATATTATATACGGAATAGGATATGTCTTTATATACACACACACACACACACACACACACACACACACACACACACGCACACACACACACACACACACACACACGCACACGCACGCACACACACGCACACACACGCACACATACATACATACATACATACATACATATTATATATATTATATAAACGAGCGCTAATTACGCGTATAATATTCTCGTTGGAAAAGTCGATAACTTCGACAGGGGTGGCTGCGGCACTATCAGTGTGTGTGTGTGTGTGTGTGTGTGTACATAGTGTAGTTATCGTGCCATTGTTTCGTTGTCGATCGGGCACAAAAACGTTTTCAGTACCGTGAGAAATTCACGCTGCACATACACATTATAATGTACGAGTGCAATTTATTCACGAACTTCCACTAATCTAACCGACAGCAATGGCACCAGAGCCGGTACTCGTCTTCGACGAAAACCTACACGTAAAAATAATACCATAATGTATAGTTGCAGCATGATATACGGCTATGGCGCCATTTGTTTAGGACCGTGATTTTGTCCACGGTATAAATTACGGAATTCTAAATAATTTGTTCGATTATAATGTTATTATTGTGTCATAACAAGTAATCGATCGTGCCCTATAAAAAAATCAAATGTCTGATCACGATGATGAATTCTTTAGGATTATATTATATTTTGTTTTAAACAAAACTTCATGTTTTAAATTCCGATATATTACGAAGAAAACAGAATAATGTTTCAAAGATTTTTGAACTTTGATACATAAATGTATCTATTTCTCGAAACTGACTTAAAAACCGCTTTAAAATGTATCAATGAAAAAAACGATAAAAGTTTAAATACAAGAGTCTTAGAGAGGATGAGATACTCTGTACATTTTTACAGCACTATTTTTCTGAGTTAAACGTTAAATGCTTATAAAATATTAATCAACTATTCGTTTAAATGGTTGAAACATATACATAGGTACAAATGTTAGTGCATATACTTATACATATACACATGTTGGTACATTTTTCGCAAAATATTATTTATCTGTATTTTATAAAATATAAATTTAAAATTTTTGTTTGAAAACTGTATAAAACATTAAAAAAAAAGCAATAACAATAGTGGAATTTATTTATTCAGAGTTAGGTCGGTAACTTAATTTTGTTTTTTTTCCGCAAAATTGCAATATAAGTATTCAGAGTGGATCGTGAGGTTTTATCCCCCGAGACTTGCGCAAGTTATTAAATAATGATTATGATAATAAAATAAAAACGTCCATCTCTGGTCAACAGAGCGTCATTACACTTTGAAAAACGCTACGGAAAAAAATTGACCGAGAAAATGCCGCGATCGTCGTAAAAATGCACCTTATACAATATTATATAATAATATAATCATGTACAGTGACGTGGACCGGGGGACATGACCTCTTCGTGACGGGGAAAAAAATAAAAAAATACAGGAAAAACACAACGAAAATACCGAGAAAAAAATGGATTAAACGGAGGCGAACGCGTCACTGCCGCAATGACACTCTGTATACACGCCAAGTAGTCCTTATATATTTTCATATATACTATAACGTGGCGGGTCGGGCGAGAGGGGGAGATCGTCTGAAACGTGGTGGCAGCAAAAGTATTACGGGCGGGATGAGCGATAGGGGTTGGAGGGCTGTGGGAGAGCCGCGCTGCGGTGGTGGGGTGAAAGAGAGAAAAAAATCGACCGGCGTGTCCGGAAAACGCCTACGCTTCTACGGCTGATCAGACAGGCAGCGCGCAAAAGGACCGAAGCTGCTGTACACGCTCGCCGCCGCCGCCGCCGGTCTCTCGTCGGTTTACCACCTCGGCCGCGAAGTTTTGCCACTGTACATTATAGTCGCTGTTGCCGCATTGTGCGCGCGTGTTTGTTCGACCCTCCCCCCCGAAAAAAAAAACTTTACGATAAACAGCCACTAAACGCCTTTACCCGCGACCAACGAAAGAGACGACGGCGAGTATATATATATACACGATGTGTATAATGTATATATGTATGTATGTAGGCGTGCGCGACTAGAATTTTGGTCTGTGGTATATTATTTTTATTTTGGACCACCTCTTTATTATTTGGCTCTTTTTTTATTAACAAGACAAGTAACGTTAATATAAATTATTGCTCGTTCAAATGTACATGGGTATTAGTTTTTTTTTCTTTTTTTCGACATCCATTTTTTTTTTAAATGATTAATATTAATATTATTACATAATAAAACAAATTAAGCCAATATAAAATAAAATCATATTATTACATTTACACCCTCCTCTATTACTTAAATGATTGAACGTGATCATTCCAAATAAACATTTAAATCTATTTATATTGATCAGTAAATAGTAGAACTAATATGATTTCAAACGGTTTCGGGCCATGGGATTTCTCCCATATTGTGATCGATGGTTTTTACACTCAAATTTAAAATATGGTCCTTTCTATACGATGCATTATGTAAAATAACACGAATTTTGATATACATTTTTTATCACATACTTGGGAAAAAATTTAATTTTAGTAACAACAGATAAAATATGGGCTACAATCTGACTCAGGGGCTTAACATTTATTAACGATTAAATAATATCAGGAGGTGACGCACACCAGGAACACCCTTGCTCACACCCAAGTATAAATAGCGTTATTTAGGATGAATCGCGTGGGAGTGATCGAGCGACATAGGGTAGGACGAGTGGGGGACGGACCCACATATAATGCAATATGCGGCACAAACTAATATCGCCCTTCGATATATTGTTTATAATATATTTTTGTCTCTGCGATTGGTTTGAAACTTTGAAACGTTGAATTCTCGCTTTTGCGACAACACAATATTCCGGATACATGTATAATTATTTCATAAAACATTATTATTCATAGACGGCCATATAGACGCCTGACATTATTTGAACGCTTAGTAGCTGCAGGGTAATATTATCAAGTCGTATATTATTATGATATAATTTATGTGTAGGCAATGTTATAATATTTTGTCGTAAACGAAACGAATGAGAAATTCGAATGACTTTATTATTTATTGTATATAGGTCGCGTTTTGCGACGACGACTATATTATAATACGAGTGGAAAAGAAAAAGAATTTATGATTTCTATTTTTCTTTTTATTTCGTTTGGTACTTTTCAATAAGTATCGATATGGCGACGTTCATTATTTATAGAATTGCCACTTTAAACCACTCAATATCTGCTCGTCATTAATATACTCGTTTAATTCTCTAAAAATTAATAGGTACGTCATTCGTGCTGCGTAACGCTACAGTGAATATTTTTTTATCGATATTGTAAAATGCATTATTAATGGTAGTCATAAAATATATAGTTAAATGTTTTTTTTTTTTTTTTACTCTAGTTAAATTTAATATTATTTTTCTGTTTTGTGTAATAGAATGATTATTCTAGTCCTAAAAAGTTAGGTTTTTTTTAAAAAAAACGGTGCTATTTTATTTAAAATCAAATAAATTAAAATAATTAAATTTTTATTCTTACTTGACGACAAGTTGTATCTAACTTTTTTTTATTAAATTTTACATTCATTTATTCATTGAATTGGACTTTTAGGCTTTAGCGACAACAAAATTAAATGATACAATAGCATATAATATGTATAAAGATCGGGTGTTTTGCATTCGTCTCATTTCTCTGTTAAACCGTGTAGTTGTATCTACTATTAAAAAACACATTTGAAGCAATGATAAATTATTAACATTCAAAAATTAAAATTAATGAAACTTGGTTATTTGAGTACTATAAATTTTAATAATAAAAAGTTCTGCAAAACATTGTTAGTAACGATTTTTGAAATATATATATTATACATATAGTATATACTTAGAATTATGGCCTATAGGGTGTAAGTAACTTTTAATTAAAATGAAAATTTTTCGAATTACATTTTTACAAGTAATTGCAAATAAATTTAAAAATAATATCTTATGACGTACACCAGCCTATTTTTAAGCTGTTTTTTAAATACTTCGCAATAGTTTAAAAGTTTAATTTTGAAAATTTCAGTAATTAAACTATAATATTTTGTATTCAAATTTTGTGCCTTTTAATATTTCAAGTGAGATAATTGAAAAAATATTGAGCTTGTATTTTTCGTAAAACTATGATGAGAAAATGTGTGATGAATTTTAATTACGATAGCCATGTGCTTATGTATAATAGTGTTATATTGACATAAATTTAGGGTTTAAATTTAATTAACCTATTTACTGAATATAAATTCTAATTTTGGTATTTTAACATTAAATTTAATTGAAATTAAAAATGCAAAACTCGTTTTGAAGAACATCACATTTTGTTGCATATTATTAGAATACGCTCATAATAAATATATAATGAAATTCTCATATGTTTTAAGTTTAGTTAATATCATAAAAATAAAATCTCTAATAATTCCTATATTATACAGTTCATTAAAGTTTTAAGCTTAAGTATTTTAAGTTATAAATCATATTTTTAATTGCATAAATCTAGTATAATAGTAATATTGCATAATCTAAAATGGCAATTCAGCAAATTACGTTTATTACAATAATGAACGGGATACATTACAACCGACCGTTTATTATAGAATACATTTTGCCAAATAAAATTTAAATTATATGGTATCGTAAATACACATGGACTACGCTTAATAATATGACAAGCAATATTACAACTTTTGGTACACACAGTATGTAATGGTTAAACTGGAGTATCCATGGAAATAATAATTATGAAAATATCAATCTTATCGTTTTTAAAATTACCTGATTTTAGTTACCTGACGGTAGTTACCTAGCGATAACTAATAATTTACCTAATGAAATAAGACTTTTACATTGTATTCGGATTTATACAGACATCAAAAGTCAAACACTTATAAGTTATAACTTGGCGTAACGTAGTACTCTAGGTACAGTAACCTTGCTAAAACTAAATTCCATCAGAAGCAAAGAGAATTTTCAATTTAGTAATAATTATATAATCACCTCAATTGTATTATTGATTTCATAGGTCTTTTAGTAGGTACATCATCTTCGTTATTTAGTTGATCTAATAGCAATTAAAACAAACCTCAGTATATATATATAACTTTAAAATGTATTTAACTCATATATTTTAAAGTATTACATACCTATTTATTTAAATTACTATGCACTAATATTTACATTATGAATATTCATTTAGTTATGCCCCAAAAATTTTTTCAAACTTTACACCATTGTGTACGATTTTAGTACCTACTATTATGAATCAATAAATAAAATGAATGCTTTCAATGTACTTTTCTAAATATGTGAATAAATCAAAACCATTCAGAGTTTTGATAGTAATTTCGCTGATCCAATTTTATGCAGTTATTTATCAACAAATTAATAGGTACCACTGTTACATCTAAAACAATATATGTACAATTTCAACATATATTTTTAAACTAAATAGGTAGATATTTGTCAACTAAAAAAAGTGTTTTTAATTCATTAAAAATTATGAGTTTAATAATATTATGTTCTAAATTATTTTGTAGTTCATATGCAGTAATATAAATTGATCCTTTATTTATTTGAATATAATTTTAATAATGTTATAAATATATTTTATCTTATGATAAAACGGTACCCTTATTATATTAAACAATAAATACGTATTTCAATTCTAAGCATATCAATGTACACCTTTTTCTGGTAAAAAAAAACGTGGTGTAATGAGTATACTGTACCTACATTAATAATACTAAAATTAGTTATGAGAAGATGTGACATTTTACAATTCACTCAATGATAAGCTGATTTATAAACAAATATATTAAATTAATTAATTTATGAACAATGTTGCTGGAAGTTAATAATTAATTTAAACGTATTCCATTGTAATCAGAATTGTAATCACTTATTACAATCCCAAACTTTGTATAATAGTACTTTTAATCTGAATAAATAGCTATAAATATAATATATAAAATAATAGAAGATGTAAAATTTTTAATTTTCTTGTTTAAAATCGAACAATTTAATGGTAATTACCTACTAACCTACATATTATAATATAGTTACCCATACATTTTTATTTTTATTTGACAAAAAAGTTTTAATTGAACGGTTAAATAATAAAATAAACGTAAATACCTATAATATTTATCAATTATAATAAATTATAAATAAATAATTTATATTTTGTTCAGTAAAAACTTGTAAGACGGCGTCTTAAATATACAATATCATTACATGTGTGTGTAAGTTTTATTTAATTGTATCGTGGGGACGTGATGACAAGAACAATTAAATACACTTTGTGAAGTGATACAATTTGGTAATTATATGATAAATTAACTATTTGGCTGTACTCCTGAGATTCAAATTTTAAACCATAATATTATGATTTTATAAATCATTCATGTGCTCATATTTATTTTTATTTTCATTGATTTATTGAAAAATCATCACATTCAATAGATTTTGGTATGATTATATTTTGAAAAACTATTTAAAACATATTTTTTTTTGCAGTCATTTAATTTTATTGAGTGTAATTTCCCATGAACTGTGTTATGAAAAATAATTTGAAAAAATATTCTTCTAGTAATGTTTTTTTAGAATATAAAATAAATTGTTTTAATTACAATTTTGCTACTCCGAAACTAAAATATTTGTGTAAGTTTTGTAATATTGTATTATGTTAACCGTTTTATAATTTAATAGGACAAAAGTTTTTTTTAAGACTATTACTATTAGATTAATAAATATTAAATAGTACCTAAAAGCATCATTATTGTCTGAATTTAAAAAAAATCGTACTTCTGTAAATTAGGTTCACTGTTAATATAAGAAACTGAATTTTGAGAAACATTACAATACCTGTGCCTACTAGTTTTGAAATTGGTAAAATTTGTTTCTAAAATGTAGTTTATTCACATTACAACTATACAAGATTTTAATCCATTTACTATAATGTTATAAATAGGCATCGCTGATATGGATACCTAATAAGTAATAACTATGTAAAATTTATTAGCTAAAATTAAAGGAAATATTAGATTGCATGGATACTGAGATACCATTACATATTTATATTATCATCACACATATTACACATCACATTGTACATGTAATTACAATTTAAATATTGCTATCATTTTTTTAATTAACTACTTTCTCAGTCTTAATACATTTTTATCATACACAAGACGTCACATAATATTAATTGGGTGTAGTGTGGTGAAATGAACACAATTTAGTTTTCGACCAATATTAATGAATCTATTATACCTATTATGTATGTTCTAAGCATTTCTTCGGTTGCTCGTTTTTTGATGACCCCGATGATTCGAGTTACATGTCATGAAAAATGCATTCTTAATTATAAATTATGTTATATTATACCTAAATAATAATAGATAATGAAAAGTTCTAAAATATGTTCAATTAGTAAGCTAAAATCCATGTACGTATTTATCTTTTCTATATTTTCTAAATTAATTTATTTTGTAATTTGTTGTAATAGAAATGTAGTTTGATAGTAATTTATTGTTAGGAAACATAAACTCCGTGTTTTAACCACCAGAAATTATTGAATATCACTTTTAGGGATATAACATACGAATTCAATCGAATTCTATTATTTGTAAACATTTTTCCTCTCTAAAATCTTCTAACAAAAAAAAAAGTTCTATTGTTGTTGGATAATATTTGATAAATTGTTGATAGAATTATAATTACTATTAGTACAACAGTAGTACTTAAAACTTTGGGATACTTTATACAAAAGTTTCAAAGTTATTGCTTTATAATTAACCCAAGTGAAGCCACCGTTTGAAGGGTCGATGCTGAGTGCTGACCATATTTCGGGTGGGTACTTTTATTATTTATACGTCATATATGTTTGGGACAAATTTTTAATTTTTCCGATATTGTATACATGTAATATATAAACTAATATAAATGAAAATAGTTTAAAATCGTCATATAATGGAAAATACATCTGACAGCTGAAATATTAAAGGATGTAACTGCAGGCCCCTCTAAATTATTATTTATACATAATTTAATGAGTATAAAATAATATATATAATATATATTATATAATCATAATGTAGGTAGGTATATATTTTGTGACAACTAAGTCAACTAAGTTTGTCATGTCATGTTGAATTTCTTTCCAGAGGTAACTACGTTATTTTTATATTTGTACTAGTACAACCGTTCTTGTGAATATATTATGTATTCGCTGTATTCACTGATGTGAAATTATATTAACTTTATGGATGATACTTAATCTTAATTTTAGTCACATCTTATTGGTGGTGGTAGGCTTTCAATGTTAGTAAGTTACTATTATAAAAACACAACTGCAAAATATATCAAAGAGTTTTGTTTAATACAGATAATAGGTATGAAGACAAGAATGGTTATAATTTATCATTTGCTTTAAAATTAATATTAATAATTCTGTAAATAGTTTATCGAAACGAAACATTTATCAAATACGTGGTTTTGTACCTTATCTTGCTCTTTTTTTTATATATATAAATAAACATATAAATTACTTGGTCAAGGGCAGTTATTCACTTGAAATGTTACATCATTCGTATCATGTTCTATCAAATAAAAATTTAAAGTAGTGTTTGAATCGGACAGAAATTAAATTGTAAATATATTTATATTTTATCGAGATACACTGATATATACATCGCTCACATCAAAAGTATGTTTTAAATTTAGTTGGTGCATATAATGCCAGCTAATGTATGAAAACGTTTCATAATACCTATTGTATGGCCACCCGATTGTAATAAATTTTAAAACTAATTAGAAAACATTAATATTTAATTTAATATTAAATACATTTTTAAAACGTGTTCAAAATAATTACTTTGCATTCCAAAAATATTTTTAAAAAATGTCCATACATTTTTCACAAATAAATTCAAACTATTCGAAAACGTATATAAAACGTAGATTTCCTGTTATGTTTATATTATTTACAAATACAAATGTATACATTATGATCATTGGATGAATGTATTGAAGATACTTTCAGCTAGGTATAATGTTTTAAAAGTAAAACAAATAATTAAATAGTTAACTATTAAAAATTATAAAAATTTACCTAATAATATTATTATCATTATTGAACTAATTTACTTGCATTTATTCCTTATATAAAGTACCTATTCTATTTATGATAGTAAATTATTTTGTAATTTTTACGATTTACAGGTAACTTGAGGAACGAATTCCCATGTTTATAAACATGACGAATTTAATTCAGTAGAGCTGGCACTGTGTACCCTAACGCATCCAGTGATAACATCATTTCTTTTTCACATGGAGAATATCAGCTGAAAAATACAAGGTCAGTAAACATTTTTATTAATCGAAGCCGGGGGTTTCATAAACAATCACTAAACATTGAACGAATCAATATAGTGAGCTAATTGTCACTTAAATATTATTTAATGACCCATGATTTGTCCATTACATTTTATTGAACAATTTTTTTTTTAATTAATACATTTTTCCTCATGCAAGCCGGCATATGTATCGAAAATATCTAAAAAAAAGAGTTTGGAAGCTTTGATAAAAATACGTTCATAATAATTTATATATGTAATTTTTAAATATAATAACATTATAATATAACTGCAATAATAATTTATATGTTTTGTAGATTAATTAAAAATATATATTTTGCACATAAATTTTAAATATCATTAATGTCTTTATTAAATATAGAATTACTGCAAATACAAGTTTTATATTAAAATTAAATAATTTATATATATATATAAACTGGAATATACATTTTTTTTCTGGGAATTTCGACGCAAAGAAATCAAATTTCGAACAAGCAGTTAATTAGATACCTATTCTAGTTATAAATTTAAAACACTGATTAGCAGAGTAGAGTGGTAAAATACCATAAAGGTGAACCGCAAAATGTTGATCCTCTGTTGCTCTTGATTATTTCAACTTTAAATACCTTTTGAAAATAATTGATTACTCATCAAAAAATATTACTTTTATTTTTATTTTCCCAGAAAAATATTTTGCTCTTGATTATAAAATTAAAAATATATTTTACCTTTTATCAAAGTAAAAATTAAAAAACTATACGATCAAAATAGTGAAAATATAAAATGTTTTCATAAATGTTGGTTTGTAATCATGTAAAAACAATATTTTCAAAAAACGTTAATACTTTTCTAGTTAAGTTAAAATACTACTTACTGTTAAAATAATCACTAATAAAGTATACATTTTATCACGTTTATATACCTAATATATTATGCGAATGCCATATAATTTAAATTTGTATTTGTAAGCATTAGACAAGTATAAAGATCACTATCACTATCTATGTTGATAGCATTTCTAGTATTTTCAATTAGTTCTTGTGAAAATACAAATGCTTTTTTTACTTAAGAAATACCCTTATATTTTTATTTCAATAAATGATACGCAAACAATTTTTATCTTTACAAATTGTTTGTAATTTTAAATTATTATTAGATACTAATTACTGATTGCCTACATTTCAGCTATAAAATGTATTATGATACGTACTCCTAAGTCCGATTATTTTTTTGTGGAAGTAGGTATTCAAAGTTCAAAGACAATGAAATCAACTATGTATACAATGTAACTATGTAACCAATCAATTTTATCATAATATATGTTTAATGTGTATTTAATGGTATTAAAATTTTTTTAAATGTTATGAATTTTCAACTACAAAATAATTTGCAAATTTTGATGATTGATATTGACAAATTTTGTCAATTTTTGAAATTCAAATGCTTATTAAAAAATTATGTCTGTGTAGTTTTGATAATTTTAAATTGCTTTAAAAACAACTTAATACGAATAATACTTGAATAGTTGAATACGAACTTTGTATTTTGTATTTTGAAGCTGCTTTACCAAGAAAATATGCTCTCCCTCCCCCTCAAATCCAAAATTCTAGCAATATCACTGTCAGATGCATTTTGTTTTGTTTTCTGTTTTAACTTAAAATTTAAGATTAATTAATAGTGAAATTTTATTTGATGGTTTGAAATTTTAATTAAATTGAATTACATTACCTATTTGATAACATTATTTTTTCATATTACTTTCTATAGAATTTGTAACTTATTCAGTTATTTATTGAGGTTTAACAATTAAATACAAGTTATCTCACTTACTTGCTCGTGTTTTCATTATCAATACTTTATTTAATAAATTATCATAATATTTAATTAAAAAAGTTACTATTGTAAACTGATCCCCAGTGGCCAGTTAGAATCTTTAAATTTCGATGAGATATATGTCATAGTTTTCAAATTTAAAATAATAATTCACCACTATTCTAATTTCTGCACCGTGGTACTCAATCCTCAATACGCATTATACGCTACCATTGTGTCCAATGTGTTCTACAATAATTGCTGAAAAAATATATAGAAACATTTCTTATAAACATGATAACAATGATAAAAAAAAAAAAAAAAAAAAAAAGGTGGCTGGTGTGGCGCAGTGCATACACTCAACCGTGGAAACGCACTGAGTGTACGTAACGTCCGGCGTTGCTAGTTCCCGGATGGGTGACCACCCAGGATTTTTAGCAACGAATCCTTGCCACACATACAAAAACGTGTTTTCAACAGTTCCTCCCCCTACTAACAACCTTCAAACAAATAAAAACCAACAGCTAATTGCCTAAATTGCCGGGCTCAAGCTCAATAAAAAAAATAAAAAAAAAAATTCATAAATGAACTCATAAGACTTATGAAAATAAATTTTATTAGATACGAACATTTTGCAATGGATATAATTATGTGTATTGATCAACAAACTGATAATTTTGTAGTCACTATTTTTTAAATAGCAAATAGGAATTGTATATTCTTAAACAAACATTTTTATTTACAGAATACTGTTTTAATGTACTAGATAATTTATCCATTTTAAAAGAAAATATGTAGGTCAGGTTATTGTTGCGAATGAGCAATTTACCCGAACAAGCTACTTAAGCTGAATGGGTCACAGGGGTAAGGTTTTATAGCATAGATTGTATAAACAGTTGCGTTTCTATACATACATTAAACTGCAAAAAAAATGTACTGTATAGCTCAAAGGGCGATTTCGATTTTCAGATATGATTATATTAAGGCAAGTATTCATTTTATACCATGTAAATTATTAATTAATGTTTCGTGGTACCTTATCTATAAAAACGTTATTTATTGGTCGTTACAATATTTTTTTAAGAATACGAACTATATATTAAGACATTTTGACCAAATTTCAAGATGTTTATACAGTGTCATTTAAATATGTTTTAAGACTTGGGATATTATTGATTGTATTTCATAATACCGATTGTATTGCGTGATATTCTGTTGAAAATATATCATATAATTGTCGTAATATATTGTATTGTTAAAAACCAAAATATATCTCATCCATAAAATAAGAACCAGAAAAATATGGACCAAATATTATAACTGAAAAAAACAAAAGGGAATATTTGTTTCGAAAGAGTAAATTAACTACCATATCTGATTATTATTTTGTTTTTATGGAGTTTAATAATATTATTGTATATAGGTTTTATTAACTGCAATAATTCCTTTAATTTTTTTTATTTTAACGTACAATTTTATTAAAAGTTAAGAAATAACGAAGAATTATAATTTAATTTAAAAAATTTCCGTTTTTAATACTATATTAAAAAAAGTAATTTAGTAAATCTCTATTCAGAATTTAATTCCCCTATATAGGTAGGTTTGGGTTTATATTAATATTACCTACCATTGTATGTATACGTTTTTGATAAATAACAGAAAGTAATGCGAGAACATAAAACATTACATTTGTATTCTTAAATGTTTATGTTTTGGGTGCTAACCTAACCTAGTACATCTTTTTACTATACTATATTATGTTTTTAAAAATAAATATACATTTTTAATTCTAACTGCAGACTATTACAGTATAATATGCTTAACCTAGGTACCATATTTGTACCGATCAAATTTTCAAAAACATTTCTACAATATATATTTTCCTTCAATAGCTATAATTTATTGTATCTATTACATTTTTTTTTAAATATAAAATCTATAGTACACCTACTGTTTCTACGATGTCAATATTCACCAATCCATATTACCTAAATACCTATATATTATTACGCATTTTATATAATACTGAAAACGATAATGTTAAATAACTGGTGTTACCTATTTAATTTATCATCGAAATATAAGTTGGTTTCAAAGATTATATCTATTTTATTATTTTTTTATTATTTTTTTATTATTCATTGTACAGCATCAACTACTAGGTTATTAGCTTGCAACAAAAAAAAAATTGGTTAGTAGTTACATATAAATAATACAATAGTTTCCTTAGATTGTATATATCAATAAGTTTTAGAAGTATGATGATTTTGTTGGTGTTGTCTTAATATATTTTATATATTCAGAATTATAAAATCATTCAATCATTTAGTTTCTAAATTGTATGTTCTGAGAACATAATATTTCAATTTTCAATTTCATATAATTTCCGGAATTTATTAAACTGGTTTTCATTATAATATACTATAATAATATAGTCATTTTTTCTGCAACGCATTAAATATAATTAAACTTTAAACAAAATAAATGCTGACTTTTCTAAGTTTATTTTGATAGGTACTTACATAAAAACTTTATATTTTTGAATAAATGTTTTTATATCAGTTGGATATAAATAACACTTTACCTATCTAATACTATTTTAGTTATGTTATAACCATAAGAAGGTTAGGTATTTCAGTTGCATTCGCAAAATATTTAAACTTAAAATGTATTCCAACAAATAATTGGAAACTAAATATTGAAACTATCGATTCAATATTCAATGTTGGTAAACTATAAATATTATTTTCAAAAAAATATCCTACTTCAGAATTTTAAATTAAAAACAAACGTTGAACTCTAAAAAGAAGTATAGGCACCTCAAAAATAATAAGAAGAATAATGTATTTTAAAATTAAGTGTTACAAGTAAATTTAATGATTTATAAAAAAAATTAAAACTTTTAGACTACGTTATACAAAACAGTGATCATCGTCAGGTATAACTACATCAAGATTAAAACAAATAATTAATAACATGCTCTACCTAATGTAAATTATTCTATTTTAGAATTATACAAACATAATTTACACAGATTACAGGTGGTGTCCCACTAATATTACTAATTTAAAATAATAATGATAATGGAATTTACATTAACCCATCACGACATCTTTAAATTATTAAATTCTCCTAGTACCCATAGCCCTTATGACTTTCTGTATATGCATGTAAATTAAAATTACTATCGCCAATCTTATTAATTTTTTTAGCATTCTATAATTTTTAGATTAAATGTGTTAAAATATTCGTGTCATATATTGCGTAAATGTAATATAGTTTGAAAAGATAAAACACTTTATGATTTATTATAGTTAAATATATTTAGGATTTAATTAAATTTAAATTTACTTATTATAATATAGTTTGATAAATAGATGACATATAGTCTAATTACATTTTTTTTTATAACGATAAAAAAAAATTTATTTTTATTTTTAATAAATATGATTAAAATAATCAGAGTATACATTTTTAAAATTAGATAGGTTTTTAATTAAAGTTTGAATCGTAAGTTTTATGGATTTTAGTTTCAAAAAGATTGGTCTTAAAAATTAGAAATGATTTTAATTTAATTCTTTATATGTTATAAATAACATAATATCATATTTCATATATTCTAAATAGGCACCTTTTGCAAAGGCCTTGATTCCATGTCACCTAAACCATTATGCTTAAATATTTAAATTTAGTTTAAAAAAAATGGAACACCCTATAATGGTACCTATGCTAAAATAAGTAAATAACCCTTTATGGTCGTCGGATTTAAATTTTTCACTTCACGCTCATTGCGGTACAGGATACAGATTATTTATAACTAATACTACTTAGTAATATTTTATATGTATATATAATATTATGTGTTAAATAATATACAGTGTATATATAACTATTAAAATTGAATTGAATCAGTGGACAATCTCTATACTGGGCGTATTGACCAACCATTATTGGTGATAACTAACACGGAAGTATAGAGCAGAGGCGGATTAAACTGCATATTAGAGCTATAGTAAAATTTTGAATTATATTTTTAAATTCACCGTCACAGTCAACATCTTCCAGTACACATAAACCACAAACATGTACCAAACACACCCAAATACCTAGGCCTAATTGTCGACAAACGTCCAACATGGCCTAAACACATTCATACAATAAAATTAAAATTAAGCAAACGGCTCTACCCATCCTCGGTAAGCACTCAAAACCAAAATTCTCATCTATAATCTTCTTCTTAAGCCCATATGGTTATACGGTATACAGGTCTGAGGCACTGCCAAAATATTGAATATACAAGAAATATAAGTGTTCAGATCAAAAATGATCAGACTCATAACCAATATTCTTATTATTATAATTATTATATAATTATTATAATTATTGTACCTCCTTATTCTCAAACCACATACCCTTCACACAGATCTACACATCCCCCAGAAGACTCAAGCGAAAATGTCCCCGAGATCTTATAAATTAAATACACAAAAACCTAAATAATTTGTAAATTCACGCTAAAGTGCCTTCATTGGTTAAGTCTACCCTTAAGTCACTCGAGCTGCTACATTAATGTTATTTAAAAAAAACATTCATTATTATGCTTATTATATTTTTTTGTTATGTATAGATTGTATAAATTCGTAACTAAAAATAAAAAAAAATATATTTTTAAATAATTCATATTATAAATTATAACATAGGTATATATATTATATATATTTTCAACTCTTCGAGAAATCTCACAGAAAAAATAAACAATAGTCCATAAGTAGGTACAATGTCTTCATTTATTAACTAAATTTGAATGCATTTCGATAACCGTTTGATTTCTTTTTTTTTTAAGTTATATTAATTAGTTATTAAATAAAAGTAGCATTTCCTCAGAGAAGTCATAACAATGAACAATAATAACACAATTAAACAAAATATGATATTTTATAATACATTTTAAGCTTTCAACATAAGATTATGATTAATTTAAATTTAAAATTAATTTAAGAATAAAAATATACATTTATAATTTAATTTAGCCTGGCAGATCTTTCAAACTATTTACTGTTTTAATTTTTAATAAACAGACAATATTTGAATACATTTTATATAATACTGTACCTAACATAATAAATGTCAATAAATATAACGAATAAAATTTATTCGTTTTAAATTAAACGTACAAAAGCACTATAGGTACATTCATACAAATGTCAGTAATTTAAATACTAAAAATATTGATACAATTAAAAGTGTGCTTAAAACTTATACATTTGAAAATCATTAATAAAATATCAAACAAAATCCTACATTTACATCCTCTAGGATCTAGCTATTGTACCTGCATCTCGTTACCAATTTATTATCGGAAATGTCTCGTTCAATAATAATATTATACTGAAATTCTAAATATTCCCGAGGACATTATGATGTTGTGCTCAGTGGATTGAAAATATATGTGAAAATTCATTTGGATTTTTATAAAACAATGAATGTCCTTTTTGACTTTTACATGTCAATAGTGAAAAGCAATAGAATTGTGGGATTTTAATTAATATGAATGTTTTCAATTAAACATAACCTAACCTCTAATAAATCAGGGTAGTTCTAATAATAATTGTGAAAATATTCTGTGTTCTTGAACACAATTTAAATTATAATCACGATAACAGATTTCCTTTGTTTATAAAACTATTTATACTGTAAATCATTGAATGACTATAATATTATATGTATACCTAATATAAATACCTATGTATTAATAAACAACTCATTTTAGGACTTATTAAATATTTTAAAGTGTGTAGTGTAGTGTTTATCAGTGTATGTACTACGTACTCGTGTAATCATGTACATTGTACAATGTATATAATGTTATAACTTATAATCACAGGCGTACGCACGCGGATTGCCCCTCCTACATTTTGTAATGGAAGGTCTAAAATGTATAAGTCTCAGAGCATAGGGGTATTTTAACTGATGTTACTAGAATAAAATTTAATTCTAAAATAAATATGTGGTAAAAAATAAATCAGGTTTCGTGATAAAAAAAAAAAATAAAACGTAAAATGTTTTAAATTAGCGTGCAATAAATTATTATGATTATAACTGCAATAGATATTATTAACTATAAAAGTCTTGCAAATAATAAATAAACTTTGCAATTATCTTAGAAATAGATATTAGATCTAAGGAAATATATAACTTGGTAGGTACTATAGTAATTATATAACACTGATTAATTATGTACATATTATCTGTTAAGAGAGGGCCCAAAAATATTGTAGAACCCCCCCCCCCTAAATTCAGGTCTGCGCACGTCTATGGTGATAATTTATTTATAATTAATTTTGGAAATTATAATAATATTATTTTTGTATTTACTCGGTCTCGACACATATGTATTCAACCGTGCACTGCATTTTCATGATAACATTAGCAAAGTTAAGTTTTTATGTTCTTCATGAGCTTATAAATTATCATAAATATTTGCTAGCTATAAAAAATATGTTTTTGGAAATAGACTTCCAAACATGTATTTTATACCAATACTAAACATTATTTTCTGTTCAAAATTAACTAAAAATTGTGTTGATTTAAACTCTTAATTATCAATGACTTATGCTTGGAAAGTGAAACATAATTAAACATTATACATATTTCATACAAAAAAATAAAAACAAAGAGGTAAATAATAAGATTTAAAATGATCATATTTTTAGTGCCTAAGCATAAGAAAACCAATCAAATATAGTGTCAAGACTCAAGAATATAAACAAAATATGTTTAAATATATTACAAACATGCTAAAACATTCATTCCTGTATGCATAGTCAATATATGAGTCACATAAATTGACTGTGTATACAGACATTAAAACCTAACCTTAAAATGCATGATTTTATAGTATTAACATTATGTTATATTCATATTTTAATACATACTTTTAAATTCAATTCTAGCTTTTGTACTAATTCTGTGTTAGACAAATATGTATTGATCACACTTTTCTCGTGAAATCATTTAAAAATTTACATTAATAAACATTTTCATAAACATTTAAAAATAGGTATCTAAAATTATTATACTATAGTAATAAATAAAGTTTTTTAAACATTATTTAATGTGTTAGGTAGGTACATATAGTATTAAAAATTGTATCAAATTATTATCACGTATCAAAATTCTTAGGTAACTAAAAAATGTTTTAATTACTGACTATAGTAAAAATAAAAACTAGACAACTGAGCAAAAAATTAAAATAACGCCGATTTTTATTATAATATACTAACACTCATTACCTACTAAACAACAGCTATGATTATTTTTATCTGTAATAATATACATATCAAATGGAGCTATAAACAAAGGCTACTAATATATAATATTATTCCATTGTAGGTAGGGTATCTATATGAAATCTCAAAATCATTATAAATATTAAAATTGACAAATTACAAATATGTATTCCTAAAAATTATTTGTGAAAATGAATTATAAGATAAATAGTTGAGTTTTATATATTTGAAAATCATCATAGAAAAAAACAATTTGGTACCAATGAAAAAAAATTATTATTATTTTTACATGACAATCTAAGTATATATTTTAAATTATAAACATAAAATATTAGAAATAATCGGGACTTAATGAATAATTATATTTAAGGCTCAAATTGTAATGGTTTACTTAAAGCTTTATGAAACTCTTATTTTTTTTAAATAGTAGAAGTATATTATGGTATGTAAAAAAATGCAATAATAAATTTAAACTTGTAAAGCGTGCAAATTATGGACTATTTTTACCACTATTTTATTAAAATATTCTTTTACCACCGTTAAATTAATCTACTTTGTGCTATATGAATAGTGTACAATGTACATACAGTTAAAATGTAATTGAAGATTAAACCATTTTTTTTAAATTATGTCAGAGGTAATTTTTTTTTCTGCTTTATTCACTGTATATTGGCAGTGTTTAATAGCAAATGTTAAAATTTAATACAAGTCTATTTTGTGTTAACCTTATTTTATTAGAAATAATATTCTACATCTACTTAGGTACTAAGTTACTATGTTGTCATTTAAAATCAATATTAATACTATAATTTATTATGTTATTGTACGATCAAAAATTCAAACTGGATTAAGTAGAGGTTTGTTATCGCTTCTTCCATGATCAAAGCAATGCACCTTACGAAAGCTATACAATATCGATAAGTATATAATATTGATGTGTTAATAATTTAATATATTTGATATATATTATAATAATATGATAATTACTTATAAAATAAATCATTCATATCCACATTAAAAATAATAATTGTTAGTACAACAATAATACGAGAGCTCTATGGACAACCTTAGAATATATCACAGTATGCCTTCTTATGCTCTCATCAATACCTAAAGTAAAGAGTGGACTCTTCCATGTATCAGCTGAGATATTCCTCTATCAAAGTTAAGCTCATCCTAACTAATTATCAGGCATACGAAAAGGAGTGAAGAAAATTATTGGGAATATCCAGAACCTTTCAGAATCTTGTGATCTTTCGATTATCTGCCAAAATGTAATATACGGAACCGAACGCCAGGGGGTTGTTCCGTGTTCGTTTTTGACTGCAAGTTTGCCAACTAGCTGAGACCCAAAGGGCTGGAGCGTTGTGGAATTTTTATAAGATTCACGTTTGGAACATATTACAGGAAATAATTATATTATAATTTATAATAGTAATAATACAAAGAAAATTACTCACAAAGAAAAATATCATTTATTAAATAAGAAAATAATTAATTTTATGCCAAAAAAGCTAAACGGGTACAAACTTGGACAGAGAAAAAAATCATAAAACAGAGACGAACAAATATATATATTAATATAATAATATATAATGAGCACAACGGGATAAAAAGACCCGCCCAGCGACTTTTGTTTTGTTTTTTCGCTCACGCCATACTTTCAATAACCGCCTAGATATTCAAAATAGGTAGTAATGTAGTCATTTATTGTTATGATACAACGTACAATACCTACATAGATTAATCGAGGCACAAAACATTCGTAGATGGTCCCTCGAATCGTTGTCATGCCTCACGGATATCACCGTAAAAGATCTTGGCCGGCAATACTATTCCATCATAAAACAGAAATTCAATATGCCGGACTGTCGTCTGTCAGAGTATATTTGTGGACAGTGAGAAGCAAAGAGGAAGAGCTCGTAAACTGCAATCGAACGAAAAAGACGGCGTGGTGTGAGTCGATCGTCCTCCGTTGAAAACTAAGTGAACGGCCGGTACCATAATAATATATGATTATAATAATATTTAACAAATTATAATTGCGTGTGATTGAGCAAAAATGGGTGAAAGGGAAGAGGCGTTTGTGGGTATTGGGAACATACGACAGCGCAGGTGGCAAAGTGCAACTTTAGAAAGCACGAACAATAAATTATTATTAAAACAATGACGAAAACAAAAATATAAATAAATGGCCAGAATAACGAATAAACCCAACTAACACTGAACGTTGCAATCTCTCAACCAGGATCAAAGCAATATACCCAAACAAAATACCGCAATCTAAAATAATTCCAAACGTTCTTACTTTTTAGACAAATATAATGGATATAATATGTCAAATATCAAAATGTAGAAACCTTTAAATGTAGGTAATCATAATCTATTCCTACTAAAAAATGCTACTTAAAATAATACAGACAACAAGGACGACGGACAGTATTCTAATAATAAAAAATAGTAAGTAGATAATATAATATAAAAGTTTTATTCTAACGCCTATTTTTTAAAACATATTGTCTATACCTAATTTATAAGTCACAATGAAGTCTATAAGATAATAATATTGACTTTATAGTATGTTATTTATATCTTGTCTTGTCGATCAATTGAAAATTAAACAAAAATGATGCATTGACGCTTATTACTTTGAGGTTGTTGTTTCTAAAATAAACTGGTAATTTTTCATACAATTGTTTAATTATATAAAATTTACCTACCTACTTCACTAACTATGGTTTAAACGAACCACTTCGGCGCTGTATGTCTATTGCCAATTCAGACCCTTCCTTTACCATCTCACAAACCTAATCAAATACCTATTTGGCTATTTATGTATCATTAAATTGCACCGTTATATCCCATAATTGTAATTATTTGTCTTAATATTAAATGTAAATATGGCTGACGCCCGTATTGTATGCTAAAATAAAACTAAAATTAAATTGTAAAAAAACCTTTGCAAAGTCACGGAAAAAGTAAAATGTAATGTATTTTTGACAAAATGTATGATTGTGGTTATTTTTGTATTGGTAGTTAATATATATAAAATAATAATGTGCAATACTTTGTATTTCCATCAACCGTTTATTTTAGTAATAGCTATGCGTATACATAATAATATAATACAGTTTTAATTTATTCACTATTACCTTATTCCTCGTTAAGTTTCGAAAAATTTGAAAACCACTATTTGTCATTCTAATCTTGAATGTAGCAATAGTCTTATACTACAATATCGTATAATTTATATTATAAACCACTCAAATCAAAAAATGAAAAAATCAAATTTATTTGTTGATAATATCATCTCTTTCACAACCATAAAATAATATTTAACCTTCAATCCTATAAATTAATATGTATCGATATTTATTATTTACTATACCTATAACGTAAATGATGTGTGTATTTTCCATAGACATATAAATAAATGGACTGCGCTTAGAGAGAGAAATCATGAAACCGACATTGATGAGAGAGAAAAAAACTGTTGGGGGCAAGCATGGGGGAAATAATTCAATACTCAAATTATTCCATGATATTATTTATGACATTATCAAATATCAATGACGGTTATCACTACTTATCAGTTTTATAATCTATAAATTAGAATAATTTCATGGCATGAATGAAATATAATTATTATTTCTTTCATGATTGCCCCCAACAGTTTCTATCTCACTCACACAATTTACATTTCAGATTCGGATAGATGGTGGGTGAGAAAAGCGCAGTCCATTTATTAATATGTCTATGATATTTTCCTTCCAATAAATCATTAATAATTTTAACATGTAAATTATTATCATATTCGATAAAAGATTGGGCGCATGTAATGAGTTTTATGATTCAATACGGCTTTTTTTTATGTGAAATTTAACAAGATATATTAATTTGTGATAACCTTGAAATCAAACAATTTAGTTTTAAAAACAATATTAATAATTTGCATTCATTCAATTTGTATAATATAATATTTTGTATCGTATAATTTGATCAAACTGTTCTGTTATACTAACACTTAACTTAAAGCGTATATATACACATACAATGTGTATTGTAGGTATTTGTTAGTGTTATCTTTGAGGTAAAAATGTACAAGTTTTTCGGCAAGACCACCCTGTGATAAATAACACGCGTGTTTCTCAATTCAATGGCCGCAACAAAAAGCGACCGTTGTCGTGCCTTTCGCATTTTCAGTGTTTCAGTGGCGTGGTGCAGCAATTGGTTAAAATCGAAAAACATGTCTTTTTGTATCAGAAGAATGCGTGCAATGAACACATCTTCTTCCACAAAACTACTTGTTATGTTGTCACTTATATTACGTCGTTGGAAGAATACCCAATTCTCACATTCGTGGCATGCCTACGTTTTACGATTTAGGTGTATAGGGTGCCTAAGATTTCGCAATAACAATATGTGAGCTACCATTTTCATGGTAAACTTGTGTTATATTATTTTGCGGAAATTTCTAAAAAAAAAAAAAAAAACAAAAGAATGCAATGCGATAAAAATATATAGGTAAGCATATTGTTCACGTTTACGTACGTGAAAATCTATTACACAAGTTTTTATTAAAATTATATTAATTTTTGAAACGAAGTTTTTTATAGCACGATGCGAGACTAGCCGGGAAAAAACGTTCTTGTCGAAATACTATAATTTATAATAGATTATTATAATAATGTTATATAATATAAAGTTCATATTAGTATATTAAACAGTTATTTTAGCCAAAAAATCCAATTTGTATTTCATCATACTGGTCGATATAGTAATGCGATAATACTTTTTAAAAGAGATTTGAATTCGTTATTATATCTTCTTGAGATTGGTCAGTCCACTTTTTCCAATTTCACCCCCCCCCCTCCCAAACTTCTAAAAATGTAGCTTGAATATTTTTAAACGTTGCAGTGTATTATTCGGGATTTATTCAGAATTTTAATCAGAAATCTTAAAATGTGGACTAATCGATTTCAAATAGACATTCTAACGAATTCAGATCAGTTTTCAGAAATATTATCGCATTATTAGATCGATCGGAACAAAAAAAAAAAAGGCGGGAGCGGTAAGTTGTAGTGACGGTCCGCAATAGATTGATTATAAATATCTTGCGTTTATTGATATTATTATAATAATTGATAATACATCACTACACTATACGTCAATCATGCATTCATAATTATTATAATTAATAAAATATATATGTATGTAATAAGCATGTAATATATATATAAGTATTGAACTGTACGTAGGTAATATATTTTTTGTCACGCCTTTTTACACTGCTGTTGAAGCATTGGAAAATAGCAACCTTTATCCGTCCAGTGGGCCGTAAAGTGGGAATTCGGCCGAAAAATTGGAAACCGGAAATCCTCAAAAGTGCTGGGCGCGTATATCACGCGTATTCCATATGCACAACCAGACACTGAAATCTATACCACGGTCATTACAAAACATAAACTTTTGGTTACATCTTATATACATATTATAATCTCCTTGCATGACGCGTAAACATTTTTCTCTCATGAAATATTGTTTTCGTAGAACAGTCTGGTTGTTGCATTTATCCCTATACAGTGCTTTACCTTTGCCGTGATGACATTTTTTTGTGCGTCGCGTTTGGTATAGAATAGGTAATAGAAAACGGGTATAACGCGAGGATTTGAAACAGCGTAATAAGAACTGCATATTATGCATTTATAATTACTAATTAGGTATAAAAATTTGGTGACTTTAACATCAATTTTAATGATGAGAAATTGGAAACTGTTAAAACTTTCCTTATGGGCACATTCAATTTACATATGATAAACAATCCAGCAGAATCTACAACGAGAGATGACACCACTATCGATGCGGTATTTTCAAGATATTTGGAAAAAATTAGATGACAAACACATACGTATCATATTTCAGTTATCACAGGCCTGTAATTTCGATTATTAAATATGATTAATACATATAAAAATAATTAAATAGTAATAATAATAATTTTCATTTTCATTTATTTTTCACATTTACTTATTGATATTTACTTTTGTTTTGAATGGTTCCACTAAAATGTATATGTAATCTATAATATTTGTTCGAAAAGAAACTTCGTTTCTATCGGTGTCGCATGACAGCACTCACTTTTTTATTTATAAAGCGAATATTTACATATTAATAAACAATAAATACAATAATTAGGTAGGAAATACATAACTATATTTCGTAAAATAATTAATTTCTACAGTTAATTATTTTTTTGTTTAGTAATTTTTTAGAAGTTTTACTGTTTTTAAAATAACAACCCATACTTTTATGACAAATGACTATTCTAAAAATGCTAAAAAAATGTATTCATGACCATTTTAAATACAGGTTAGTTATGAGAATTGAACACATGACTTCACCATATTGTGCCCTTTGCCACTTTAATATTTTAAATTCACATTTTTGTCCTATCGCCTATCCGAGTATCTTGAATTTTCGATGATATGCGAATGTATTAGATTTTTATTAAAGCAGGAATATAAAACAATAATGATATTCAATACGATATTCGTCTTTCATACATTTATTTTAATGTAATTTGTTGTTTTGGATTTTACATTTCTGTATAAAAAAATAAATACTTCTATACCTACCTGCATTTTAAAATGATTTATCGTTTATTTTAAAATCTAAATAATAATACATCATTGGTCGAGAACCGAAGCGACCAAAGAGTAGGAAAATCCTTAAAATACTACCACGTCAGTACCGATTTTATTTTTCATTCAAATTGAGATTAAAAATAAAAGCTGGAATAAATGAATATACGGCGAAAGCTTTATATTAAACGGAAGTAAAAGCGCGTGGTATTGATTAAACTCGGCGAGTGAACTTAAAACCTCTCGCCGTAAATTGTTGTTTTTTTAATGCTACATAAAAAAAAAAGAATAATTCGCCTAGGATTTCATCCTCTATATTATAATATCTTTAATAAAATAAACACATTAAAGCATTGAGCAGACGCATGACGCGTATATCTATACAACCGATCTACATAAACTGATGTTTGAAACTAAATCAAAATTTGCAATATTATTATAAAACATAGAATAAGGAATTTTATATGCACTCAAAAACTATCAAGCATGGGTTTATAAATATTTTTTTGTGCACCAATAAAATGCATGGATAAAAAATATGAAAAATGCTCAATATATTTGATCAAAAAACGATTTTCTAATATTATGTTTTTGGAAAATATTGTAACAATTGTACTGCTTTATGCATTTAAACATTTTTAAAAATTCCATGCTACCACTATTATAATTTTGTAATTATTTATTTCGTTTTACATTATACCTACTGTAACAACAATTTTCCATTGAAATTTAAAATATTGATAACAAATTACGTTTTGATTGACTTTATTGCTGTATAATATGATTAGTATTACAATTTTCAACCACAATATTATAATATTATTTCATTTGCATAAGTGTTCAAATAAAATACACTATTTTCAAACAACTGCCTAAAAGATATGTATTAATAAACCATATATATTATTGTTAACTATTGACAACATTATAAAAATAATAATATGTACTTCTTTCTTAGCATAAAGGCTGAACTATTATTAATAGTTAACAATTATCTTGACATACAATACTAACTATAAAAAATATGTGAACCCACAAGAGTCCTTGATTTTTAGTAAGTAGGTTACCTACCTAAGTGAAGTATCAAATATGATTATATTATATAAATATATATTTAAAAAGTTCATTTCTAATATGTACATGAATCCGATGACTCCCATATGTTAGACATGTGTATTTCAGTGTAAGATGTATTATATTTAATTGAAAAAGACTTTAAATTATCGTGATATAGAAAACAAATCTGAGCGAGACTCGTCGAAAAGTGATAATAAACTTAGTAGTTGAGTGTTGACTCAACTATTAAGTATATAATCACTCCCACGCCAAATGCTGAATTTTTGTACTAAAATTTCACAAGATTATGTTACATGTTGTAACAAAATGTAAACAGAATAACTTTTTTTATAACCTACAAGGAAGTTCGGAATTTCAATCTTTAATTCCAAAAGCTAGGGTAAGAGTGTGGTGTGCTGGTGTAACGAAGTTGTTCTTTCAAAATGTCTTCAAAATTCTTCCATTATGGTCAGTAGTCAGTGGCCCAGAAATGTTCATTAAGATATGTGATGTTATAAGTAATAATACATTTTAGTGAATTATGCGGATAAAATCAAAGACACAAATGGTAGGTCTTTAGGGGGCAAACCCCGATAATCATTAATAGCTTATAACTACGGACTAAGGTCTAGGATAATAAAGTATATCATTCAATAATAGGGTTACACAGTTTGATACAGCTGATAATAACTGAATGACTACCCATTTACACACAAATTTACTGATGGGTCATAGACTCATAGGTACCACATTTGATACGATTTTGTCAATATTTTCTACAGTCATACCTAATTCATAATAAGAAATAACTAATAAGTAGGTAATAATAGCTATGATATTATAATATAGTAGTTAGGTTTTTTTTTTAAATTTAATTTACACCAACTTATGAGAAACGTTGTAGTACATGTTCAAGCTTTTTAGAAGAAATTATAAATGTAAAGAAAAATGTCAACTGCCTATAAATAGTTCAAAAAGAGCCAAAGTATTAAAAAAAATTCGGTTATTTGTTTTTGAATTACAACAAAATAACAAAATCGCTTTTGTCAAAAATGAGTGTTGCAATTTTGGATTTTCCTGATGGTTAAGAAAAATACGAGTAATATTTCAGTTTTGCCTCCCCCCTCAAGAAGGTTGGATCTAGTTTTCTACTAGAAACCAGAAGTTACTAGAAGTTGAAAATCAAATCATTTTTTTTATTATGATGAAAAGCATCTTCTGACAGAAAAAAAATAAAAATACATTTGGGAAAAAATACACATCATTTTGTAAAACAATACCTGGCCAATATTTATTGTTCTAACTTAACTACAAAAATATAGCTAAACATGTTTCACCTAAAAACATACTTAAAATATATATTTGATCGTTTCAGATGTCTTGACAATGACGCCAATGGCGGCAATATGAGACCCTTACCGCCGGGTCAAGATGGAGTCGACTACTGTAAAATCCGCAGAGACCGAAACCACCACCACCATCACCACAACAATCACCACAGCGTTGGCGGCAGCAGCAGTGGCGGCACGCTGCGCCGGTCGTCGGCATCGTTGCTGGAACCACCGTCTCCCGCCGAACGGTACCACGGCACCATCGAGGGCCATTACCGTTTGCATGACCTGGCGCTCGACCGGTACGTCCCACCGCCGTCCCCCGAACGGTACTCATCGGGCGCATCGTCGACCGGCCGGTCGTACCAACAACACCACTCCCAACAACAACAACACCATCACCAGCAGCAGCCGCCGGACGATCGGTACTCGTCATCGTCGTCGTCATCGTGTCATGGCACCGCCGCCGGAACAGGAAGTGGCAGTGGCGGCGGCGGCCGCAACCATTATCTTCCGGTATCGCAGAGCACGTCTGAAAGCTTCATGTCACCGCCGTCACCGGTGGCCGAACGGTTCGACTATGCCGCGCGTCACCACGATAGTTATGCCACCGCCGCCAAACGAAACGAATCCGCTTATTCCAGGTAAGCAGGCCCCAACTATCGGTGAATCCACTCGTTTTTCTCGTGAGTGTGCTTTAGGTCACATCTAATGACACCCCACAATGCAACATGTTATTGAGTCATCTCGCTGGACAATATAGTACCGATACGTGTGGACCGATACATTTAAAAAAAAAAGGAATAGAAGTCCTTATCCCGAGTATTGATGAAGACTGTTTAAATTACCTTTTTAAACAATATAATATATTATATACTATCTAGATAGATAAAAGTAAGTTATCTGATTAAGTGTTGATCCTCAGAACAGTAATTTCCTCACCCGCCATTTTACTTTTAACAAAATACGTGTTTGGAACTTCATGTTCTGCCCTAAACTTCTTCCATACCATACTGATAACGGTTCTGTAAGACAAATAAAGTACCTATGACCTATCCACTTTACCTAAATAAATTGGTGTTTTTTTTTATCTAATATCTTGTTAAAAAGTTGTGGTAAGTGTGATATTTTTATATCTGTATTATTTTATCTAGATGGTATTTGATACATAGAATTTACCACTCAGTCCTCGGGGCCCTTTAAACCACCAAATCGTATATTATTCCCATACTCCGATAAAATAAATATAAAACCAAACGTACAACGCATACTGCCATAATTAAATAATTTATACACTATATAATTATTTTACAGTAAACCTCCTTATAACGGACCCCCCCCTATATCAGAAATCTCTTTACAACGGAAAATAACAATAACAGCTAGTCCTGTTCCCGAAAAACCAATAATCCGTATATTTTAGTATCCCTACAACGGAAACTCCTTTATAACTGAAAAATCGATTGGTACTGAGCGATTCCGTTACAAGAAGGTCTTACTGTACATATTTTTTTTTAATAGTAAATCATGTTAAGTACACTGGTGATACCTATTTGTGCACACTTTGGAAATTTTACCTAAAATTTAAGAAATCATCTGCGACCATTTTAAAAATTGTACCTTAAAATAAGTAGGTACCTATGCGCACATATTATATCAAAAATGAAACAAACCATCGTCGGCTAATAGATGAACCGACGATAAAGTACGATACTATTGATATTTATATGCTAGTCTTATTCAACAAACCTTCATAATACCTTTCCGGACCGACAAAACTGCACACCTTTCGTTTTCGAAGAGTTTATGGTACTTGCAAAAGGTATGAATATATTATGCTTATTTGACATATAAGTCATCTAGGTGGGTCCCATAATTAGGGAAGCACAATTAAGGAACATTACAATTGGCCCCAGTTATTTAATCATATTTTAATCCAAAATAATAATTATCAGGGTCTGTGCTGCTGCTACGATTCTAGCCCCTCTTCTAGAAAAATGTCCCTAGTTGCGCCTATGACTATACCTACATATTAATCACAGGCTCCCGTAAGGTAAGCATAATATAAATATATAATTGTATATGAATTTACGATGATGCTTATAAAAATGCATTGTATTTACATGACATGTATTATATTGTGTTAAACGTGCAGACAATTTAAGTAAGAATTCGGTAAAATTGGCTTAAGACATATTGTTATAAATATTTATAATTTTACTGTACGTTATTTTCACTTCCATATTTAAACACGGTGAACAATAGTAGTTAATAAAAAATATAATAACATACATATTAATAAGAAAAAATAAAAAAATTCACGAATAATTAAATAAGTAAGTATTATAAACTAACAATAATAATTTTCCTGTATAATTAATATATTATTAAATGACTTATCATATTTTCCAACTGGTCTGAACAACCAAATGTGCTACACCAATTTTTTAAAAACAAGAGTAAACTTCCCATAACCCTTGAAAAATGTGTGCACAACGATTTATCAAATTTTAGGTCAAATATCCAAAATGAGCGCAAACGGTTGACAGCCCTCTATAATACTATAATACTCTATAGTGATCCCTTGGACCTTAGAAGTAGGTAATACTGCTAGTCTGCCTTTTATATACTGAGTTTGTAGTTTTTTTTTTTACAGCAAACTTGGCAAGAAATCATTACATTAAGAGGACGCATCAGTAAAAACTTTTCTCTGTCTTACACACGTATGCAGTAAAAACTTCTCCCTGTATTTTTCTTGATGTGATTACATTGCTTAAATTAAGGTGTTATAACCGATTATAGGAAAGAATAAAAATAATAACATTATCTGTGTTTAGTTAAATGTTTCTTTTGATATTATGGTTTTATAGAAAGGTATTAGAATTATTTTTTTTAAATTTTCTAGGTATTTATAATAATTTATTTTATTAGGTATTAAAAAGCTTCTGATAAAACATAGATAATCTTTATAATTTTTAATTAGATTTTAAAAATACCTTAACTCAAACAATTAAATGCAATGCAATCACAATGAGTGAATTACGAAGAGAGGTTTGGAACTATAATAGGTAGAGACATGTAATATACGTGCACGTGTGTAAGACAGAGAAAGAATGATACTATAATGTGCTATCTTAGGAACGAATTAGATAAGAGGGTACGTTTTTCTCAGTTTCTCTAACGGGGTTATCTAAAATGTCTATTTTATGGTTGGCACCATAAAAATGAAAACAATAAAACGATGCGAGAAAAGAACCTATTGGTTCATAGCTATATAAAAAACAGCAACCCCAATCAAAGCTAAATTTATAATGTCATGCTATAAAAAATATTGGTCTCACTCACTTTATTGTTTATGTGTTTGCGATGATCATAGGAACGGTTTAAAACGATGATACAATATTGTTGTGACCGATGAGGGACTACAAATGGTCCAAAGGTTTTTTTATCTACTTTTTTTGATACTATTTCCTATGCACTTTATCCGAGTACAGTGAAACATAATAATATTATATAACGTATTATATTGGTAGATTTTTATTATAATTACGAGGATGTTGAAAATTCAAAGATTTTTTAAAATTTAGTTATTTAAATAGCAGAACGGTGCAGTAACGATTTACTATACTTTTACTATATTTACCTGTTTTTTAAGAATCATGGTTTTTGGAAACCTTGTTTTAAAATTCAATATACGTAATACCTACACTAAAACGTATCTAATATATTTTAAATTTATAATATACAATTATACGAATATATTATTACAAGCGAATCGTGTATTACACGTCAATAGAATATTATGTTTTAAGTCTTAAAACTTTGAATGGTTTAGGGAATTACTCACGAACGCAATATAATATTGTCTAAATAATATAAAATAGTGCCAACTACAGTTCCGACCATCTTTATATATGCTTTTCTTTAAAGACTATAACTCTCACTTCTCAGAATAAATGCACCACTGAATAATAAATCATTGTATAGCATATTATACTATAATATTGGATGTCCAAACTCTAAATGTAGGTATACAATGCAGCTTTTTGAAGCAAACATCATATTAGTATTAAGTATTTCCTTTTATAAATTACATAATCCCCTCCGCCGGGTGAACCCACTATACATTTATGAAAAACCGAATAACATAATATGTATACATATTAAATTCATTTAAAATTGATGGAAAATGTTTTACAATGTGTGTTCAGTTGACAAGAGCTATTTAATAAAATTAAATTGTAATCATACGAGGTAAATAAATTTTTTATTTTGTTTATACTACTAAAGCTATAGCTTAAACGAGTAAGGCGTGCGGGTTTATTATTTTAATACTTCAAAACTGAAATGTATTATAATTATAATAAAATGTAAATTCAAAAACTTTAATTTAAATATGCGTATAATAAATGTTTCTGTCCTGCAGAGGGGGGTCAAACCCAAGACCCCCGTAAATACAACACTGAACGTTTATATTATACATATATGTAATATAGTTTCCAGCTAAACCACTGCGTAGTATAAGGTACCTATAACTACTACCTTCACAGTTTATATTATATTCAACCGGCAGCATAATTTAAGACAGTATGGCAGAGTATTGATTATATAAGTATCGTATACCGTATACCTACCCCAAACTTACCTTCACGCTCGCTGTATGTGTGTGTGTGTTGCGGTACTCTATACAAAAGGTTTATTTTAAAATTCAACAAAAGCTTATAAACGATATACACATACATATTATATTTTTTTAACCAGCTAAAAAAACACGAAAAATAATTTTTCTCCGGTATTTTTTCCCCCTAGTTGGCCAAATTCCTCAAAGCTTTTATGAAAATAAACACGCCTGTATATACGTAGGTACGTCCTGCACGCAAATTATATGTACGAGGGCGGTATATCTTACCGAACCAACATTTATTTTCTAGTTTAACCGATTTTTCTCTAAAACTTTTTAAACATTATAATATAATACCATTTATTTCTCTATGTGGATGTGGCTATACGTTGGTATATACTTTTTAATATATTCACGTTTTTCGGGAGAAGTGATACGGGGTTTCGGTCGCCAGTGATTTTAATTCACGAGACACTGAGCGGTAAGCACTCGATATTAATATATACTGCAGTGATACCTATCTATAATAGACACCATAGGGGAATTAAAATGTGTACACTAATAAGAGCTGTCGCTATTAGGAGGGTAACAATAAAAGTAGCAACGTATTTATAAATATGTGTTTTATTTTATATTTGATTGAATTAAAATTGTAGTACGTCATATAATATTATCAAATATCAATAAATACATATAATTTAGTTAGATAAATACTCGTGTATAATTGAAAATTCTCATATAGTACCTGAGATTTTCCGACATTAAATCGTTCGGGTATAGGTACATTTCTTTGGGTGTCAATTAGTTTTGAAATAAATTTAAACGTTTTCTTTTACATTGTGTATTAATCACGTACTTGAGCGAAATTCAATGATATATTCCGTCATAAATACATGTATGTACAAGTAATTTAGTACGATAATTGTATCTTATCTTATTTTTACGTAGATAAAATAAATAAAATGTCCATTGTTATACAATTGTCCATGTATCCTTGTCTATTATAAAAGAAATCCGTTATTCTACGGTTATTACTTATATTTCCACGGCATACATAAATTCCGGAGTATTTAGAAGTGTCCGCCATTGAGGGGTTTTGCTAATAAATAAATATAAATAAATACGAACTACACGGGTGAGACGACACGTTTTTTTCCTTTTTATATACTGTGTTTATATACTTAATAAACTTGCGGGAAAATACCATGCGGCGGCCCATACCACACACACACAATTGATTGTCAAAACGGTATAAATTATTATTATAATGACGAAAAAACACGTGATACCGTGCAAAACTATAGTGAATAAATGTCTGTGCGGTGTGTTATAGATCGTGCTCGAAATATTGATTCCGGCGGCGATAATACGAAACACACGATAATAATTATTAGACCTATACGACCCTCTTATATACCTATATAATCTATATTATAATCACGCGTGGTTATAGATACTAGTATATATTTTTTTTTTAAGAGTGGTGGGAGGGCGGGTGGGGGTTGTGGCTTCAATTACAGAGGTTATTAGCCTTTGGAACTGTGGGGGATGGAACTGTGGTTTTGTGTGAACACGTGTGTGTTTGGCAGATATTTTAGTGGGCACCCGTAGGTATCTGCCATGCCCGGGTGGGGGATGGCGGCACTTCTCTCCGGACACCGTGACTTGCCCGAAGAAAAATGCCACCCGCGGCCGAGTTCGAACCAGCACCGGTGTGCATCGCAACCGACGCCTTAATCTGTTCGGCAACACGAAAACAAAATTCACTATACCTAAATGACGTAGCGCATAAGTATAGTACTATTTAGTCTTTCCGAATCTACAAAGTTTATATTTCCAATAATTCCAATAGTAATTTTGAACATTCTTATAATTAGCGAGTAAGACAAAAATTCAATAAAATGTGTTTGATTAATTTATAATATATAATATGAGAAATAAGACTATACTTGAAAATATCACTTACAAAATTCTAAAACAGCAAAAACTGGTATAAATAAGCGAAAATTAGCAACAATAAATGTCTTATAGGAAATTTCAGCAGGAATATATGAAACAATTTTTATTTAAATCGAGATGTTCTAAGATTTACCAAACAGAAAAATACGCAAATGTTAGAATTTGCTAGCACCAGTGTAAAATAAATAATACCTAATCATCAATGTATTACGTCTTGTCGTAGATACCACATACCGGCTGAGAGGTTTGTTCCGATTGTTTCTCCTGACGATGGTTACGACGGCCACTACGACCGGTGTGACGACGCGGCATACAGCTCCCGAAAAGAGGCAGCCGCGTTGTACTCGAGGGCGTCGGCGATCGTGGACGCGATGCCTTCTTCGGCGGCCGCTCTGTCCAGGGCGTACGCGACAGCCACCCTGAGGCCGTCGAACCGCTGCTGTACGGGGCCGCTGTACAGTGGCGGTGGCAGCGGTGGCGTGGGAAGCAGCGGCGGCGGCGGGTGTGGTTACCAGTACGGCACCGTCGGTCGGTCGCGGTCACCCAGGGACCTATCGCCTTCCGGACTGGTCAGACAGCAAGCCACCCACTTGTCTTCCACAGGGTCGCCGCCAAAAGGTCCGCCGAACAACAACAACGGTGGTAACAACATCAACAACAACAACAACAACAGCGCGTGCCTGGTCCAGTATGACGCGCACTCGACTACGCTGCCCCGGTGTAGTAGCGCCAACGTGGTTTGTGCCGGACAAAACAGTTACGACGAACCGGCGGCCACTAGTTACGGTGGCTCTCACGCGTCCACGCGCCGCATATCGTCGTCGTGCATCAGGGAGAGCTCGGCGCTGGCATGCTGTTCAACGGCTACTTATACTGGCCACGCAACACTGTCCGGCGTCAAGAGCGCGGCGACCGCGACGTCAACGGCTGCGACGACGGCCACGTCCACCCCGTCGGCCGTCGCCGCAGCAGTAGCAGCAGCGGCGGCGGCGGCGGCAACTTCCACACCATCCACTACCACCCAAGCTTCCGGCAGCGGAAGTGGCGGTGGCAACAACAACAACAACAACAACGCACACTGTCCTCCGGCTCAACCAAACAACGCTTCTTGGTAAGCATATGATATATATATAGGTAAATTAATTAACAAAATTAACTTGAGTTCGTAAGTCAACGTTTAGCTACAAAGCAGAAGTTAATAGTTCATAGGTAGTTGATAACAAACAATATATTTAAGTATTTAACTCTAAAAGTTTGAAGTTAATATAGAGACAAATATCAACGTTACACGGATAAAAAGAAATTATAGCTATAATTATATTTTTTTTTCTATTAGGTACCTACTATTTGGTTCACACATATTGTATATTATAATAAATATATATATACCAGTGATTCTACAACTTTAAATTTTTTTTCAAATAATAACTAGTTTTTTTGTTAAAAATGCATTCTATACTATTCCTTTTTATTTATTACGCACTACCTGTAGTGGCTAGGTGAATGGGTAGGTAGATAAATAGCCAAATAGATGCACTGACACACCGCGACCGTACACGTTTACGTTACCCAAATTATTAAATCAAGAAATATCAATTTTTTTATATTTTGTATTTATAATTATACAATGTACTTAAGTATGATGAATCAAATAAAATAATTAAGTAATGAATTTTTTGCAACTACATAATATGGTTATAAAAAATATGTTTAAACTTATTATTACCTATTTGTTATTATGTAGGTACCAGGTACTTAGTGGCTAGTACCTATATAATCTATATAAAAATGAATGTTTGTTTGTCTGTGTGTGTTTTCTTTATGAATTCCTAAACGACTGGACCGATGTTGATGAAATTTGGTACAGAGATAGATTAGACCTCTGGGAAGAAGATAGGCTAATTTAAAAAGGGAAAGGACCAACTCCGGGAGGTGCTCAAACAGGGATTTTCAGATTTCCTATGGAAATTTTTGTTTATAAATGGTTGCCATGGGGTTTAAAGCTATTATAATAATAATTATTGAATGATTTATATGATCCAAAATAAAGCGAATATTGTTGTAACAATAGGACTTAGTGTATTTTAACCGTTATGTTATAAAATAAAACATATTATTCATATAGAGTTGGCATTTTTAATGGGCAACGAAATGCACGGGATCAGCTAGTAATTTATAAACATAATTTTACTTATCTATTATTTTTTGTTTTAACTAGAAAAATATAAGTTATTAAAATGGATTTTGTAACGCTATAGGCTATTTAAGTTAATTAGAAAAATAACTAACTAGGTAATTAATGTACACCTTTGTGGCTTCCTGTAGCCGGTAATCGGTATGTTTTGTTGTAGAGACTCAAGTCGGTCATTAGTAATTGTATAGAGTAGGAGGAGCGGGGCATGAAGCCGTTGTTTTAAAAAAAATGATGACTAACAAATTAAAATCTTTAAAAACATTTTTTAACACTTTATAAAATTAATTCACAAAATGTATAGTGAACCATTATCAACCCTCCTCAGAATCGGTCTATCGTAATTCTATTTGTCATTGCTTTCAAACAATATATAATGTACTATAACAAATTAATAATAAATAAATAAACTCCTGATAGACTTTCCCACCAGGGGAAGGATAAAAATTACCTGTAGTCTAATATAAGTTTAATGTTATAACTTATAGCGATTATATGTTAAATAGTACATGCTGTTAAAAATTCCCATGGGAGAGGGGGGGTCAATGTCTCCCTTTCCCCCTTGCGTATAAGTAGGTATTATACATATAATAACATCTGATATATTATATTATTGGGTATAGAAGAGGTTGAAATTATAAGCTTCCGAAATTCAGTCCTCATATATAATTTTACTGTGGCGGGTATAACTATAGTTATAATATGGAGTATAAACTGTGCCGAAGATAAACATCATCTTACATATTTTCAGTAGCTCATATGAGATACAACTGTCCGTTAATATTTTTACTATGTACCTTATGTAATTAATGTTAAATAACTAAGGAAAACATTGTATGGAAGTGGAATATGGTATGTGATTCTATAGTTCCGTTCTTTGTACAACATCCTTCATTCACTTGCCTAAAACTTCGTGATCTATGTAATCCTTGTGTGACCTACTTAAATGGTGTAATCCTTTAGAAAAGTACCAACTTTGCTTTTATTTTCACTCTAAAATGTACATATTTTCAGCATTTATAATATAAAATGTTATAATTTTTGTTTTGGACTTTTGACTTTACAACAGTGTTATTTATTAATTATCATCAATTCTACTTGATGTGTTTTTACATATACTAGAACAATTTCAACACTCAATAGAGTATTAGTATAGTTTCCTCCAAACCGTTAAGAACACATGGTAGGGGAGAGAGTATAAACAATCTTCCGATATTTTAGATTCTGAGCGAAGCGATGAATGTATTGATTTTACAATGATGTGTGTTTTATTTTTTATTTTTTTTTTTGTGTCTGTCATCACCTTTTAGGACAGTAAAAGTGCTTGAATTTTCTTCAATAGTAACTTTTATGATAGGAAAGTGAATCTTGTTGGTACTTTGGGGGGTCAAAAGTAAAAATTTCTCAGTAGTTTTCAAAAGCGCCGTAAAAACAAAAGAAAAATTAAGGAAAAACGGGAATTTTTACGCAAAATCTGTTTTCGAGAAAATCGATTTTGGTTTTTGGTGCAACTCTAAATACATACAATTTTGACTGAATTGACTGACTGTTTATATTAGCATTTTCTATATACCATAACATTTTCCAATTATTTTGACTTATTTTGAGCTGTTTACGGACATTGTCAGTTTTCAATTTTTTTAGTTTTTTTTTCTGTAAATATCAATAAAATTTTATTTGTTGGGTAAAAAAGCGTGAAAATTTAATATAAGGCTCCTGATATATCGTTCAATAGCAGTTGATAAATATTAAAAATACATAGGCACAATTTTTTTTTATAAGCTTTTAAGTTCAAATTTTCACAACATTTATCAAATTTATAATTTAATAATTATTTTGTAGTTAAAAATTTATAAAATGTTCAACTTTTATAGCTAAGGATTGAAAATTGAAAACAAGTTTCCACGTAAATAGGTTATATATAAATTACTTTATTCACAATATAATATCATCAAATATACTAGGTAATATATCATAGGCTGACTGACCGTTTTCGCTCAGAATCGTTTTTTTTATACAATGATATTATATCATTGAATTCAAATTTAACCCCATCCATTACAGTGACCCACTTGAAGTCTACTGTACAGCAGAGCGACATCCACTTACCCACCTTTTTTAGTTTTTTTTTTATAAGGAAATCGTTATTATTGATTTTACCGCGGTGTTATTAACAATAACTTACTTATAATTGGTTATTGGCATAAATGTATTAATATGATATGAAATACTGTGTAATCCGAAAAGTATTTTTCATCATTTAATTAAAAATCAACCCCATAATCGACTGAATGTCTAGAATCATAAGTAGATACATCCTTTTTTTCGCATAAGTGCGGCACTTTTCAATTCACTATTATACATTATATTTCCCTATTAAAATGTATAATAATATAATATATCATACATGCAATAATAATAATAGCTAGGTAACAGAGTTTTATCGCTTTAAAAAATTAAAAAAAATTTTAATTTTAATTTTACCATGGCAACTTTTTCCCCACGCTACTATACGTGTAACAATATACGTCACGCAAACGCTTCAAACCTATGATTTTATTTATGGTCGTGGCATAATATTATAATATCGCGTCTATGATTACGACCATGGAACAAAATATTTAATTAAAACCTTTACGCGTTGTATCGACGAACTTGAATTTTTGTAAACATCACCTATGTGTACGTTGATGGTACTTGTGCTACATATAATATATAATATATTATAGATAGGTAGATAATGATTATTTTCTATTGTCTCGTATAATATAAAGAGCAGGACGCGTGATACATCCACTCCTAACGATGATGACGACGTTATCCCTCGTAAGTCGTACAAAAGACACTGACGTCTTCGAAATATTACCTTTTATACTCTATTAGTAAACGAGTTAGTTGTGTTAGACTAAAGCACGGTTTTATATACAGCTTGGTATTAGATCTTGATGGTTGAAATTTGATACCGACATATATGCAGTCGTAATTGTATATCCACATCATTCACTTCTTCAGCTATGTACAACATAAACTGAACAAACGAATTTAGACTTTCGCAGCAGTAATTATATTTGTCAATGTTAAAAAAAATGAAACGTTAACTATACAAAATATTAAATATCAGATATTTGTTTTTCTTCTACGCGTTATAATAATATTACATAATGTGTTTATCAAGACTTAATAATGACCGTTAAGTATGAATGTGACTGTAATAGAAAGCTCCTAGCTGATAAACCATGTAGACATTTTCATTTTATAAACTATTTTTAAAAACATTATATTACTAAACACAAGCGTGTACAGTTTTATTATTGTTTCTGATACGAACTGTGTGAACTGTTGTTAGTATAAAATGGTTTAATATTGTATACTACCTAAACACCTGACCTGTAAATTATTCAGTTATGTTGGACTTTTTTTTGTTTTCAATTATTTAACTATAGGGTTTGTTTAAATGTTGTACTTAATGGTTTTGTGCCAATGGCGTATTGAGTAGCCAATGCGGCAATGCTCATAAATCATAAATCAAAATAAATAAAGAGGGTATAGTTTTTATAAATAAAACACATCAACATTTTTGGAAAGAGATTTGTCAAACATATTCAGGTAAATTTTAACATTGTTAATGGACTATAATAAATTATTTGTTTGATGATAATTATGTTTAGCAAAAATCGTATGATTATTATTATTATAATTATTTACTGTAATTATAAAATTTATATAAAAACTGAAGAACTCCTTTATGCTACTTTAATATTTAATACATTTTTACTTTTTATTAAACAGACTTATTTCAATTTTATTTAATATTAACATTTGCAACTATTTAAAACATAAAGTAAAGCCTAAGTATAGTACCACGTATAAATAATAAGTAGATAACCTACCTATACCTATATTGAAATCCTATAATCATTATTTTACTATAATTCTCAAAGTAATAAATGTATACCTAATATATATGTATAATAGGTATACCTATGGTATATTCTAAGATAATTTTAAGGAATATCGTAATAAATTTTGTTTCAAAAAAATCATATAATTTAATTGTAATAGATTTAAGTTTTTAAATTTCAATGCTTAAAATAACGTCACCAACTTTTCATAATTCTAGTCTAAACATAAAAAGTATACTGCACCTATCCATAAAAAAACTTAGATGTTGAGAAGAGGGTTTTTAGTAACTTATTGGTAAACTCAACTGATAAATGTATGCATTGTGAAGGTAAAACGACGCAGTATAATAAGTACAATTTGTATACATTTTATTTAAAGTTAAAAGAGAAATCCATGCATATTTGTGTTAAAATCCTAAAACAAAGGGTAGGTACCTACACATAATATTATGTATATCTTTATACAGAATTGTAGTTGCCTACTGTCGTCGCTCGTACCATTAAATACTGTTTATTTTAAATAATATTGTGGAGTACCTAGAGCTTTTAAATTATTATTTTTATTAAAACCTTTATGTCAAGAATGTTATAAATACCTTATACATAGATCAATTAACGATTTCCCCAAAGGCTATTTTTTATCATGCATATAATCACATAATCATATCTAACTAAAATAAACTTATTAAAAATAACTTTTTATCAAAGTTATCCATCATAATAACAATAATTAATGTACAGCTTGAGTATATTATTTCTGTAATAAATTGATTCGTTTTTTTTATTTCATAAAAGTTAAAATTCATTCACGTATAATTTGACCATTTCACCCTGTTCAGGTAGGTCGTAGCCTCGTAGGTATGTTAATTTGAGAAATTGGATAGGTACCCATAACTTTTAACAATAATGAAATAAAATAAAATATATATTATATATGAGTATATTATATTATAGCCTAGGTATAGGTTAATTTTTAAAATGTTATGTAAGCCAATATATATGTAGGTCAACACAGGCTTTTTTCGTAGTATTTCCATCGTAATGCATATAGACATAATATGGTTACATAATATCACGAACCTATACAACATGATATACCTACATGGCTCATTTGTCATGTTAATATTAAAAAATTTTTTTCAATAGTCAAACACACATACATTTGAATGAGCACCGACAACACGTCCATAAAACTGCAGTAGCTTTTGCAACGTGGTCGTTAAAATTATATTTACAGTGTATGTAATTCGTTTTTGTATAAGTTTATAATATAATATATACGCGCAATGGCCTGACAGATAAATTGTAAATTGTCAATTGTCGTCGAAATAAAAAAATAATATTTCTAACAATAACAATATAATACAATTTACTCCTAGTTTTATAGTTTACATAGGTACGCACTTCGCCTATACATATATATTATGTAACTTGTGTAACATATGTTATATGTATATTTATACAATATAATATATACATATATATATTTCACTAGTGTTCACAACACGTATACTACACATATACATATATATATTATATGTAATTGTATTGACGATTTTAGAAATCCTGAAGCGTATCGATAATGTGTTTATATATACACCGACTACCAGTTTATATTAGGTATTTCGAAAATATATCGGTATGAAAACCACGTACTATTATTATACGCTATATCTCCGAGTAGGAACTTATTATTAGTTATTACTAATTTCGCATTGATTCACAATACAAATACCAACACGGCCACTAACACACATATATAATATTATTATAATACATTGGCTGTATTGTTGATTAATCATTATTTTTTTTTGCAACTAATAAATACCACTTAACTCGATGCAAATACTCATTAACTACCTGTATTAATATTATTGTTATTGGGTTTCTATTATTCGCTGCTATTGTTTTACGTATTTGCGTGTAGAGTTTGGTATTATAAATGCCAGCAAATGGTATAATTATTATTGTTAGGGGTCTTATCGTAATTTCCCATTATGTCCGACTTCCCAAATCCCACTAAATATTATATAATATAAAAGTACTCATCTATATTATTATTATATTAAGTTTTTAAGTATTTGTTTCTTGTTTCTTCTTAGAAGATTCGCTTGAAAGACATTTTTTATAAATCATTAAAAAATAATTTTAACATTAATATTTGTTGATATACCTATTTATATATATACCTATTCATACACTTTAATACCTTATAGCCTAATTAGTTTTTATAGTAAAGTGTAGTAAACTGTCAACTATAAAATATATTTATTTTATATCAATTAGGTACCAGTTACAACCGATTTGTGAATAATTGCATTGTTTGTCATTGTACTTATATTCTTATATTCTTATATTATTCACTCAATAATTATATCTTTCATTATGGTTACAACTTACAATAGAACATTTTTATTTATTATTTTTTTAAAGTTAGATAGATACACGACAATTAGGTGGGTCACCTTTTTATTCTTAAATTTGTACATAATGACTAATGATACAATATATTATGTTCAAAAATCAATCCGAATTGCAGAGCACGGGTTAGTATTCATATAAGCGAGCCGGCTTCGTTGATATAAAAGCGTTTCATAGAATTCGAAAAAAAATGACACGATTTACACCAGCACAAAACATTATTTTTTAATAGACTATAAATTATAATAAAACGTATAAATAAACTCTTTTAATAAAAAAAAAAAACTCATCGTTGTATAATAAATATATTCACCTTCGAGTTTTAAAAAGTGACGTGTGATAAAAAACAAAACTCGACTGACAATTTCATATCTGCCTCGGTCGTGCAGTGGACTCTGCAGTGATATGATTATTAGTCTGTTCTAGAGGGACGGTATAATTTTTCTCTCAGCCGAAATCCGTATGGATTTAATATACAACGCCCAACCAGCTAGCGCCGTCGCGTGCGTAAAAGCGGCCCACCACTCACATCTCCTTCATTTTGGACACTTTTTAAATGCTATATCTATATAGTACAGTCACAGTTGCACTATATAATACAATAGGTGTTACATTTCCATTCTTATATAATGTATACTTACTGTATTTTTAAAAACATTGAAATAACAACAATGGTAGTCGACGAGTAGGTAGGTATAATCTATACATATATTTTTTAAATTGTTAGTAAACAATACACTGCATGGTTACACAGCTTTTTTATTTAAAAAAAACTTTCTGCTAATGATTTTTGAATGGGTAATACATACATATTCTGTATAGGCAGTTGACATAAAGATAGGAAATTTTATAGGTCAGTACCTTTTTTTTTTTATTATTATTAAAAATATATTTAATTACAATCTATACAACATCTGAACAATAAGTAATTTTGATTTAATATGTAATTTACATAGCGAGACTGACGGATAAGGGAGGGCACTCAGTAGTGCCACCTGACAAGGTCGGTACCTACAACAATATTATGAGGGGTAGGTCTCCTAAAATTATTTGAGCAACACCAAATTATTTTATGATACACGCCACTGTATATTGGTACGCAATAATATTATATTATTATTTTTATTATTATTGTTTATTTCTTCGAAAAGATAATGGGCCCCACTGAATAGGTTCGTAAACCAACTGTATACCTAGTATGGCACGCAAGCCAAAGATGACACGTTGGCCAAATTTAACGGCACTAGAAAATATTTTTATTTCATAGTTCAATCTTGCATAACTGCATTTAGTGAAAAAAAAATTATTTATAATTTACTCAAAAGTCAATACTCGTTTGTCGTGTAGTACTGTTGTAATCGTGTACTCGTGTCAACACACTACCTACCTACATACAGTTGTGAAAGTTTGTTTATTTTTCACATTTTCTGCATCAAGACAGAGGATTAATGCTTTAATAGATGATGCTAAATTTTCTGCTTGTGTTTCATTCAAATATGCGAAGCTTACAAACTGCACTCCTGAAAAAAAAATGTTGGTGGATTTTTTGAAAACCTCATCACCCGATCACCCTGATGAAAAATGTTTACAGACGTAAAATGTTTTAAAAAATTGATTCAAAAAAGATTTATAGCATCCCTAATAGGTAGGTATAAAGTATAGTTTGTACTAAGCTATATTAGGTTATCAAAAACTAAAAGAGACTATACTATAACCAAAACTAATAGAACATTTCTAATCGTATAAAAATACTATAAACAAAAAATTATTGTCGAAAATGGCATGTGTCTATAGATACAATTATTACTTATGATTATCTGGATTTGTTCGGACAAATAATTAATGAAATTGATTTTGCTAGAAAAAAAATATCATATGTTGTGCTTATAGTTCAACGTTTCTATCAATCACAAAATAATACAACCATTAATATCTACCTACCGATATTATAATTATTAATTCATAATGTTTTCAGTAGGTATGTTTACATTATTTTATCAATTTGTGGTCAAAAATTTCTGGAGGCAACTCTCCTTTCACTCCTTCCGCCATTGTCCGTCGGTCTGTACAAGATACCTGCAAAGTTATAATACGGAAGATCAATTTAACGTAAAGCTTTCATTAGGTATTTCAAAAACGAATAAACCAATGAAAGTAAATTCAATATCAAATTATTTTTGATTAAATGTCAAAACTTAAATTCAGTAGGTATTTACTAAAATTATTACAATTGGTATACCTCCATATTTTGGACCCCCCTCCTGGAAACAATGTTTGGTTACCGCCTTGAGTCCAATAGCTGTATGCAAAATAAATCAGGTAGGTATAGTGTTGTATATAGGTGCTTCATCTCCATTCTCAATAATGTGTTACAACATTTTACTTTCATTTTAAAATATGACCATGGTCACGGAAATCATCGCGTATTACAACGCTGCCAAATGGAAGGCGAGTCTGTTCGTGTACCGCAGTCTATAATAATATAGGTAATAGGTAATGGCATCCGTGTAAGGTGTACGACCATCAGCTGTATGCCTGTACATCTGTCTTATGGGATCTAGGTCAATTCATCGAGTTGTCAAATTTATTCGTTATCAGAAACTAAATGAAGATTTTTTTTTAAATTTTACCACAATTTATTGATACTAATAACGTGATCGAATGACTAACTTTTTTTATTTATAAATTGTTCGCGACAACCGGATACCGTCTTATCAATAAGTACCTACCGCAGCACAGTGCACGTTCTCGACTCGGCCTTGTATCGTAGTCGTATCAGTATTCACTATTCATTATTCAGTCGTAGCTCGTATAGCGATAAGTATAATATAATTTCAATATTTAATGACAATACATTTAATATTTTAATAATATTAAATATCATATTAAAGTACTAGCATTATGCGATATTCTTACAATATAATACTGTCTCCACATATCTAGCTCAGTGGTTTTCAACTGATGTGCCGCGGCACACTGGTAATGTGCCTCAGGCATTCTCTAGGTGTGTCGCGAGCTTTTGAAATTTTTTTTATTAATAATTATACTTAATACAAATATAATATAATAAAATATTAATTTATATTTATAATAAAGTACAATTTCGTTTATCTAATTCGGTATAAAAAATTAAATTATGACCCAAAAAAATGATGTTGTTGAAGAAAACGATGTTTGTGGCTGAGACATATGACGTGAAAATACCTATTGTGAAGAGCACAGTTTACGTGTTTAAAAAAAGGTTGAAAACCACTGATCTTGCGGGTAATGTTAACAAAATTTACATTTATCATGTGATTATTAGTTTAAACAACTATATTAGTTATTAAGGTAACAACTTTACTAACAAATTTAACTAGAAGAATATTTTGCTATTTTAGAAATCATTTCACATTTTTTTTGTATAATATTATCTACATTCTACCTACAACGAAGATGAATAAGTATAAAGTAGGTAATATATAATATAGTATATACCTATTATGATACAACAGATTAGCTGAAAATCTGTGATGATACCTAACTATTATGATCAATGATCTTAAAATATCAGAAAACGTAAACAATGCAGTAACTTCTTCGTTAGTAATATTTTATAAGATAGGTACGAACTAGTAACTAGTAACTACTAAGATAATTGAAATGGAAATATTATATAATTGATCATGATTATGCCTATAATTATTATAAATAATAATATTAATAATAAATTGATCTCAAGAAGATCCTGCTTTTCAAATTTGGCGATTGGTTAAAATAAATTACTATTTTTGTATCACCACAAAGTATCACCGAACAATATTATTGAAATATTATCACTGATAACACGATGGAACGTAAATAAAATGTGATAATAAACAACGATAAGGTCTAAACTAAGACCATGAGCTATAAATATCAAAATAAAGAATCCTCTATTCTCTAATGTTCGTGTCTAAAACGAACGCGTTTTTTACACATTTTGTAACCAATCAAAAATTATCAAATTATATTAGCCATTAGGTATATTTTCAAAATATTTTATTGATAGCAAGTACAGGTTGGAAATTAAAATAAACTTTTCTAATTTTTACACGATTTTAATTTAATTTAATTTTCTTTTAGGAAACCTGGGTTTGCCAAAGGGTTGACTATTCAAGCTCAAACAAACTCAAGATCTCCACCACTCTCCATAACTTCAAGTCCTGGATCTATTCAATCATCTAGCAGGTGTGTTTTATAATACATTTTGTTATTAGCTAAATAGGTACAATGCTATAGAATATTTTTTTTCCTAGTTCTAGCAGTGGTGTCCATTCGGCTCCACCAAATATGGAATCTGGGGCTGAACGAAAATATGACCCTCCTTTTAGGTCCATGTCGGCACCTGCACCCAGTAATTCACAACCATCATCTTCATCCACTGAAGTGACAACTGATAATTCTGAGGAAACTGCTAGTACATGTACAGTACCTGCCAACAGTAGTGGTTCAGACCAGCCGAATAGTCCTCCATCAGAAACTGTTTATCAACCAAAGCACATACACCATCAAACGTCTTTACCAATTTTATCTTCAAATATATTAAATAAACCTCGAACATTTCATAGGTCCACATCCAAGACAGAAGCTGTAAAAAAGTAAGTTTTTACTGTGATATGAACTACACATACATATTGAATACAGTTTAGGTTGCGTCTAGAATAGGTATATTATATTTTGTGCCTACTCAAATTAAATTCTCAAGACTACAATAATATGATATATTATGCTTATGTAGGTACAAAAACTGATTTTTATACACAATGTATATCAATATAATGAATACAATTATGTGGCATAAATGTAAAACTATGTAAACAAAATTAAGTATAATATTTTTGATTTTACATTTGTGCATAAGTCACAAATCTAAAAGTTATTTTTTAAATGCGTTTTCATAGTTCATAGTTCATTTGATGGTTATATTATTAAATAATAAATAATACTAATTAGGTTGGTGTTAACAATTTTATAAGGTAATAAACAAAATTACTAAGTATATAATATTTTGTACTAAAAAAGTTAAATGTAGAATTTATTAATTGATCATTGTACATACTTCACTACTTAACATATAATACAATTTGATTATCAAATTTTAAATAACTCATTCTTATAAAAATATATATTACCATAACAATTACCAATTAATTTCTTACTTATTAGTTATTAATTTACTGCTATTGTAGCATTTGGTCCCCAAACTTGTGCTAAGCCTCCCACACCACTATTTGCATCACTTCTAAATATAAACTAGTCCAATTTGATAAGGTAATATAATAACGAATTACATTAAATTCAATGATTAGTTAAGAAAATTATTTTTATAGGTTTCTATACATAATTATTGTATAAGTCTTTAGAATTTAACTGGAATTTAGTATATTTTTTTGGAGGATCTAATTAATATTATAAGACTACCCACTCCCAATTGTGCAGATGTTTAATAGTTCAAGGTGACATGAGCTTAAAGGTGATCATTAGGAAATTGTTCGATAATATCTTATTCTAAGTACATTTTTAATTGATTCAATAATAATAAAAAAATTGTCTATCTAATAAGTTTTTATCTAATTTTGTGTAGTTTCATTAAGAGAGAAACAGCTATGTTTTTTGGACTTGATGAAGAATTTGAGGAAACTGAAAAACTTAAATGGTTAGATAGAAGAAAACGTTTAGCTACTAGAAAATATGGAGAGTTGAAAAATGAATACATTAATTCTGTAAATGAAATTCCCATAACTCAGATTGCACAGGTATTAATTTAATTTAGTTTAAAATATTTACTATCACATTGTCTTTGTGATATATACTAAAAACTAAATAGTAATAATTATAATAATTTTTTTTTAGCCTGATGTATTACAATCTAGTCGAGATATTGATGAACGAGATAGTGCCAACCGTGTTCAACCTTTAGGAAGGAAACCATCCGTTGCTAAATTAACATTAAGCGGATTATCTTTTGTTGTTTCGGTACCTACAATTTAAAATTTAATTTAGAAAATGTATTTTATGATGTATCATATTATATGTATTTCTAATCATGTTTATAGAAGACACTTAGTCGTAAAAAAAAAGTAATAACAACTCCGAATGAATGGTCTCGAAGTTATCCCTCGTCTGTCACATCTGATGCTCCAACAATTTTATCGCATATGGCTGATGATGTAATTGCTATATATATATATATTAATTTTAATATGTATTTATGAATTTGTTTAAATTTTAGGTGTTTTTTGATCGACTCTCCTCGGATAACGGCGACCAAGGAATAGAACAAGAAGTCGTGGATTCTAGTGGAAATTATGAAAGTTCAATTAGACAACATTATAAAAAACCACATCAAAGTTTCAGAAGGTATTCTAGCTGGCAAAGAAATCCATCAAGAAGAGTTGAAGATGATCATATGCCAAACATTGGTATGGGTAGAATTTGGGGCAGAGTATTGGATAGAGCATTTGATAACTCTGATAGAAGGCAGTATGGAATGGGTTTTATTGGAAGAGTATGCAGGTAATAATTATATATAATTATTATTTGTACCCCTATTTTTATTTTTTGTTTATACATTAATTAAAGAAAACATTTTAGACGTTCTTTAAATAAAACAGTAGTAAACAGAAGGGATGTGAAACAACAACTTGATGATTTAGAAGATCACAGGCCATTTTTTACTTATTGGGTGACAGTAGTTCAAATTTTGGTGCTATTCTTATCAATATTTTCATATGGTCTTGGACCTTTTGGTATTGATCTCAGTCACCAATCTGGTGCTGTAAGTAAATTATCTAAGGATGTTTTATTTAATAATTATCATGATGCTTTATAATATATTTTATTATTTAATATAATATTAGGTTATGGTTACAAGTTTATCCGTACAAATCATTGAATACATAGAACCTTCTAATTTTTGGATAGGACCACGAGCGGTTAGTAATATATTAATTTTATTCTGTTGACATTTTCTTCAATTTTAACTCATTAATTTTTTTCAAAATATTTAGGCGGATTTAATACATTTGGGCGCTAAATTTGCCCCTTGTATGCGAAAAGATAAAAACATAATGAAAGAAATTGAAAAATGGCGAGAAAAAGAAAGAGAAACTGCTTGTTGTATAAGAAATGATGACTCTGGGTGTATTCAAGCGTCAAAAGAACAGTGCACAGTAAGATATAAATATTGCATTTCTATAAATTAAAATAATTTATCTATATTATCTAATGTATTGCAATTACTCATATCAATAATTAAGATCATATTCAAAATATTTATTAAAATTAATTGTTTTATAATATATAGTTAGGTATTATTTATTATTAACAGTAATATAATATTATTAAATATAAATTATATAGAGATTCTGTCTACACAAAATGTCTATGCACATTTTAGAGCTGAAGTCTGAATGATCAACAGGCAACAGCACTTTTTATTACCGTTGCGTGTTTATTGCATAAACAAATCTTTGTAGAATTTATACTCAATAATATGTTATATTATTATTATTAAGTATATTATGTATTATTTCTTATGGTTATTTTCAACATAGTACTATAATAGTACATATTATTTAATAATTTTAACTAAATTAAATCCTGCATAAATTGCATAAATAGGTACATTACTACAATTTTAAATATATTTTATTTATAAATAGTAAATACCATTTTTTTGCCTCGACTTTTTACGAAGCTAAAATAGTTTTAATCTATAACATCTATTACTTTGTAACTACTATTATAACATAACGTCATAAACTACTGAATTATTGTAAAAAAAAAAAAAAAACAATTTTAAATTGTAAACATTTTTATGCTAGACTGAAAAAACTTTTTCCTTTTAAAAGTTTACATTTTATTATAACACTAGAAAACAACAACATTATAAATTATAAAAATTGAAATTACAGACTTTCTTGAAGAAAACTGTTTACTTTTATAAAAACATTTTATTTTTAGAACCCATTATTATTTTGTGTACGTATTCTCTTATTTTGTTTGTATTTTACACTCTTATTGAATATAGACCAGACTACCAGAGTAGTATTATACTGTACTTGGAAAAATATTGACAATATTTAAATTGAATTTAAAATGTTTACAATTTTTCGCAAAAATGTTCATAATGAGTATTAAGTCTTATTAAATATCATTTAAGTATAACCATAGTCAGTAAGATCTATTTGAAAACGGGGGCCATCTCCCAATACGCAATCTAGTTGAGTTACTCAGACTCATGTGCCAGTACCCGGGATTTTTTAAAAAGGGGGGAATGTTTTAACACCCTAAACAGAATTTAATTACAAAGACACACAGTTATTAATAACAATTTATTTAATATTTCATGTAAAATCACTGAATTTAATATAATTTGAATTTTAGACCACATACTATACTTTTATTAGTATTACAGTAGACCACAGTTCATTGGTAAATAATTTTAAAATACTATACGTAATCGGAGGTTAAAGTGACGGCTATGATCATTGTTTTAACATTTTTAACCAAATTACTACCTAGGAACTTATTTTTTTACAATAACTAATGACGGTATCCATCTAAATATAAACAATATAAATCTATTAATTATATTATACTGTTTACATTTAAACTTCAAATAAAAACTAAGTTTCTGTACGTATGTATTTTATTTATAAAGGACAAAACTGCTGCAAAGTTTCAAACATTGAGCTCTTTTACTTTGTTTTAAGTAAAGTTATACAGTTAAACATTGATTTTAAGTTTATCTATTATCCACTAATTAATATAGGTAATTGATTAGAAGTGTTCGTAAATTTGATCATTATACAAACAATTAATTATAAAATTTGATAGTTTTATTCTTATCGAGTGTTTGTCTGTTTGTACTGTTTTTAATACCATCTCACAAACGTCTCACGGATTGGGGTGGCGGTAGTGGTGGAGGAGGAGGAGAAGGAGATAAACCACCTTCGGTAAGAATGTTGAAACAAACGTAAACTGGCCAAATGCTATTGCTTGACTTTTTATGATGATTATTAATAAGAAAATTACGTTTTTCATTGTTTATTTTTTTTATTTTTATGCACTTAAGATTTTATACTTTATTGTTTATGTTTAATTATTATTTAAATAACATTTATATTTTAATCCTAGTAATATTTAAGTATTTTGTATGTAATAAAGTGTTATTTATTGTTTTGTTGTAATAGACAATATTTTTAGATGCACATAGTTATCCTTATATCTGTGTCTTTTAATAATAGTTTGATTGCATTTTTGAATTAGGTATATTTATTTAACTTTCTTAAATAGCTATTATAACCATAATAATTGTATTACATTTTAGACTTCAATTTCCAAGTGGAAAAAATGGTCAGAAGTTGAATCAGGACCAGGAGGAAGAATATCTGGTTCTGTTTGTGGTCTAGATCCTAAGTATGCAATTTACTCACTTATCAATTATATAATATGTTATATGTATAAACTATAAACTATAAACTATAATATCACTTATTGTTCTTAGGTATTGTGAAGCTCCTGCATCTATAGCACCATTTGAATGGCCTGACGATATAACAAAATGGCCAATTTGCCGCAAGATGAGCGGTCGAGGTAGTGCACGACATAGCAGTTGGGGTAGTCCATTGATTCAGAAACTGACATCTGCTGAACACATGATTTGCGAAGTGATAGGACACCCATGCTGTATTGGAATACATGGCACTTGTCGAATAACTACAAGAGAATATTGTGATTTTGTACATGGTTATTTTCATGATGATGCTTCGTTATGCTCTCAAGTATGTAATATTAGTGACTGGTATGATATTAAACATGTCATAGTTGTATATATTTAAATTAATTACATTTTTGTTTTGTAGGTTTCATGCCTAAATGATGTGTGTGGTCTCATACCGTTCTTTTCTCCTGAAATTCCTGATCAATTTTACAGATTGTGGATATCACTTTTTATACATGCTGGGTAATTATTCAACATTTATATAAATTAATTATAATTTTTAAAACATTTATCATTTAAAATTAATATTTTATTTATTTCAAAATATACAAAGTACCTATATAGTTTCTGCTAAGAAAAAAGTATTTATGTATGTTCCTTTTGCCTTATATTTTATTATCTACTTGGTAGAATTAACATATGAACATTAAAAGGAGAATTAATAATTATAACTTAAAATATATCAAGTGTGTAAGTTCCAAATTTACTGTCTTAAAATTAACTAACATAATATTTATATGGTTAATAATTTAAAAATTTAAAGAACAAGATATTTTATCTGAAAGTATATTTGTCAAAGTTATTAAGAATATAGTTTTTTTAAAACTTTTTAACATTATTAAAAACAAAATATAAATTTAATTAATGTCTTATTAAGTTATTCAACTTTTGATTTTTCCAGTATTCTTCATTTAGCAACAACAATTGTAATACAGTATTTTTTGATGAGAGATCTAGAAAAATTGACTGGCTCTTTAAGAATAGCTTTAATCTATTTGGGTTCTGGAGTGGCAGGTAATCTTGGCAGTGCAATATTTGTGCCTTATAGAGCTGATGTAAGTAAATTCATATTATCATTCATTATTAATTCATAATCATTTAGATTATTAAAAATTAATTTTTATTAATATTAATAGATATTAAGAGTCCAAGTAATATTAAATTTGTTTAATTATTTCAGGTGGGTCCAGCTGGTTCCCAATTTGGCCTTTTGGCGTGCCTTATAGTTGAAGTATTGAATTGTTGGCCTATGTTAAAGAGGCCCGAGCAGGCTCTTTCAAAACTATTAGCTATCACATTCCTGCTGTTTCTGCTCGGGCTACTGCCTTGGGTGGACAACTTTGCACATCTATTTGGTTTCATTTTTGGATTCTTATTGTCTTATGCATTGTTGCCATTTGTTTCATTTGGACCATACGACCGTCAGAAGAAAATCTTCCTGATCTGGGTGTGCCTGTTATCTGCGTTGTTCCTGTTCTTGCTGTTGTTGTTACTGTTCTACCTGATACCAATGTATGATTGTGAAATGTGTAGCTATTTCAATTGTATACCCATAACTAAAGACTTTTGCGCCAATCAGAATATTAATTTTAAAAAAGATGATTATACGGTATGACAAATGTGGTGGCGACGGTGCAAGACCGCGCATACGTTAGTGACGACATTTGCGAATTGTTTTGCGACTTTAGCCACCTCCTGTAAAATGCTTGAGGTACTCGTTGATATTTATGCTCCCTTTTCAGTGGTAAAAAGGAAGAATAATAAACATAATAAAATTATTATAGTTATTAAGAAATTTACTTACTCAGTTTCATGTTATTGTGCAAAAAAATCGTTAAAAAAAATCAAATTGTATTGTTTCTAATAAGTTATTATATTATTTACATTAATAATGTAATATGTTACATATTAGTATTGACTGAATTATTTTATTAGTATTTTATCGTTCAAGTGTGAGGGATAGCTTAAAAGTCAGTGATAAATTATAATGTTATGGTTTTCAATTTTAAATATAAGAAAATTAATTTAAAATCAATTTGGTGAATTTAATGACTTATTGATTGAAAATTGTAATGTACTCACTTTTTAGCCAATATTCTAAATTGTTCCTTTTTAGATACATGTCATTTAATAAATAATAAACATTTTTGACTCATTATAGAATGATTATTCGCAATTTGTGGTAATATCATTAAAAAAATGGTACATGTTTATTGTTGCCCCGCCATGGTGCCACCACACCACCAAGGCTTTAGTAATTCAAATTTTTTTATATTATAAAACTATCAAAAGTAAATAATAATAATATATTGTTTACAATTTATTATAGTACATGACATTTAATAATTAATAATTTATCATTACACTTAAATACAAAAAATAGGTAGTTAATCGATTTCCGAATGATCCTATTATTTTTTTTTTTATCATTGTCACACATTTTATTTATTTTAAGGCTACAATATCTTCCTTATTATATGTTTTTGTTGTGAAAATTGAATGCCAGTTTAAGTAATATACCAGTGAATTTATATTATAATTAATTTTTAACAATATTTTAAAATAATGTTTTTAAGATAGATAAACAGTGCTTGAAATAATGGAGCCCCTCTTCTTTTTAAAAAAATTTTTCACGTAGCCCTTTTATTTATTTCCTGGTCAATAAAATGTTTAAATATTCAGGTATGCACAGTTTTTTTACATGTTTGAATCCCCCTTTTAATTTTTTTCCAGTTCAAGCACTGTAGAATAGGTAGATATGCATTTATACAAACAATAGCAATAATACAAAAATATATTATGATAGATTAGGTACCTATAAATATTATAAT